>JAMLFY010000020.1:760961-925961 GCA_030441495.1 Dalbergia oliveri
GGGATGCTTGGATATTTTTTATCTGTATTTGAAGTTTTTAATCCAATCTTCCAGTTCAATCAGATTTATCTGTGTAGTGTAAATTAATTTTGATCTATACAGCTGCTAAATCGTACCCAGTTACCATCTTGATCTTGTATTCCAAATTTTATATCCAACTTGTGTTGTAAATTCTAATACGTACTCTGCCAGAAGGCCTAAATGTGTGTTGTAAAAATATTTGGAGATATTCAAGGTTTGGTCACCTTAATAATAAAAATTAAATTAAATTAAAAAGAAAATTTAAACCCTTTTTCAATAATCTGATGAGATTCAGTGTACGGAAATGTTTATGCAAGCAAAAACAACGTCTCCTTTTCCAATTTGACTTTGATACTGATTCATTCTGTCATTTCTTTAATTTCGTTTCTCAATATTTACATATGTAGGTATGAGCAGTCTGAAGTGATAGAAAGAGAACTGGAGCAGATGACAGAACAGATCAAATCAATTATCCAATCCCTTAATTCAAGCCAGGTAAAGGTGGTCATTTGATCTTTTATCCCAATAAAAGAACTTAAAATGATGCTTACAATAATGATTCATTCAGGGTGGAGAGCATGATGCGCTTGATGGAATGACCCCATTAGATGCAGTAGTTCGAATTCTAAATAATCAACTAACTTCTTTGATGTGGATTGATGAAAAGGTTTGTTTTCCATCATGCTATCTGTATTGTATATTGGGCTTTTTTTTTTTCTACTTGTTAGGTATGCTTGTTATTACTGATTACAATTGGAATGGATTAACGTGCTTCATGATTTGGTTTATGATATTTGTTTAGATGTCTTTCTTTAGCATTTTTGTCTCTGTGCAAGTAAACTAGTGAAGGTTCTTTAGAAATCTGGAACCGTCAGTTATCAAAACCATGGAGTTAATGTACAGAATGCTGATCATACGTTTTAATTAGCTAGACTTATTGTTATCCTACTATTTGGAATTTGCAACAATTTTCACCAAATAAATAGAAAGATATCGCAGTATGTTTCATTTACTCGGTTATTCTCTACAATCGTGACTGCAGTCCTCTGTTGATTTTTCATTACTTCTCACTCTGCCCGTCATGAAAACTTCTGTTTGGTTTAAAAAAAAAATTTTCATTTTTTGTTTTTAAGATTGTAAAGGAAATAGTTAAAACTATAAAATTCATTTTTCAATTTTGATTTCCAGTTTTTACTATTTTTTTCATAAAATCTTGAAAATAAGAAACAGATTGAAATTATTTTCTGAAACCAAAGTAGCAGTCAAGAGGGGGTGGAGAGTGGTTTTAATTCTGTACGCATGTAATTTGTTTTTGCCTTTCACTGCAAGTGCTCTGATTTGATCAATCCTCTTCAGGCTGAAGAATTTTCTTCCCGCATTCAGAAGCTTGCTAACCAAGGCTCTGCTTCTGATCGTGAACTGACGGGTCCAAGAATATGGATGTCCTGATATATCAATTTTGTAATGACTTTCAAAATTAGATGAAATGCCAGTAGATTGAACACGGTGATTCGAAGAGGCTATTATTATGAAGTCTTCGGACGATTTGTTTCAGAATTATTGTTACTACATACTGCTTCCTTTTCGACTGATATGTCAATTATTCTCGTGCATTTTTTTATCAAACGCCTGTCTTATACTGAGAAACCGAATAGTAAAGAATCAAGTCAATGAACTATTTGCTGCGAATAAAATCATAAGAAAAATTTAAAGAAATTTCGAGACACAGAATATGAAGTAGAAGCATAAATTTTTTTATGTTTAGATTGTAAAAGTAATTTGTATAATGATCAGAAGTTGTTAAGTTATTTAGATATAATGAATTTATAAGTACTATTTTAGGAAAATTATATTTGAGAACATAGTATAAAAAAATTAGAGGGAAGTGTGCCAATCTCTTAAATTTATGGCAATTATATTGACGGCTCTTTATTTTGTAAAATTGCCCTTGATCTCTATTTTGAAAATTTGTTTGATCTCTTGAAATTCACTAAATTATACTAGTCTCCCGTGGAAATATTATTAGTTTGTTAATTTAAGTGATAAAAAAATCATAACATGTAACATTTATGTAATTTCTCATGACAAAATTGTAACATTTTAGAAATATTTAGCATTATTGATTGAATAAAATACTTATTTTTTTTATCACAGATAAAACTAATAATTATTTTTTGGTAAACAATGGGGCAAAATGCCCAAAGAAAACAAAGTTACACAGCAGCTAGTCTATCATGGACTACACCAGTAAAATCAACAAAAAGTTCAACAGAAGCCAAGCTAAGAAGAGAATTAAAAAACAATGGCACCTGATGAAAGACCATGCCAATATTAGGCAAACTAGTCAGCACGGAAATTCGCTTCCCAAAAGATGTGAGAGATCTGCACAGACCAGTTGCGAGAAACCATATCACGGATGGCTCCAACAAGGGGATATCAAACATGAACATTTGGAATATGGCCTTGACTAAGGAGGGCAGCCACCTGGGAATCAGATTCTAACACCACATAGCTACAGCCCAAGGAGAAAGCCAACATGAGATAGAAGAACACAAACCCCATAATTCTGCTAGGGTAATAGAACAAGCCCCAAACCTAGCTAGCACTAAAAGCAGAGATGAAATTTCCATTATGGTCTCTAAGAATGCCCCCACATGAAACTAATAACTATAACTTATGATAAAATGGGGTGCTTTAGTCAAATATATATGTCAAAATATTATTATTTTATCACAAATAATCATGTACATGTCAGTTATTGTTTTTCGTTAAAAATTAATGAATTAAAATATGTGGGGAAGGTCCCTGTAATTTGATAAACTAGAAGGTTGATGAGTGTAGTAACACTAAACTTTAGAGGAGGCGAGTGTAAATTTCTTAAAATAAATTTTTTATACATAAAAAATATTTTAAAAATATAATTAGTGTATATTCTTTATTTTTAATTAAATTTTATTTAATTAATTATATGATAATAAAATAATTAAAGTTAATAAAAAATTATTTTAATAAATTGTTGTTATTGTTGTTGAGTTCGGGAACACAATGTGACAACAAAACTTTCTTCTCTGATGACTAGTGGGTGTGTACCTGAAGACTCCACTACTAAGTCAGCAAAGGCTCAAAGTGAGGTGAGAGTACGCAAGTGAACGTGAAAATTGCACATGGATTCCTAGAAGGTATTCATAAAGGATGACCTTGGAAGTGGTTTAGGCAGGAAATGGGGGATTATGCTTACGCCCTCATTGCCACGTTCTCCATTCATGGCAAGAGTGGCATTGCAAATCATGGCCTCGATAATTGCTTCCACGTGGTGGGGTCATCTAGACCAAGCAAAGTGAGGTCATGGAATCAAACTCCAGAGGTCCAGGGTGATTTGATTGGGCCTTAGTGTTAGCTCCAAAACCTTTTAGAAATAGTTAATACAAAATGTTTTGAATGATAACATAACCAATTTAGAGAAAATATTTTGAAGAAGGACTAATGTTTCTCTTGAGTTTCTTAAAGCATTTAACGGGTTCTTACGTTAGCATAACACGGTTTCTAAAGCGAAAATATTTTCACATGACATTGCAAACATGTTTAATCTTTTTTAAAGAGATCGAGACTAAATGAAAGTGAAAAATATATCATGGAATGAGCGAAGAAATGGTCAACGTGAAGAAATTTCTCAAGTACAAGAAACCAAGGCTTAAGATTTTCAGAAAGTAGCACACGACTTCAAAAAGTACATTTCAAGTGAAGATATCCATCCATCTTTGAAGCATCTCTACAACCTTCAATCATCTTGATCACAATTGCAACTTGTAGGTATAAAAGGGGGGTTGAATCGTGCTTTGTCTCTTTTTTCTCATATGAAATATTTAACAAAAAATATCAAGCATTAAACTTGTCGTTTAGGAGAAAATAAGATTAGTTGTTTTAGAAAGTAGATCTTTGAAGCATAGGATATGTAACAGAACAACTAAGACGATATTTCGCAGTTTATATAGCATAACAAAGAAAGTAAAAAAGGGATAAATAGAATGTAACGCCAAATTTATCCTTAGAGTACAATGACCGAAATGCCCCTGAGGTCATTTTTACCGAAATTAAAGGGCAGTTGCCGCAACCCTCGAATGGGTCAACTCGATGTTTGAAGGGGATTACGTTGTTATGAATGATGTTCGAGGTGAAAATCTCGTTTTCTAAACTTTCGGCTCAAAATGACCAAATACCCCTCCTGTGTCTACACGGGTAAAAGGTGCCGTTTAAGCCCAAACTTTAGGAAGTTTAGAATGACGTTTATGAGCAATGTTTGATGTTACGTTCTAGCGCAAAATTACCATTTTGCCCCTAGAACAGTGTAAGTAAGCCTAATGACGCAATTAAGCAAACCTAAGCAATATTAGGCTCTAATCGAAGATTAATTTATTTCGATAATTAATCTAGAGTCAAAATGATTTATTAAGGTTAATTAGAACCTAAGATTGCTTAGATAAACTCTAATTGCATTCTTTAATTCAAGATTCCTAGTCATGGAATCTTGAATAGTGTTTTCTCTCTCCAATTCCTTAAATTAAGGAATTGAGCCATACCTCATTTGACCAAAAGAATTATTTTAAATTACTAATCTAATAAGATTACCCTCCTAATCAAGTCTTGAACCACCTTAATTAACCATTTTCTCACCTAAACACTTGCTTACAAACTCCTAACCAAAACCTTAATCAAAGAAACACTTAAACACATCCTTAAACCACAATTACATGAACAAAAATCCCTTCCCCCTTGGCTGATGTGTTGGAAAATTCCCCCTAAAAATGATGCCACATGTTGATTTTTGATGCACTCCAAGCCCATGCCTTAGGCCATGCTTTGCCTATACCTTGCCCATGCTTCCAACCATGCTTGCCATGCCTAAGCCCATGCTTTTGTAAGAGATATTTTCCTCCTCCCTTGGCCTTGAAAACCATCAGCCATTCCCTCCCAAATCAGCCAACATATCTCATTCTTCTATAAATACCAAGCCTTGATGGACCTTGTCACACTTTGGTTCACTTGGTAAGTTCACACTTCTTGCAAATTCTCTCATTTCCTCTCAAACTTCCTCACCTTAGCTGATTTCTCCCTTCAAGTTTCAAAAGATTTTCCCTCTCCATTTCATCAAAAACTCAAGCTTTCCTTCCTCTCTTCAAGACTTCTTAAGGTAGGGGTTTGTTTTAATGTTTCTATTTGTGTTCTTTAAGAAAGTTCTAGTTTTTCTCTTGGTTTTAAACTCTTTTCCCTTCCTCTTTCTTTTTCGGCCAAGAGGCCTTTTTATAAAAAGAATATAAGCTTGATGATGAGGTTTCAAGATAATGACTTGTTGTTGTCATGTGAGAAACCTCTAAAGCTTGAAACAACTTGGTCTTGGACCATACATGCTTGGATTTCCTTTCTTCTTGGCTTAAGTTTCGGTTTTCCTCTTCCTCTTCCCTAAAGGATTTCAGTTTTTCTTCTTTGGATTTGAACAAAGTTTGTAAAATATGTCTAGTAGATCACAAAAGTTTTGTTAAGAAAGTTAATCTTATGATTTCAAAGAGCTCTAAGCTTACCCTTGCCAACCTTAAAGTTGGTCGGCCGTTCTAAGAGTTTTACTCTAGATTGAAGCCCATGAGCAATAAAATAAAGAATATGACTTAGTCCTTGTAGTTTTGTTTAGACAAAGTGGTGAACTTTGGGTCCATTTCTTTAAGCTTGATGATGAAGTTCAAACCTTAAGATTTCTTTGAAGTCTAGGTGCTAAGAACTCTAAAGCTTGCCTTATGATACATAATGGGTTGAGGTTTATGTTCCTTTAAAAGTCTTAAGAGCTCTAGTTAAGATAAAAATAGTTGCATTCATGTTTAAATTTATGCCTTGCATCTCATGTTTATTTTGATGCTATCACTAATTTCATAAGAGTAAATGAATGAACTTGCATTACTATATTTAAATTCCCAAGCTTGCATTTCATGTTTATATTTCAATTCATCACTTAATCCTTAAAGATAATAATGAAGTTGCATCTCATATTTATTTTATGCTCTCACTTTACTTTCTAATGAAGAGTAAAATAAAGTGCATAGCATGTTTAAGATTTTGTCATCACCTAAATACTCTAGAGCTCAAAGACTTGCCCTAAGTATCCTAAAAAGGGAACTCTAGTCAAAAAGAAATGGATGAGTTTTAGTATGATTTCTATAATGGTTTGATTTTGTAAAATGTGAGAATGATTCTAAGAAAATGTTGGAAAACCGTTTTATGAGGTCTCAAGATGTTTAAATAGTTTGGAATGTGTCAAAAATCATGTTTTCTCAAATTCCGAGGTTCTGGTAATCGATTACCATCCATGTAATCGATTACCGAGGTTTTTGAAGGACTTTTGGTTCTGGTAATCGATTACCAGAGGCAGTGTAATGATTACCACGACTTTTTCATGCCCATAACCTTTCTGGAAACCCTAATCGATTACCTGATAGTGTAATCGATTACTATTATGTTCTTTATTTTCGGAAACTTAACCTAAGTAATCGATTACCAATGTATGTAATCGATTACCTTGTTTTGAAACCCAGAATGAATTGAGCTCCTGGTAATCGATTACTAGGAACATGTAATCGATTACCAGAACACCTTTTGTTTTCTAAAAATGTCCCAAGAGAAAACTAGTAACTTATGTGCTTTTCAACCCAAGAGATTATGTGATCTTATGGGTTCATGATTTCGGTCCTATGTTTGGCTCCTGTATAAATGCTTTCTAAGGTGTTAAAAGTGTAAAATTATGTTGAGTGAAGCAAGGATCGATTTAGAAAAATTAGAAAAGAATAAAATTCAAAAAGGGATTAGAGATGAGAATTCTAGAACACCTTAATGCAAGAAATGCAAATATGTTCTAGCATGATTAATTCAAGGATAAATGATTCATAATTAGTAAGACATGTACAAGATCCCTTCATAAATAATTAGGTGTTGATTTCTAAGTTTAAGACGATGATAAGAGATTTAAAGTGGTTTATAACTTAGAGAACATGCTTAGGATTCCTCATAATTGATCTAGGAATTGATTATGGAGCCTTAGGCAAAGATGGATCTTAAAAAGGGTCATGAATGGAGATTTTAGAGCCCATAAGCACATGATATTTTCTGCCCTTTTATGATAAGTGCTGATTGGAATTTTGGTGAGTTCAAATCTTAGAGAAAAGTTTAAGTGTCATCCCCTTGAGGGTAATAAAGATGCAAATACAAGTTTAAAGCCCGTAAGGGTCAAAGCAAAAGATACTATGAGATAGGTGGACGAGGAATACGATTATGATGATGAACCTCGTGCACACTTATGATGATGTGATTATGTTGTTCCTTGAGCATGAAACTTTATGTGCATAATTTGATTTGGTGATATGATGAAATATTGTGTTTGAGATGCATAATGTTTCGAAATATGAATGAAATTGAGAAATATGCTCATGTGAACTAGAAAGTTATTGATTTGAGAAAGTTCCATGAAAATGATGCATGTGACTAAGATTATGTGGCATGACTCAAATTTGAGAAAATTCGGAGAGTAGCTGTTATGCCGGAATTTCCGTCAAATTTGAGGGATATAAGAAAGTTTTTGAGAAAATGATGTTTAAAGGTGATATGCCTCTACTTCTCCTTGAGGAGAAGGTAAAACCGTGAGGGCATAGACATTAGCCCTCCAAAGCGGATAAAGTCGCTGGTCTTAACCAAGTCGATGCGTTTCGAAGAAGGAAAAGTATATGATGTTTAAAGTGACACACAGACATACTTCTCCTGGTGAGAGAGAAGGTAAAACCGTGAGGGCATAGACATTAGCATCCAAAGCGGACAAAGTTAGTTGGTCTTAACCAGTCGATGTGTTTCGAAGAAGAAAGTCCCATGATGGGTGATCCTTAGGCCCCTACCCGTACTTGGGAGTCGGGATTATGATGATTATGATGAATATGTTTATGATTCGCTTATCAAGAGGATAAGTAAGAACTAGTGACGACTAGTTAAGGTATGAGCTCATAGCCTAGTTTAAGGGGTGTGGTAACGCCCAATTTTTACTGTCATTAGGAATTACCGAATTACCGTAGGTAAATATTATATAAAATTTGAGACCAAACAATCCTTAATAAAGGAATATAACGTTAGAAGAAAAGTTAGGAGCAATTCGTGCAAGTATTGCAAATCCAAATTTCTGTACGTGTAAAATGACCAAAATGCCCCTGAGGTTATTTTACTCAGAAAATGAGGATCATGGGCCCCACCCGTCCTCAAGGGGATGTTTTGATGTTAATAAGGGATTGTTTGTGTTATGTGTGTTAATAGAGGAGAAGAATCCTAATTTTGAGCTCAACGTGAAATGACCAAAACGCCCTGCGCGTTTTAACCCGATTTGTGTGCCGACTAAACCCGAACCTCACTAAAATGTGTTAAAAGGTGTTTTTAAGCCATGATTAACCATTGGTTAAGCTCGGGTGGTCTCGGGCAATTTTTAAGTAAAATGACCGTTTTGCCCCTGCTTTGTAGTTTTACAAATTTTGAGATTTTTGATTCGTCTAACGAAACCTAAGCAATATTAGGCTCAAATTAAAGCTTATTAAATTCTAATTATTAATCTAGAGTCAAAATTATTTATTTAAATTGATTAGAACCTAAAATTGCTTTAAAACACTCAAATTGCTTACTAATTCACCTAAACCCTTAACCGTAAATTCTCTAAATTGCATGAATACCTTGCCTACACCTAAATAATACATGGAACACACAAAACCCTCTTCCATGAGGCTGTAATGCATGAAATAATTCAGCCATATTCATTAGAATTATTGCAAGATAATGCACTAAAATAAAATGCCAAAAAATTCCCTAAAACATGGCATAAAACATGCCTTAAACAAGAAATGATTTTCCTCCCTTTGTTTCCCATGAAAAATCTGAAAATTATGCCTCCTCCTCTTGTCCATACATTAACTTAAATCCTCTATAAATAGGCATGCTTAAGGAGTCTTAGATGCTTGCTCAAAATTGTACACATTTCTAGTTTTTCCAAAGCACCAAAAGCTCTCATTTCCTCCTCCTCTTGGCTGAATTCTTTCTTCAAGTTTTCAAGAATATTTTCTTTCATTTCACTCCAAGAAACCAAGTTCTCTTCCTTTCCTTCAAATCAGATTAGGTAGGGAGTTGTTTTTAAGTTTATTTCTATGTTTTGCTAAGTGTTGTTCTTGGTTCAAAATGATGATTTCATGGATTTTCTCTAGTTTTTCCATTTGGTTTTCTTCTTCTTTTTCTTTAACCAATTCAGCCATATGGCCTAGGTGGGACTAAGATGATGGCTTGATGATGAGGACCTTGAAGGTGGGTTGTGAATCCATCACAAGTTAGGCCTCTAAAGCTTGAAAGTTCCACTTGATGCAAAACTTTAAAGAATGATGTTTTTATGATGATTTTATGATCTTGAGTTTAGAATTTGAAAGATGTATTTCTCACTTTGTCTTGTTAAGATATATATATTGAATTTGTATTTCTATAAAGTCTTGAAGGAGCTCTAGTAAAGAAATCAAATGAACTTGCATCCATGTTTAAGTTTATGCCTTGCATAATCATGTTTACTTTCTATGTCATCACTAAAATTTCAAGAATGAATAAATGGACTTGCATACTCATGTTTAAATTTCCAAGTTTGCATTTCATGTTTATATTTCATGTTGTCACTTAATCTCTAAAGATAATAAAGAAGTTGCATCTCATATTTATTTTATGTTCTCACTTTATTTTATAATGGCTAAAAGAATCAACGCATGACATGTTTATTTTTATGTCATCACCTAAAGATCCTAGAGCTCAAAGACTTGCCCAAGTATCACAAGCAAAGAAATAAGATTATTGGAGTTAAAGAATTGATTCTTTAAGAAGTCTTGAGATTGGAGCTTAAAAAGATGTAATAATAATTCTCTCCCTTTCACCGGTTAGATGCGGATTACGGGCTCCGATTTCTTAAGATTCTCTTCTCCTCACTGGTCCAGTGTGGACTACCGCTCCGTTTCTTGCATCATGTTTATATTTCAAGTTCTTGCATCATGTTTAATTTTCAAGTCATCACCTTAAATCTTAAAGATAAAGAAATGGATTTGCATATCATGTTTATAATTCCAAGTTATCACCTTATAATGACAAGATTAAAATGAGGTTGCATAGCATGTTTATGATTCTAAGATATCACATAAATCTCTTAAGCTCAAGACTTGTTCCTTTTATCTTAAGTGAGAATTTTAATTATGAAGATTCTTTCAAGTTTAGCAAAAAGAATTAGTTTCTAAAAGAGTTTTAAAGCTTTGCAAGGATTCTACGGGAAACTAATATTTTATGTTCACTTAAAATGTGATTTTATACAATTATATGAGGTTCATGATTCGGCTTCTGATATGAGATTAGTACCAATAAATGATGATGATTTAATATGTTTGGAGTTGTGATAATTATGGTTTATTGTTAAGAGAATGATTTTATGCATGTTAGTGACAAAACTAGCTTCCTAGAACAACGTAAATCTAGAATTTACCTAGTTTTTGACCCCTTTAAGTTTATCCAATGCCAAATCTGTTTTAGTATGTTATAATTTTGTCTAAGATTAGTTAGCCATGAAAACTTGGTATCAATTAGTGTAGGATTGATCAAACACTAAAAATAAAACTAGTAACTAGAAAGGTAAAAGCAAGATTTTTTTTTAGAACTCTAAAAAATGAAATTTATGCATTCTGTCAGAATTCAGCAACTATAAGAACCAGATTTTATTATGTTTAGATAAGGGAGAATAATTCATAATCGGTTTAGTAATTAATGTTAGCATCGTAGGGAAAGCTGGTAGCAAGAAAGGGTTAAAAACGCAACTTCTAATACATCGTAAAACCTTAAGAATAACTTACTGCCTATGCTGCCCCATAGAGTTTAATAATGTTCCTAAGCCTTATAATTAATTGTAATAATGGTAATGAATCCCTTAGATGCATAATTATTTGTTTGGTAATTGAGGTTACCCGATTCTAGAGTTTCGGTTGTTTAAGAAATTTTCGATAAGGATTTATGATGATGCCTCTTTGATGTTTTAAGTGATAAGTCTATAAAGTGATTTGATGCTTATTAAGTATTTGATGCCATTGAATGATTCCCTAGCTTGCATGTTATAGTTGCTGTTGCAAACAATGAAAATGCTTATGCATGAAATAAAGAAATAATCTTGTTTATTTAAAAAAATTACCTTTGTTGCTGGAAGAAAGTGTACTCCTAAAAGTGTAATTTGGAAATGTTCTGGCTAGGAAAGACTTGGTATTTGAGCGTGTCCATTGTGACCCACCTCTCTTTCCTGGGAATTTCCAGATGCATGATTTCAGTTAGTATATATTATTCCATCATAAGACTATAAATGAGAATGTCATGATGATTATGAATTGAATTATGATATAACATGCAAAGATTTAACGGTGACTTAAATGTAAGAGGAAATGATCTTTTGGAGCCACCGACTATAGATGGTGATTTGTAACATCCCGCCTGCTTTATGGATTGCGACTCCCACGAACCAACACGGGTCTTTCAACGTGCTTGTCCTCACTCACACGCTTCCTAGGAAAACTTCCTAGAGGTACCCATCCCAAAATTACCCTAAGTCAAGCACACTTAACTGTGGAGTTCTTTGGGATGGACTCCTGAAAAGAAAGATGCATCTTTGTGGCATAGGTAGTACAAATCAATTCATATAAACCCTCCTTAACTGTATAGTCCCATACCTATCCAGACTCAGGATCCCTCTCATTGTGTAATGGTTCATTCATTGTCCTCGGCTGGAGGCAGGAGCCGCTCCTTGTCCATGCCCTCTTGCGGCGATCACTCCCTGCCTCGTCCGGGCGTTACATGCCTACCAAGCTTCCGCTTGGTTCGTCCCGAACCACACGTCCCTGGGAGAGGTGAGGCTCTGATACCATTTGTAACATCCCTCCTGCTTTATGGATCCGCTACCCACAAACCAATACGGTTCTTTCAGCGTGCTTTGTCCTCATTCACACGCTTCCTAGGAAAACTTCCAAGGTCACCATCCCAAAATTACCCCAAGTCAAGCACACTTACCTGTAGAGTTCTTTCGTGATGGACTCCGAAAAGAAAGATGCATCTTTGTGGCATAGGTAGTACCAATCAATTCATATAAACCTTCCTTACTGTATAGTCCCATACCTATACAACTCAGGATCCCTCTCATTCGGGTGTGTAATCGGTTCATTCATGTACCCCTCCGCTTGGAGGCGGGAGCCGCTCCTTGTCCGTGCCCTCTTGCACGATAACTCTGCCTTGTCCGGACGTAATGGTAATTATTATGATTGGTGTCACAAGTTTGAGAAAAGGAAAGATGTTCAAGAGAAAAGTTACATGCCACTTATATGTTGTTTGATACTTGTTTGATTTACCTAAAGTGCTGCCATGCATCCATGAACTATTATGTTGCATAGGCATTAAGAATCATTATAAAAGACATGGACCTTAGATAAATACCTTTGCGAAAACCTCATAATGAACCTATGCATGCTTAACCTTTTCATAATAAACCCAAGGTTCCTGGGGACATAAACGATGACACTAGGATAGAGGATTTCCCCTGAGATTCTTTAGCAAGAATTCTCACCCTCTCTCTTTCTTTCCATTACGTCTTCAGATATCGATGGTGTCGTTCGTGATTTTTGTTGACGCACCGTGTGGGAGTTGCACTACGATCCGAGCATCAGTCCTACCACTTCGAGGGTCGTTGTGCCATACGCATTTTTGCATACGTGGGACGTCCTTTTGCTTTCCCTGTCTCTAGCTATCGCTTTGACTCGACCTCACCCTTCGGCGACGACATGATTTTTGAGAGGACACGACCCGGATGATGGCAGAACGTAACCGTTCAGCATCTTTAATGGTGCGAGGTTACCCAGAGTACATGCCTCGCTCGAGACATTCGGAGACCGACCTCAGAGGATCCTCCTTCTCATCCTTTCTCGGAGGGTCCCGCCCTGCCGTACCCATGGATATCGGGATGGGTAGGAGGAGACGGTGACGCAGAGGTTAGCACGACGTAGGATGCGCCTGATAAAGAAATTTTAAGGCACCTATTATGGTTGCATACTTGGCCTAATTGGTTTCTACATGTGTTTAATTTTGATGATTTAATTGAGTTTTTCATAATTGGGCTTCATTGGATTTAATTGTCAAAACTTGGTTAATCTTGGATTTTACACTCACTATGACCTTTCCATGTTGCACAGATCATTTTGGGCTCTATAGACATTGGAGTTTTGTGCTTTTGGTGTCTTCTGAAAGCTAAGACCGAGATCTACAATTTTGGGTTTCACAAGCTTCATCAAATTCGGCCCGATTCATGGTCTAATTGGGCTGCAAAGTTGCGAGACTCGTGCTGACGCGGGTCCAAGACCTTTCCTCACATAATTGGGCATATCTCACTCATTTCTGGTCCAAATGAGTCATATAATATGTCTATGGAAAGCTTATCCAGAGAGGATTATCTTATCCAGATCAGATTTCGAAAATCTGGAATTATTTTGATAGATAACATCTGGATAAGATGTAATCCGAGGGGACACTTTTGATTGGAAGGAAATCCTTCTTTTTAGATTTTTCAAGCTTTATCTTATCTTTTCATTTTCTATTTAAGCCTAAGTTGTTCATTCAAAGAACACACATCAGAATCTCTCATCTCTCTCTACTTGTCTTCTTATTTTTCATTTGTATCTAAGGTGTTCATCCAGAAAGCTTTCAATGGAGATATCCATGGAAGGCTAAACTCTTTTCAATCCTGGACATCATAGATAATTGGTTTGAATTCGAGTTTCTGTTTGTAATTTTCCATTTTCGTATGTATGCTTTCCTTTCTCAACTTCAATTTCAAATATGAATTCAGTTATTGAACATGATTATGTTTGAATTATATCTGATTAGATATAGGACAGAATTCGTTGTTGAAATCAAGTAAGGCTAAGTCACTGATTAGTTATCCAGGTTAATCCAACTTGCATGTAATTCAACATTCATTTAAAATTACGATTGTGATTTGAAGGTTGTTGAATGATAACTATATGATCATATAGTAAATTTGGGTTAACAGAGTAGCATCGGATTTGGACTCTTTAAACCATGATGAATTCTGCCAATAATCGTGATGTCTGGGATTGATTCTTTGATCAATAGCATTTCATTCGTTTCTACTCATTTTTACATTCTGAAAATCACAAACCCCCCCCACTTTGTTGTATTTAGCAATTTCAGTTTGATAACATAACCTGTGTGTCCTAAGGAAGAATGACCTAGTTACCTTATACTACAAATAAGGGGGCTTAGACTATTTTGATAGCAGACGCGCAGAGGCTCTGAGCGCCCTCCGTGGCGGGCATGCTCGCCCATCCTTCCGCCTTCACGCATCAGAGGAGCTTGCCCGGTTCATGGATATGTGCACCGAGAGATGAGTGGGAGCGTCGTCCATAGCTCGAGGGAGGGAGAGTCTTAGCTTGGGAGTATCTTAGGGTTGTTCCATGTATTTGTCTTCATGTTTTTTATTTTATGTTATTGTCCTGCAAGCTTTGCCCACTAGTATGGGTGAGACTTTATATTTCTATTGTGATGTACTAAACTATGTTATCTAATGTGATGAGGAATGATGTTTATGATAGATGTGTTCTTTAATGCTTATGTTCTGTATGTTTTATTTATTCTTCCGCTTCACGTTGTATATGTTATGCGCAAAGGCTCGCACTTTGTTTTATATGAATTATTTCAAAAAAAAATTTACTTGTATTTTCCGCTAAGTATTTTGTAAATGAATTTAAAGAAAAGTAATAACTAATAATTAGTCTTGATACGTCCTAGGCATATTAGGATTAAATATTAGGGTGTTACATAGGACACAAATATTTATATCCTGGTTTACCCAAAACTGCCTACATCCAGTACTTAACACACGTTGAGTTCTCTAAACATCTTTCTCAACCTGAAAAGAAAAATAGGTAGTGCCTTCCAAGCTCTCGTGTGTGACCAATAGACAACCCCGCTGTAAGCCATAGTTATTCACTAGTCTCCCGCCGAACCTTGAGTAGTTTTGTACTAGCCTCTCCAAGCTAACACCTGTGACTAGTAAATAACCCCTCTCACAAGCTTGAATAGTTGTTCACCGTCTCTCCAAGCTAAACTAGATGGTATTTGACCAGCCTTTCTAGGCTAAACCCGTGACAAGTCAACAACCCTTCCTGTCACGTTAAAAGTAGTTATTCACTAGCCTCTCCAAGCTGTCCGATTCATCTTTCACCAGCCTCTTCAAGCTGAACCCATGACAAGTAGACAACCCCTCCTGTCACGCTGAAAGTAGTCTTTCACCAGCCTCTCCAAGCTGAACTCGTACCGGCAAGAACGCCTTCCTATCTCATTGCAAATAGTTTTACATTAGTCTTTCTAAGCTATCTCACACTGATCACTATTGGATTAAGGATACAAAAGGTTTGTGTTTGGGTTGCCACTCAAACTAGCCTACACTCAAGTTTGCTTAAAATATACATGAATAACCTGGGATAACTTGAATGACTTCTTTCTATCATTTCTTCCTAGGAAGAACATCTATCTATTCAAGCACGTAGAAAGAAGTTTTTACAAGTAAGAAATTTGATTACATGATGTGATGAACCTTCAGGATGTGAGGAGAGATTTTCAGAGTTTCCACTCTTGTGCGGCATCAATCTTTAGTTCGCTTGAGCATAGCATCTCTATTTATAGATGATCTTCCTTGTGACCATTGCCTTTGATCAGATCTCTAAGTGACACGTGTTGATCATCCATTTGTGTCTTGGAAAAGTAGTCTAGAAGAGTAGTTTGTTTGTTTGTAAGAAGCTATTGCAAAGCGTTGCAAGATTGAGACCTAGATGTTAGTTCAGAAACTACTCTTACTTTCTGAACATGGTTCTGAACTCTTTCTTCTAGAAGCTAAGGTTGTTGACCAAGTTTGCAAAAGAGATGACTAGGTTGAAATTGGCTTTGACTTTAAATTTGGATTTCAAAAATTCAAATTTCCTTCCTTTCCAATAATGTTAATGCTCCACATTGAAGTGAGCTTTCTGACATGTGGTATGAGTTCCTTGATGAATCTTTGGTCTTCTGATCTTCAATCCAAGCTTTATGATGATTAAAGATTTGCCATCATGACAATTGAAGATTGTGTAACATGTTGTTCTTAGAGTTTGCTTGATATATTCATTTTGAGCGTACATTTTGATGTCCAGTGCTACTTTGAAGACCTGTGCCTTAGTTTCTTGCGCTTGTTTTGATTTCCTTTCATCCATAAGGCATGTATGTGTACTTTGCACGATATAATATTCACTTCTGTTAAATTCAATCTCTTTATATGAGATAAATCATGTTTGTACATGCAAAGTGAAATTATTCTCACTTCAAATCCATGTTATGCAATTCGAAATACCTGTATGCTATGTCAAGAAACTCAAGGTAGATATTAATCGTTCTTTAAAATATTTTCTTTAATTGGTTTTGCTATCATTCAAAACATATTGCTATGAAGCTTTTTGAAGGGTTCTGGAGCTAACAATCTCCCTTTTTTATGATGACAAACTGATTTGAAGATTTGAAGAGATGTTGAAAGAAATAGAATTGAATATGTCATGATAATAGTTATTCTTTCAAACATCATAGGCTAACATTCAGAAAGTTCTTTTCTTAAGGCATGATATGGATAGGTTCTCAAACATTTTATAGCCTTAAGTAACTTAAATAAGAGTTGATTTTGTTTTTTATGAAACTTTGAATTTACTCAGAGCACTTTCTAAGATACATCAGAGTGGTGATGAATTGGATATTATCGTTTAAGTCTTTTAACACAACTAGCTTGATTTTCAGTTTAAAAAAACTTTTGAAGGTTCACGTGCTTGAATAACTAACAAGTAATACTTGTGATATCATATCTTGATTAATCCTTATTCAGCACAACTTTGTCCAAGTCAAATATTTGCAAGCAAATACTCAAATGTATACATGATAGACATAACAGAGCATGCATGATTGAGAAGAACATAGATGCTTATGTAGTTTTTGATGCTCAAAGAATCCTTGATAGGTTTACCAAGCATATTTCTATGCATGGTTTCTGAAGCTCATCGGGATTAATCCCAAATTTTATGAAAGCAAAACATAAATGAGCTTTTTGTTTATGAGTTGTGAAACTTTTCTCATAAGTATCAGAGCTTCAAAAAGAAATTTTAGAAACAAAAACAGAGACACATGTTCATGCTTTTCATTTAAGCTTGCTCATGATACATATATGAACTAGAACATAACACATTATATGCCATATAAGCCCAGCACACTTGAGAAAGGTTCTGAGGCTCACAAACTAATCTTAGTTGTATCAAAGCATATAGGAACAAGTTTCTAAAGACCGTTAGAAACTATACACAACTATATTTTGATCAAATTATACAAAGCTTTAGAGAACTTCTCATATGCGTGTTCTAGAGAATGTGTTTTATAAAAGCAACGCATGTCATGATCAAACACGTAAAATAGATGCGAGTATCGAGAGCAACAAAAGAAAGATTTTTTTCTTTAAAAGATACTTATCAGTGCTAATCACAAATACACATGTGAGCTAACTATCTCGCGTGCAATGAGTAAGCAGATCATAATAGACGTTTAAGAGATAAAGATAAACACATTCAACATGCATGATATATGATTAGAGCATGATAAGCAGGCATCGATATGTATCAGAGGTTAAAAAAAATATAGTTTAAGAGAGATATGTATTAGAGTCAAATAGATAGCATAAGCATGATTTTTGAGATATAACGTATTATATAAAACAACATAAAATACTGTCAAAACATTTAAAAAAAAGACAAAAGAATATGCATGCTGAAAAAAAATTCTCTAAGCTCTTCTTAGCATAGGCTCCCCTAAATTTCATGCTCTCCCTAAGCATAGACTCCCCTTGAATTCCATAGGAATTGATTTTCTTCATCTCTTTTCTTCTCCCCTTTTTATCATCAGCAAAAGGGTGTATAGAAAACTAGGAGCACCATCTTCAACCTTGGTGTTTGAGTTCTTGTAAAATTTCTTGATTGGTTTGAAGAATATGAAGCTAGTTCTTCATTTGTTTGAGCTTGGACACCATGCTATATAATTGTTGCCTTAAGTCTATCTTGTCTAGAGGCAATCTCTCTTAGATGTCGGATAATTTAATTAACTGATAGCTTGAGGAAGGCTCTGTTGAGGTTGGAGGAAGTAAGTTAATGGGTCCTGGAGCAACTTTAGAAATGGCTCAAGAATGTGGAGGGTAGTCACCAAACTTAGGTGATTCAGCCTGAGTTTCAGCATGTTCATCGCAGAGGTGGAGAGGATGACATGTAAGATATCAGAGGTGGGAGGAGCGGAGTAGGCTCAGGGATAGGAGCAGTGAGGTTTCAAGCATCTAAGGAGGCAGAAGCAACAACTTCTTTAAGGGAGAACACGGGCTTCTAATGTTCTATCCTTATCTTCTTCCATCTAGTGATGCGAATGGAAGGAGGAGGTTGAGGCACCATTAGGATGATAGTATATCTGGTTCATGGGCTTCCTCTGCTAGCTCCTCAATGATAGGCTCTACATGCGATTCTTCGTGAATTGGCTCCAGGTTTGAAAAGAGCTCATTGACGAAGAAGTTTAATTCATCCTCCTCTTCCTCTAGGCTGACTTCTGATGCAATAGTCTTTGACATAGATTCCATCAATTGATTGATGGTTATGAAGTCATTGTCATCTCATTTTAGGCTCGATGGCTGTTGTCCTTGTGGCAATAGTAGTTAGTTCAGAGGTGAAGATTGATTCCAAAACTATTGTCTCACTGGGAGGTCCAGTAGAGATGGGAAAAGAGATAAACCCAAACTCCTGAGTCATAGGCCTTGTTGATTGTTCTTCAATTATAACAAAGGGTTTTGGTAATGATGGGTCTTCTTTTTCATGTGGGACCCTTGAATTCCCTTACCTGTTATAATTCTCCGACTTCTTCTAGCCTCCTCTTTTCTTGACGAATTCTTTGTCCTTTGAGAGTTTTATCTTCCTTTTCTTCATCTTTAAAGGATTCAGAGACTATGTGCAGCCTCGAGTTTGTCAGTATCACTCATGTCTTTCGGAATAGTGCTTGGCTTACTTTCTTAGGTAGACTTTTGAATTTTGGCTCAGAGGCTTTTCTTTGAATTGGGAGCTTCTCATGTCTTCCTTTAGGCAGCTCACTTTCCGAGGACTCGGTCTCAGCTTCAGAGGGTTTGGTTGATTATGAAACTTCAGCTTGTTTTTGTTTCTTATATAGCCTTCCTTTTCCCTTCTTCTTAGGCTTGAGATAAGATTCTTGAGATATGATTTCTAGATGCATCATTTGTTGCTTCAGAGCTTTCAAGAGTTTTAGGAAGAGCAATCTTCCTTTTGGTCACCTTCTTTTTTTGCAAGTCTTTTTCTTTTCCTTCAGCATAAGATTCTTTAGCATCCTTGATCATAGAGCTGGTATTTTTGGAGCTTGTCTTCAAGGTATGGAATGAGACTTCTTTGTTGTTCTGATGATTGAAAAAATCTATCCCGGTAAGATATTCAAACCACTCTTCAGCTAGAGGACATATGATATGTTGAAAAATCTTTGTTAGCATTCCATAGGGAACTCCAAAGTTCATCTTTTCTCCTTAATAGTTGCACAAAGCATGTAGTCCATTATTATTTTGGGTAGATTTACTTTTCTTTTGGATAAGAGGTAGAAAAGTAACATAAAATCTATACCCAAGAACATCAATGCTTCCTTGCTTACGAAGGATAGTAAATTGGACAATAGTAAAAACCTTTCTTGCTTGTGAGACTGACATAGATGTTGTAATGTCGCCTGGGCGGTCTTTGTTGAATGAGTGAAACATTTGGAAACATCTTCTTTGCTCACTTCAAGTGATTTGAAGCATCCCTAATGAGCCAATTGAGTTTACTTTGGTAGACGGGCCCTAATCACTGTAGATAGGTCAGATAACTCAATCTCCATATAAGTGTCCTTGATGATGGCCCTAAGAGTGTTTCGGTTTCTTCCAAGAAAGGCATAGAAGGTCACCATTCTAGAAAATACCCTGTAGAGATATCAGAAAGTACTCCCACCCTAAAAGGTGAAAACTTCTTTGAGAATCTAAACCTGGCTCGCAGAGAGTTGTTTAGCCTTTTCCAAGGTGCTATTGTTCTCTGGGAGAAACTTTTTTCACAAATCTCTTGCATATGAACTTTTTTAAACATGATGAATGGTCCTTTTTTTAGCCAAAGAACGATTTAGTTCTTTTCCTTAAGCCATTTAGGTAGAGTATGTGAAGTTAGGGCATAAAGATTGAAGCTTGAAAGAAAAGATGGTGAGAAAAAAAATTAAGTCTTGAAGATGTTAAGCGGAAAAGAACGGAAAAAGTTTGTGTGGGATGGAGAGCTGTTTTGGTTGCAAGATAAGAGTTTGAGAAAGATGATGATGAACGTTTCAGAAAGTTTGAGAGTGAGGGATGTGTAACGCCAGATTTCTCCATGTACAAATAACCAAAATGTCCTGAGGTCATTTTACCCAGGAAATGAGGATCATCGGCAGGCAATCCTCAAAGGGATGTTTTGATGATGATGGGGGATTACACGTGTTATTTGAGGTAATAGAGTAGAAGAATCTCATTTAGTTAGACGTGAAATTACCAAAACGCACCTGCTGCTTCAACCCTGATTTATGTGGTCGCTAAGCCCGAATTTCACCAAAAGGTTTTAAATTATATTTATAAGCTATGTTTAGCCACGGTTAAGCCTAGGTGGCCCAGAGCAATTTTGAGGAAAATTACCGTTTTGCCTTTAGCTTTGTGCATTTTGGGCTTAATGACGCGATTAGCAAAACCTAAGCAATATTAGGCTCTAATCAAAGATTAGTAAATTCTAATTACTAATCTAGAGTCAAAATAGTTTATTACGGTTGATTAGAACCTAAGATTGCTTAGATACACCTTAATCTTGTCTTAAGAATCAAGATGCCATGTCATGGAATCTTGAATAGTATTTTCTCTCTCCAATTCCTTAAATTAAGGAATTGTGTGTGAAAGGTTTTATATATAAATTGAGTTTTATTTCACTAATGAAGCAAGAACAACTCCTTAATCATGTCTTGATAGCCTTAATTACCCATTACTTTACCTAAACACTTACTTACAAATTCCTAATCAAAAGCCAAATTAAAGATACACCTAAACACATATCTAAAACACAATTAGAGGACACATTTTCTTCCTCCTTGGGCTGTCATGGCCAAAGCCATCCTCCTCCTCAATTCATCACATGTTGTTTTGATTACACTCAAAGACCTATGCTTAGGCTACACCTTAGACCATGCCTTCACCCATGCAGCCATACCCAAACCCATACCCATCAGAAGAGATATTTCTTCTCTTCCCTCCCTTGAGTCAGCCTCCTCCCCAAAGGACACCCCCATGAGTTTCATTTTCTTTATAAATAGGCATGCTTGAAAGCTCATTGAAACCTTTAAATACATTTGCACACTTCGAGTTTTCTTCCTAAGCTCAAAGAATTCCCTTTTCCTCCCCTGGCCAAATTCCCTCTCAAGGTTCCAAAAAGATTTTCTTTCATTCCATCTCAAGGAACCAAGCTTTCTTTCCTTCCTTCAAACAAAAGGAGTTGTCTTTAAAATTATTTCCTTACTTTGTTAAGTGTTGTTCCTGGTTTAAAATGATGTTGGATGATCTTTTTGTCTCCTCGTTTGGTTTTTCATTTCCTTTCCTCTCTTGATGTTTCTGCCTTATGGCCTAGATGAGGATGAAACCATGACTTGATGATGAGGATAAAACCATCACATGTTTAACCTCTAAAGCTTGAAGGTTTCACTTGTTTGCAAGTCTTGAAGAAATGATGTTATTATGTTGTAAAAATGGAAATCTTGAACTTAGGACTTAATGCATTTATATTCATCTTTCATTGCTTTGTCAAAACTTGGTTCTTGGTTTAAAAATGATGTGTTGAAGATTTCCCTTGCTAGATCATTTTAGTTTTCTCTTTTCTCTTCCTTTTCATTTTGGCCTCAAGGCTTTTAATGGTTTCTCATGATAGCTTGATGATGAGAGTTTCTAGATGATGACTATGGGTTCATCACAATGAAACCTCTAGAGCTTGAGTTTTGCTTTCATAAAAAATATGATGATTATGCTAAGTAGTTTGCTCAAGAAAGTTTTATTACATGGTATTGTTATGTTGTTAAAGTGGTAATCTTGAGCTTAGAGCACTAAAATAAAGAAATGGACTTGCATCCATGTTTATTTTCAAGTCCTTGCATTCATGTTTATATTTCCTTGTCTAGCATATTTATTTTCAAGTTATCACTGAACAACTAATCTCAAAGCCTACCTATCTCAACCTTAAAGTTGAGATATGATTAAGTAAATACTCTAAGTGGCCTAGAGCACTAAAATAAAGAAATGAACTTGTATTCATGTTTACTTTCAAGTTCTTGCATTCATGTTTATATTTCCTTGTCTAGCATATTTATTTTCAAGCTATCACTTAACAACTAATCTCAAAGCCTACCTATCTCAAGCTTAAAGTTGAGATGTGATTTAGAGTAAATACTCTAAGAGGCCTAGAGCACTAAAATAAAGAAATGGACTTGCATTCATGTTTACTTTCAAGTCCTTGCATTCATATTTATATTTCCTTATGTAGCATATTTATTTTCAAGTTATCACTTAACAACTAATCTCAAAGCCTACCTATCTCAAGCTTAAAGTTGAGATGTGATTTAGAGTAAATACTCTAAGAGGCCTAGAGCACTAAAATAAAGAAAAGGACTTGCATTCATGTTTACTTTCAAGTCTTTGCATTCATGTTTATATTCCTTGCTTAACATATTTATCTTTCTTGCTATCAACCTAAAAAGACTAAGAATGAGGGTTGCATTACATGTTTATAATTATGCCATCACTAAAAAGGAATGGATCTAGTGCTCAAGACTTGCCATTTTGATTCACATATTAAGAGGTTTCTTGTGAAGCTTAGTTCCTGGAAATGCCTTATTTTATGCTTATGGGGTTCCTTATGTTTCGGCCTTGTCTACAAGTTTACAGCACTTTTAAATTCTATTTTAGATGATGTATATGTGTTGGATGACTTGTTATTTGATGTGATAATTATTCTTGATGCTTTGGGCAAACTTAGTAGCTAAAAAGAATTGAAAATGAGAATTCTAGAACTCTTGAGAACAAAAAATATGCATTTGTCTAACACCTTTAAAATTTATGAGAACCATGTTTTACCATGTTTAGTTAGGTAAGAATGACTCATAAATGTAACGCCCAATTTTTCCTTGTACAAATGACCAAAATGCCTCTGAGGTCATTTTTACCCGGAATTAGGGACAGTGCCGCAGTCCTCAAATGGGTCAACTCAATGTTTGAAGGGGATCATATCTGTTACATTGATATAGGAGGTGAAAATCTCATTTTCTGAAACTTTGGCTCAAAATGACCAAAATAACTATGCCTGTGTTCTACCCAGGTAAAAGGTGCCGTTTGACCCGGAACTTTTGTAGGAAGTTTGGAATGATGTTTATGATTGATATTTGATGTCTAGTTAAGCAGGAGGTCACAAGTTAGTGCAAAATTACCATTTCATCCCTAGAACGTGTACGTGAGCCTAATAATGTAATTAAGCAAACCTAAACAATATTAGGCTCTAATCGAAGATTAATTTATTTCGATAATTAATCTAGAGTCAAAATAATTTATTAAGGTTAATTATGACCTAAGATTGCTTAGTTAAACTCTAATTGCATTCTTTAATTCAAGATTCCTAGTTATGGAATCTTAAATAGTATTTTCTCTCTCCAATTCCTTAAATTAAGGAATTGTGTCATACCTCATTTGACCAAAAGAATGATTTTAAATTATTAATCTAGCAAGATTACCCTCCTAATCAAGTCTTGACAACCTTAATTAGCCAATTACCTCACCTAAACATTTTCTTACAACTCCTAACCAAAACCTTAATCAAAGAAACACCTAAACACACACTAAAACACAATTACATGAACAAATTAATCCTCCCTTGGCTGCACATGGAGTGGCCGAACACTCCTTCCCAATTTCCATCACATGTTGATTTTTCTTCACTCCAAAGACCATGCCTTGCCCATACTTGTGCCCATACTCAACCATGCTTGAACCCATACTCAAAGCCATACCTTGTAAGAGATATTTCTTCCCCAAAGACCAAGCAAGGCTGTCGGCCTTCTCCCTTGGCAGCCACCATTGTGCAAAATTTTCTATAAATACCAAGCCTTGAAGAACCTTGCTACACTTTAGATCATTTGCTAAGTTTAGCTTTCTTGTTCTTTCTCTCATTTTCTCTCAAATTCTCTTCATCTTGCTCATCTTCTTCTTCCTCTCAAAGAACCTTTCCACCACCACAAACAACCATAAACCACCACTCCCTCACCTTAAACCATCTCTTAAACACTCAAACTTTCTCCAAGCTTAGAAACTCAAGGAAAAATCATCTTCCTTGAGCTTCCTCCTTGGCCGAATCCATCCTCAATTCAAGGGAAGATTTTGTCTTCTCAACTTTTCAAGAATCAAGCTTTCCTTCATTTCTTCAAAGACTTCCTTAGGTAGGGGTTTGTTTTAAAGTTTTGCTTGTTTTCTTTAAGAAAAGTTCTAGATTTCTCTTGGTTTCTAAGCTTGCCTTTTTCTTTTCTTCTTTTCGGCCATGAGGCCTTTTCATGGGAAAAACTTTAGCTTGATGATGAGGTTTCAAGATAATGGCTTGTTGTTGTCATGTGAGAAACCTCTAAAGCTTGGAAAACTTGGTCTTGGACATACATGCTCCTAATTTCTTTCCTTTCTCTTGGCTTAAGTTTTCAATTTCTTTTCATTTTCCTCTTCAAAGGTTTCGGTTTTCTCTTCCTTTTTCCTTCAAGATTTCGGTTTCCTTTTCTTTTGTTTGAACAAAGTTTGCTAAAAATGTTAAGTAGATCATAAAAGTTTTGTTAAAGAAATTAATCCTATGTTTTCAAAGAGCTCTAAGCTTACCCTTGCCAACCTTAAAGTTGGTCGGCGTTCTAAGAGTTTTACTCTAGATTGAAGCCCATGAGCAATAAAATAAAGAATATGACTTAGTTCTTTGTATTTTGTTTAGACAAAGTGTTGAGCTTTGTGTCTATTTTCTTGAGCTTGATGATGAAGTTCAAAACCAAAGGCTTCTTTGAAGTCTTGGTGCTAAGAACTCTAAAGCTCACTTTATGTTTGTTAAGGTACATATTTGGGTTGAGGTTGTGATGTTCCTTTAAAGTCTTGTAAGAGCTCTAGTTAAGATAAAATGAGTTGCACACATGTTTATGTTTATGCCTTGCATAGCATGTTTATTTTGATGTCATCACTAAACTCTCAAGAATAACTAAATGGACTTGCATTATCATATTTAAATTCCAAGCTTGCATTTCATGTTTATATTTCAAGTCATCACTTAATCTTTAAAGATAATAATGAGGTTGCATCTCATGTTTATTTTATGCACTCACTTTATTTTCTAATAAAGAGTAAAATAAATGCATTGCATGTTTAATTTTATGCTATCACCTTATTATCCTAGAGCTCAAAGACTTGCCCAAGTATCTTACATAAAGTTTTAGAAAATGGAGGAATTTCAAGGATGCCATTTCGGCCTTGTGATGATGATGATGGACTTGGATGAGTTCATCTAATCATAAGTGCCCATAGTCTAAGTCTTGGAATTTTCCTAAGCTTAGGTGTATTTAAAAAATTATGAATAAAATTTTATGTTTTAAATCTATTCATTGAGCTAAATAATTTAGCTACTGACCTAGCACATATTTATGTGATTTCAATGAGATTAATTGGTTTTTAAAAGAGTTTTGAGTTCCTAAAATGATTCCAAGAGAAACTAGCAACTTATATGCTTTTAAATCATGAGATTATGTGATTATTTGATGCTTATGATTTCGGTTCCTTGTACACTTGGTGTAACACCCTAAAATTTAATTAAAAATTAATTTGAGCTTTATTAATTATAATTTCAAAAATCTAAGAGTTTAGCAATGATAAGGGTGGCCCAATGGACCTCTCAAAAAAAAAAATTGGGCCGATAAATAGTAACCTTGCGGGCTCCACGGCCTGGACGCTGAAACCCTAGATTTGGGCCCAGGAGATACGAAATTAGGAAAACATGGGAATAAGGTTAGAAATAGGTGGGAATGATAATTTTATACTTGAAATTAATTTTTGAGCAATATTGGTTCAATCGGGTACGGTGTTTACCGTTAGATGAGGTTTAATATGCGTTTCTAACACGGAAAGATAGTTAATATTTATAAAAAGATAATGTTTATCCTTTCTACCCAAGTGTAAGGCTAACATTTAATCTTGGAAAGCAAGATTAAATACTAGCCATCTATTTTCTTTATTAGATTAGGAAATATCTAATTCTAATATATAATATTCAAGCATTCATTATAAAGATACATACAAACAAAAACTTATCTAAGAAGCTAGATGCATTCTCGACCATGCATCAAGGAACAGCAGAAAACTCCATTTTTCATTTCTCAAGAGCTCTAATTTGCTTTCCAATCCAAAAACCTTAGCCTATAGTTAATAAAACCTCAAACTCTCTTCACAAAACTTGTTCGACACCTAATTCTACCAATCTAATCGAATAAAATTTTCATTCCTTATCAAAACCTTGTCTTGTACCTCACACATCACTGATATCAGAGGGGTTTGAAGTTGGATTAGGAGCTTTGGAGGAAGGAATCAAGCTTGGATCATCTTGAGCCAAGGATCCACTAAGTTGCTACAAGTAAGGTTTTTTGTTGTCTTTTCTTGCCAATTTTTCTGTTCTGTTTTGGGTTGATATATGTCAGAAATTTTGATGAAATTGATTGATATTATGTTGAAATTGATGTATGAATTTTGGTTGTGTTTGGATAGTGTTAGAAAATGGTTTTCATCAAAATAATTTTGGACTAGGTTGCTGGAATTTCTGTTGTCCTATAGGCAGTAGTGGTTCATGAATTTTCTGGAATATTGTGGGTGTTTTCATGAGCTATAAAAATTATATGTTGGAGTAAACATCTTAAACTAATTAACTGAATTTTCTTGGGTGTTAGTTTTAAGGTTTGATGCCTCAGAAAATCAGAAACCGAAATGGCGGATGTTGTCCTGATTGTTGAGGTTCGACAGTAAACTTGTTCGAATTTATTACCATAGAAAATGATTGAAATAGCTCTTGAAATTTTTACACAAACTTACTAATATATTGAAGTGTTACTGTGAATTTTATTGTGAATTAATTCAATCATTTGTTGGGGTTAAAAATTAGGGGAACTTGGTTCTGGTCTGGGAATTGGTGGCCCTGACCACTAAATTTGTACATTTCCTGAGGTAGCTATAGAGCTATGTTTGTCCTGAAATTTTACAGGTTATTCTAGACACATTTAAGTGTCATACAGAATTTTTCTGACTCTTGAAATGGCTGTTTGATATGATAATGAAGTGTTGTGCCTAGGACAGTAACTTTGCCCATTGTTCTGGGAATGAACAAAGCTTGAATTGAGAATGTAATGGCACTTTGGCTTCTAGTATGACATGAGTATTTGATATTAAGTGTTTGGCCATGTGACTTATGACATGTAAATGCATGCTATGGATTTTAAAGATTGAAGTATGAGAAAAGAATGAGAATTTCATTGTGAATGATTGCCTATATGTGGCCTATGTATGCATTTGAGAAAGAGAAAAGTATATGATGCCATTATAAGGATGTATAAATTTAAATTGTGCATGTTCTGACATATGGACAAAATAGAAACAAGACTTAGATTGAATGAGGGGAAGGCGAAAGTAGTAACTTCCCAAAATTTATTTTGAGTCGGTAGACGTATGGCTATAGAATAGTCTATGTGGGATTCGAAATGGAAAAAAATGAAGTTCGATCACCACGTATAGGATGAGCTAAGTCCTGATAAGCATTCTATTTCCCTTGTGTGGTGTGATCCACCATAAATACCCGTTGGGTATAAACGGATCTATTGTGGAGTTGTTGAAAATACCCATTGGGTATAACTAAGTCTTTCCTATGTTAATGAAAAGAAAAATGCACTGATTAACTTTCTATGGCCATGATGGAAACCAGGTCACTTTGAGATAACTTTATGTATTTGACACATGCATCATCCATATCATATGAAATTCTTTGAGTAGATTTACTTACTATGTGTTTGAGCTTCTAGATATATGTACATGTATTGATTGATTGTTAA
The DNA here is from genome assembly GCA_030441495.1 of Dalbergia oliveri. Taxonomy (NCBI): domain Eukaryota; kingdom Viridiplantae; phylum Streptophyta; class Magnoliopsida; order Fabales; family Fabaceae; genus Dalbergia; species Dalbergia oliveri. The sequence goes on from JAMLFY010000020.1 coordinate 789,390, forward strand.
AAGCTACCCGCTTCGGAAGGATGATTTTGGAACCTTAAAATGAACCTTTAGAATATATTGCATGATCAGTTTTTTTGAATAACGGAAGTGGCTGGGGCGATGACGATGACATTATGATTGTGATTGGGGAGTTGCCCCCTAGAATTATAAAATTCTCACCCCTATGGTTTGTGTTTCCGTATCGCCTCCAGGTTAAGCAGAAGGACGATGATCCTACTACAAAGGAATGTGAGACCGCAATAGTATAGTGGTTCCTGTTTTATTCTGTTGTACTTAGTGGGATGGAAAAATGTATGTAAATGTATTAGAGGATAAACATGTAGTAAAGCTCATAGAGGAGCTTCCTTTTGTATTTTAGCTGTATTCAATGAATAAGGTGTTTACTTGTAATATGTTTTAATAGAATTACGCTTAGTTATCGTACGTAAATTAAGACTTGCTATAGATAATTAAGAGAGGTCCGCTAATTAACAAGTAACAACTCTAAATACGATATCATAGCTTAAGAATGGGGTTGTACTTGGGAGGATGTTACATTTGGCCACTGTATAAATTCTTTTATGGTGTTAAAATGTGTAAAATTATGTTTGGGTGAAGCAAGGAATGATTTAGGAAGTTAGGAAAGAACAAGCAACTAGAAAGGACTTAAAAGGTGAATTCTAGAACACTTAGATGTACAAATTCATAATTCTGTTCGGGCATAATTGGACTTAGGAAAAATGGTTTATAATTAGTGGATATGTGTAGGAATCCCTCATAATTGGTTTAGGAGTTGATTATAGAGCCTTACGAAAGCGGAACTTAGAAAGGGTCAAAGACGGAGATTCTAGGACCGTAATCATAAGGCAAAATTCTGCCCAAAATAACTAGAGGTGTTTGGTTATGTTATAAATCATAAACATTAGAAGAAATCATAGGTAATGATCCCTTAGGTGTTATAAAAATCCATAATGAAGGTTAGGATAATTGGAACACAAGTTTAAGACATAAGAGCCAAAGCATAAGACACCATGAGATAGGAGGTGTGATGTGAGCATGAGACGAGTGTATGTACTCATAATGATGTGAATATAATAATAAGCATGAGACTATATGTATATTTGTGGCATGTTGCTATGATGATGTGGTATGTTGTGTGAGAAATAGAGGATATGTTATGTGATGGCGGCATGCTCATTTTGCATCCATACAAGATATAATAAAATGGAAATGATCCCATTATGACTTCCAGGAGTGAAGGGTTGTAGGTGATAAGAAAGAGATATGATTCCTTCTCTTATTTTTCCCAGTGTAAATCTATTGACGGCTAGTTAGGATGAGCTCATTCATAGGTGATGGGTATATTTGGAGTTTTGGTGGCTATGTGAAAATCGGGCGGCATGTTTGATGGATTTTGGTGACTACGATGAGGGTGGAAAAGTGGAAAAAGTTAAGAAAGGAACTCGAGGAGTTCAATTATGAAAAAGTAAAAGACACACATGCATATGTTTCGTGAATGTTTCGTTGGTGCTAGCGATTAAGTGATATATGTTGAGTGTGTAATTTCATTGCCATGCATATATATATAATAACTGAAATTCATGTCATGAAGACACATGCTAAAAGAAACTCACTTCGGATGATAAGATTTGAGAAAATAAAACTGAACCTATGCATGTACACTTCTTTCATAATGAAACCGAAGTGGCTGGGGCAACGATGATGACACCTGTGTTATAGTCGTGAACCACCTGAGAATCTTATATAAGTATTCTCACCCTTTTGTTTTCCCGTCGTCTCTAGACGGATTATGCGGATGATCTTCCTTGAGGCGCGGGCGTAGGAATCACGTCATTTAGTCGATAAAGGTAAGCGGAAGCATGAAAACTAGTCTAGCTTCGTTAACATTTGGTTTTGCTTTAGTTAAAGCGGTTGGTGTAATTGATACCCTAGGTGTTCTTATACTTATAAGGGCATCGTTGTTATGTTATGATTATGTATACTACTATAATTTATATTGTGATTTATTCTATAGTTTATTCATGGTTGTTATGATGATGTATGTAAGTTGTTATGTTTCACGTTTAATAGTCGGTATCTATACGCATGCGCTCGCATTTTAAGTTTTAAGTTCAAAAAGAAAAAATTAGTCATATTTTATTACTCATATTTTAAAGAAAAGTAAGTCAAGATCTGAAACAAAGACATAACAACTAATAATTAACTAGAATGCAACTTAAGCGTATGAGGTTAAGAGTTAGGGTGTTACAATAAATTGTTTAGTAATTAATTTTAGCATCATAGGAAAAACAGGTAATGAGAAAGGATGAAAAATGCAACTTCTAGCACACCGTAAATCCTTGAAATTGTTTTACTGCCTATGCTGTCCAACATTGTTGAATAATGTTCTCGAGCCATATAATTAGTGATAATGATGATAATAGATCCCTTAGATGCATAAGAAAATAAGTTGACAATTAGAGTTACCCGATTTTAGAGTGTTGGTTAATTAAGGGAACATTTATGTGATGATTTGAGATAATGGTTCTTTGATGCTTTGGGATGATAAATTCATGTGATGTGTAATGTTAAATGAGTACTTGACCTTTAATTAGTAATTCCATGACTTGCATGTTATAGTTCATTTGGAAGCATTGAATATGCTTATGTATGAGATATGGGAAAATGTTATGTTGATTACGAATTATGAATTGCATCATGATATAATATGCTAAGACTTAAGGTGACTATGAAACATGAGAAGATGATCCTTTGGACCCATCAAACTATAGGTGGTGAATCGATGATTCTTGCCCCTAGCCCATACTTTTAAGTTAGGACTTTAACTTATCAAAAGGGATAAGTATATGCTAGTGACGACTAGTGAGGTATGAGCTCATAACCTAAAAGTACTCTCAAAAGGGTAGAGTATAGGGTGGCCCCAAGAGATTATGATGAGCTAACTTTAAGTCACCCAAAGAACCAAGAAATGTCATTCATGAATCATGAATTATACATAATGTATTTTTCTATGATGTTATATGTGTACTAAAAGGTTAAGCTTTGCATGTCATAATGAAGTATGATGCATAACAAGACGCATGATAAAATGAATAGACCTCGGTAATGGATGTTTAAAACTTAAGTAAATGAATCCTTGTATGCTCACTATTTCATAATAACCCAAGGTTCCTGAGGACGTTGATGATGTCACTTAGATAGGAGGATACCTGAGATTCTTTAGTAAGATTTTCACTCGTTTTTTTCCATCACATCTTCAGATTTTGATGGCGACAATCGTAGTGTTCATTGACACCCCCCTGGGAGGTACATTTTAATTCGGAGCATGATCGTATCATTTTGAGGGACGTTGCGCTGTCAGAGTGTTCATGTTCGTGGACGTCCATCGCACACCCTTCGTAGCTCCTGATTCTCTAGGACATCCCTATGGTGATGACATGGTCTTCGAATGGGCACACACGCATAATGAGAGGATTCTATGCACGTATCCCTCCGCATCTGCTATTCATGACTTCCAGACTATGTCCCTCGTTCGAGGCATTCCGAGATGGACCCGTTGGAGGACTCGCCTATCCTTGTCTCTGAAGCTCTACCCACTCCCACGGATGAGGGAGGGTGGCGAGGACATCTTGTTTAGCCGAGGTTGGCGCGGAGGCCATCATGCGTCCACGGTATGAAGCATCATGCGTACCCTACAGAGGGAGTTTGCTTATGGATTGGTTATGTTCCACCTTTCAGGGCTAGCGCCATAGAGTTCTTGGAGGGTTTTTAGTGCACGCACACCACTAGTTTAGGATAACCTTCTTTTGTTTGAGGTTATCTATCTTAGGTGCACTAGGTGGGTATGATTTCCTTTATATTTCCTTTTCTATGTATTTACACTTATGATGATGTACGAACTTAACTCACCTTTCATGGGTGGGTATTTTATTATATATTTCAGTATGGTATGCTTATGGATGATCTTTATGGAGCCTATATGATGCTTTTTGTTTACATTGTTGTTTTATATGTTTCGCTTTATGTTGATGCTTGTTTATATGTGTGCGGCTCACGTTTTGTTTATGTTTCAAAAAAAAAGGCTCATATTTCCTTAAGTATATTTTAAGTATGATTAATAAACTGAAACAAAGAGTAATATCTAATAATCAACTGGAATACGTCCTACGCGTGAGTTAATTATTAGGTGTTACACTATGAAACGGTTGATGAAGTATGTAGTGGAAGATGATGGCTAAAGAGTGACGTGTTCGGGAGTGGGAAGTTATTTAAGTGATGGGAAGTGGTTCACTGAAGGTGAAACGACATGGGAGAAAGAAACAAAAGGAAAATGTGGGAATTATCCTAACTTTTTCATCTTGCTTAAGAAAGAGAATTTACTCTTGAGATTACTCTGAGCCTTGATTTCACTTTATGACCTATCAAAATCTCACTATGTTCTTGCCATACATCTGTCTTCATACTCTGAAAAACATGAGAGCATAATCTCCTATTTTCTAACCCTTTTTCTCTTCTTCTAAATGGCCATATGTCATACGTGATCTTGCAACTGACTTTGATATGCCATTCGATTAGCTGATCTTATAAATTGAACTTTAGTCTTGATAGGTGGTATTGCAAACTGATTTCTTCATACGGACTTCAGCTTGGAGTTATGAAGGGAGAATGCCCAAAGATGTTCATGTTTGAATGCTTATGTGTATTGTTAAAGAAAACTTTAGATAAAAAGCAATTTTTCAAAATAGATTGGAAATTTTCAGCTAATGGTTTAGTGAATGTATCTAATATTTGGTCTTAGTATTCACAAGCATTGACTCAAGAACTTATTTTAAACATGATTTGTAAAGAAAAGATGTTTTACAACAAGGAGCTTGGATTTAGAGTGTTGGACAGGATTCTTAACAAGATTTATAGCACTAGCATTATCACAAAGGATAGGGATTTTGGAATACCTAAGAAAAAGGTTTGGTCCTTATCCACAGCATCTAGGTTTACCAATTTGCAACGCTACAAGTTCTCTTTAGATAGAGCAATGACATCCTGCTTCTTGTATACCAGGGATCAAGTTCTTTCAGAACGCAGCATGCACTAGTTTTCTCTTCTTTCTTAGTTTCCAAGATGAATATCTCTCTTGAAACCATTCTTCAGCTTGAAAGGCTTACTCTTTTAAATAAGCTTGAGGAGCTTATTTCAGACCATAGAGAGCCTTTGTTAGCTAGAAGACATAGTTGATAAGGTCTTTATTCTCAAATCTAGGATGTTTCTTCACATATACTTCCTCAGAGAAGAAACCATTTAGAAAAGCAAATTTAACATCCATTTGACAAAGAATGAATCCCTTGAAGATAGCAAAAGCAAGTAGTATCCTGATGACTTCTAGTCTAGCTCCTGGTGCAAGGGTTTCACCATAATCAATTCCCTTTCATTGATTATGATCTTGTGCAACCAATTTTTCTTTGTTTCATGTGATGCTATCAGTGTTACTAAGCTTGTTCTTGAATATCTTCTTTGTCCTGATGATGGTCTTTTAACTAGTCATCCAAACTTTGCTTTTCTCAACTGGTTCAATTTTTCTTGCATAGCATTCACTCAACTTTGGTAACTCAAAGCTTCTTCAATACACTTAGGTTCGATGGTGGAGATGAAAGCACCATTTGACATGTTTCTAAGGGATGACCTAGTTCTCATAGCCTTGGAAATGTCTCCAAGAACTTTATTATGAGAACTGTTCTTAAATTAGAAACTCCTTTGTAGTTTCTATAAACTTGAATTCTTCATTTCTCCTTCTTCTTCAACTTGCTCTTTTTCATGTTCAAATGCTGCTATAATTGCTTTGGTTTTCCTGAGCATGCTTTTGAAGAGTTGATGTTTTGTAGCCCACTTTCTGAAGGTTTTGCTTTCATCTACTTGATTTAAAACATCTTGAGACTCATTTTCTAGGATTTTCCACAGTTCTTCAAGATTATTAGCAAGATCTTTCTTAAGCTCTTTTATCATCGCACTTGACATTTTGAGTTTTTAGTCTTCAAGCTCCTTATCAACTCTCAAGTTCAAGGTGTTTAGAGTGGTCATTGTCTGTTTGTTCCTTAGTACTCTAGCCCGTAAACCTTTCAACATCCTCCAATAAGAATAGTTTTTGATTTTGGTACCCAGACTTTCTTGGGTCCTTTTTAGTAAGTTTTCAAGGGAGAGGTTTCCTATCCTTTCTAAAGGATTCCTTTATCAAGAACCATTTGTCAAGTAGGTGTTCCTTCATCTGTGGTAAGAAAGCAGGAAAATATGTTTAGAGATCTTGGATGAGGTTGCATTGCTTTTTCTCTTCTATTTCCTCTTCATATCTCAAACCTGTTTTCTGAAAATATAGCCTCTGAATCTCCCATCATAACTTTAAGGTTTTTGAACTATTTACTATTTGTTCTCGATCAAATTTCAGAAGCCTTGAAGGCTTGTCAAATTAGAAATAATTTTCTACTATCTTTCTCATTTTTTAGAGACTTCAGTTTCTATGGCATAGAGCTTGAAAAGCTTTGTATACTCCTTGCAATTTTTCTTTCTCAAGCTTAAGCTTTTCAGCTTCGGCTTGATCTTTTCAAGTTTCAAGGCAACCTTTTGAGTTTCTTTTTAGGTTGAGATATTTAGACGAATAAGCTTGAGAATTTTTGTAACGACCTGGTTTTTTAGTATTGTTATGATAAAATGATTAATTGTGAATAATCTATAGGGATTTTGAAAATTTCGACAAGCATGGTTACGATCACAATAATATGAGGATTTTATAAAAAATAAAATAAAATAAAATAAAAAAATAATTTAATATTATTAAAATTAATATAATAATATTTTAATCGGATATAAATGAGACCTTATAATTGGTAACGACATAGATAAAATAAGGATAAGGGTAAATAGATATCTTAACGGTAAAGTTTCTTTTATGTCAATCGGGTATCGAAATGGTAATAATCGGTACAAAATGGTATTAACCATACACGAAACACTGAATCTGGCATAAATAATAGATATTATTAGATCTCATATAATTTTTACTTAGGACATTTGAATAAATATAGACATTTCTAATCCTGATACAAGGCAAATTGATCCGAAAATAATTTATTCCTACTTACTCTCCATGTAAGTCTATTTATTTAAATAAAAAAGAAAGGTCATTTTGTTTCCTTTCTGCCAGACTTCACGTTCTCTTCTTCTTCCTTCATCTTCTTCATTTATTTCTTCTTGAAACTCCATGAAAGCTCCATATTCTTGAAGGTTATGCTTAGATAAACACTTAAACTAGTTCAAGAATATTTCCTCTACATCAAACTCAAGCCAAAACCTTCTTTTTTCCCTCAAATTTGTCCAAATAGTAGCTCATATAGGGGCTGGAAAGTGGGTTTGATGCTTGTATTAGAGAAGAAAAAAGCTAGAGAAAGTTTAGCAAAAAGCTTGGAAGAAAGGTAGGAAATATTCTACATCTATTGCTTGTAATTGTTTGGCTATTTTTGCTAAATAAACTCTTGACATATGCTTGAAATTATATTGTGAAATCTGAAATTATTTTCAAGAGGTATATATATATATTTATATATGAACTTGATAGATGAAAAAGGATGCAATGGATAAAACTCTTGTGGATTGATTGAATTAATATAAGAGATTTATTAAGTAAATGAAGAGATTTTGATTCATAGAAGAAAAAGCTTGAAGTTCACCTAAGAAACTTGGTTTCTTTTCCTTGAAAGTTACAAGAATTATCACATAAGTGGTTTTACAGTTTATGATGATATAAAATCTCATAAAATATCGCAGACTTTCTAGAAAAATCTCATTCCAGTTTAGCAAATTTTAAGAAAAATTTCATCAGTCAACAATTTTGTAGAAACATCTCATCAGTTTCAGATTTTATAGAAAAATCTCGTAAGTCTCGCAGATTTTATAGAAAATTCTCATAATAGTTTAGTATATTTTATGAAAAATCTCGTAAATGTTTAATTTTTCTTTAGAAAATTCTCGTAAAAGTTTCCTGGACTTTGTAGAAAATCTTGTAAGGTTCTTCAGCAAAATCTCATACAAATTTTAGTAGATTTTAGCGATACATCTCATAAAAATTTAAGAGAAGTTTCATAGGAAGTGAAGAGATTTTGAATAGAATATCTCATAAGACTTCAAGAGATTTTGAGAGAATTCTCATAAGAAATTAAGAGATTTTCAGAGAAAAGTCTCACTTGTAATTAAGAAGACTAATAAAGAAATCTGATAATAGTTAAGGAGATTTCAATAAATCTCAAAGCAAAAGTATGAGAAATAGAACTATTAAGAAGATTTTCTTGAGAATCATAAGATTTCCTAAACAAATATTAAAGATCCTTATGCAAAGAGAAAACTTAAGAAATAAGCTTTGTGTAATATTAATTGCTTAATGGTAAGCTCATGGATTCACGGGTAGTAGTAGATGTACTACACCCTTAGAACTATATTAGGTTGTAATCGCGATAGCGTTACATTGATTATGAGAAAGAGATGTATTGAGAATAGCGAGGCTATTCAATAAATGTAGTAGACGTACTCCATCTAGTGAACTATATCAGGTTGTAATGCGAGGACGTTACATCGTTGATTGTATGATCCACGAAAAGTATATCAAAAGAGTCCTATGAGTTCTACCATTAAGTTTAAAATTATCTAATAAAATTAAGTCACAAGAAACAATGATACTAACTACTAAGACCTTTATGTAAACAACCAATATCCAGGTAATTAGTTATGAATCCTATGATCTTTGTATTCTCAACATAAGTACACTGATAACACTATATTTAATGAGTAAAGGAATAAGCAAGCTAGTTACTTCAAAAGAAATTGAAGATACTTTAATGATTTTAGCACTATGTCAGATATCACTATTAGTAGACTAGTGTTTTTATCCTGGGAATCCTTGATTCTCATTCCTCCTGTTATCATATTTTTGCATAGATTGCAATGATGGTGACTATGTTGTGGGGATCCTTAGCTGTTTTTGGCATCACGTCAGACCTTTTGATAAATAGATATTAGAGGATTTAATCAGTCTTTTTATTTTCTTTTAATTAATTTTGAGTAGTACCTATCTTGACTAGAGGGTTCTGCGTGAACCAGGGTAAGGGTTTGATATAGTTATGTATATGGTTGATTTATCATTGGATGATACAATTATGTATTTTTGATATATTATTTATGTTCAAATTTAGTGACTTAAAGAACGCATTTTATGTTTGTTAAGAAGGCTAATATGTAATATATATATACTCTTTAAGATGAAGCGAGTTTTTATGTAACAACTACTCACTATAAGGTTATGGCTTAAGCATAGCTTTGTGGTAAGAAGGGTGTTACAATTATGTTATAGAGTAGTTCATCCTGTTAGAGCCTGGGGATGGTCTTTCTTTTAATGCATACTCTAAAATCTTAGTGTCATGCAGTAGGATTTTATTTGCTAAGATAAAAAGTAGTACTTTATATGCATGACTGCTTACTTTTGAAGTAGTTAGTATCTATCATGCTTAGCATTGTATTAAGCCTGATCAACTCAATGCCTTTTGCTTGTTGTAATAGGGGACTAATAACTTCGGTAGATGTAGTAGGACTAGCAATAGCAATGATGATGGGGTTCCTGGAGGAAGCTATAAACGTTATGCATGATTTCGGAATATGACCCAGGCAATCAAGGAGCAAGTTATGGTTGCAAGCTAGATGATGAGCACCATTGGGCGGCAAGCTCATCGAAATACAGAAAAGGCCTACTGTTTGTGTCATTGCAAGGAGCAAAAACCACCTAAAATTCGAGGAACCTAAACCCAAATAAGGCTGAAAAAAGGATTAAGTAATGGAGAAGGATCCTTGAAGTATCAAAGTGATCGGATTCATAGAAAGTGGTTATCCTGCCTAGGTGATTGGATGCGGATGTTGATTTCTAGTGGATAGATACTAGAACGCTAGTTGGGAGACAAATAATCAAATGAATTAGGATCTTGGTCAAGGATGTTTTTTACAAGGAGTATTTTCCTCCTTCTGAAATGATAAGGAATTGGAAATTCCTAAAGCTACACTTAGGGACACACACAGTTATAATAGAATAATATAAAAAGTTTGTAAAAAAAATGAAAATTAATTTAATATTATAAATAATTAATATAATAATATTTTAATTGGAGATATAGAATGAGACCCTATAATTGGTATAATGACATAGATAAAATAAGGATAAGGGTAAATAGATATCTTAACCCAGTAAAGTTTCTTTTATGTCAATCGGGTACCGAAATGGTAATAATCGGTACTCCAAAATGGTAATAACCGGGCACTGAAACACTGAATCTAGTATAAATAATGGATATTATCATATCTCATATAATATTTACTTAGGACAATTGAATAAATATAGACATTTCTAATCCGATTAAGGTAAATCAACCCAGAAATATTTCACCCTTTACTTTTTCTCCAAGTTAGTGAATTTATAAAAAGGAAAAAAGAAATAAAATGACATTTTCTTCACGGTTTGTCAAGACTCCACGTTTCTTCTTCTTCCATTCGCCATTTTCATTTTCTTCTTGAAACTCCATGAAACCTTGAAATCCTTGAAGACTATACTTAGGTAAACACGTAAAGTTGTTCAGAACACTTCCTCTACATCAAACGCATGCCAAAGCCTTCTTTTCCCCTTCAAATATGTTCAAAAAACAGCATAAATAGGTTTTGGAAAAGTGGGTTTGAGGCTTGAATTGAGAAGAAAAAAAAGCTAGAGAAAGTTTAGCAAAAAGCTTGGAAGAAAGGTAGCAAAGATTCTATGTCTATTGCTTGTGATTGTTTGGCTATTTTGCTAATATAAACTCTTGGCATATGTTTGGAATTATATTTGTGAAATCTAAAATTATTTCAAGATGCATATATATATATGAACTTGATAGATGTAAAAGGTGCTATGGATAAAAGTCTCATGCATTGATTGAATTGATGTAAGAGATTCACCTATATAAATAAAGAGATTTTAGTTCCTTAAAGAGAATCAAATCTGAAATTTTACAAGAACAAAATCAGAAATAATTTTATAAACTCTGAAAGATTGGTATTTTTGAAGTATAATGATAAAGTTTCATGAAAAAAGGATGAGATTTTGGTTCTATAGAAGAAAAGCTTTGAAATCTAAGTGAGAAACTTGGTTTAATTTCCTTCAAGTTTTAAGAACTATAATGTAAGAATGTCTTATAAGTTTCTCCTGTAAAGAAATCTCATAAAAAGATTAGTAGATTTTTAGAAAATCTCGTCATATACCAACAGATTTTATAGAAATATCTTATAAGTTAACAAACTTCAGTAAAATCTCATAAAGGTCTAAGATTTTATAGAAAATTCTTGTAACACCCTAATAATTAACCCAATACACCTAGGCAGTATCTGATTAATTACTAGACTTTACTCTTTGCTTCAGTTCCTTAATCATGCTTTGAAAATACTTAGTGAAATTACGAGCCATTTTTTTTTAAACATAATTGAAAACGTGAGCCGCGCTTAACGTGAATGATTTAACAAAATTTAAAAGACACATAGGAATTTACAAACATCACATCATAATATATTGGCTCCATCATCCAGCATCCATAATTACATATCATATAGATATTTTGCCTACCAACAGAATAAGACTAAGTGTAGGCAATCTAATAAAACATAAATAATATATGGATGGAAGGACATCCATTAATGGCACCTAGTAATAACACTCCAGGGATAGGGATAGATATATGAAATATACGAGTGAAACTACAGGATTCAAGTTCAGCTCCCGTGCAGCCTCAATGTGATTCACGAACGCTTCCTTCTATTTCTGAAGACGAGATGGAAAGAAAAATAGAGGGAGTGAGAAACTTATAAAAAGAATCTCAGTAGGGTACTCACCTCATGATGCATTGTGTCATCATCATCGTCCCAGGAACCTCGGGTTATTATGAAATAGTGAGCATGCTAAGATTGATTTATTAAGTTCGAAAATATACTTTACCGAGGTTCGTCGGTTTTAATCATGCGTCTTATAATGCATCATAAACTTAGCATGTCATGTTTATAATGAACTTTTCCTTTCATATATAATAACATAGTTATGCATAAAATCACATCATATTCCTCATCATCATTTCATAATACTATGCATAGCAGAATATCATATTTCTCATCATCATCTCATAAATACTATGCATAGCAGAACATCATATTCACATAATGCATTTACTTAGTTTCTTAGGTGACTTAAAGTTACTTTCATCATCATTTTCCTGGGCCACCCTATACTCCACCCTTTTGGGAGTAATCTAGGTTATGAGCTCATACCTTGCTAGTCGTCACCAGCATACTTATCCCTTTTGATAAGTAAAAATTCCGTCTCTACCCTTTTGAGAGAACAGACTAGGGGCAAGAATCACCTTTTCACCGCCTATAGTTTGATGGGTCCAAAGGATCATTTTCTCATATATTTTGAGTCACCTTTAAGTCTTTGCATGTTATATCATAATACAATTCTTCATTCATAATCATCATAACATTTTCTCATTTATAGTCTTATGCCGAAATAATATATACCAACTATAATCATGCATCTGAAGATTCCAGGAAAGAGAGGTGGGTCACAATGGACACGCTTAAATACCAAATCTTTCCTTAGCCAGAATCTTTCCAAATTGCACTCTTACAGTAATACACTTTCTTCCAGGAATAGAATATGTCTTTATTTCATGCATAAGTTTTCATTGTTTGCAACAACAACTATAACATACAAACCAGGGAATCAATCAATGACACCAAATTCTTAATAAGCATCAAATCACATTTTAAGTACACATAAATTACTAGCTTCCCATAAAATTCTTACAAAGTTTTAAAACTCTTTTAGAACTAATTCCTTTTGTTAAACTTGAAAGAAGTCATAGGACTTTAGGCCTAAATTAACCATGGGACCGATTTATAACTTGAAAGAATGTTCATAATTAAATCTTTCACTTAAGATAAAAGGAGCAAGTCTTGAGCTTTAGAGATTTAGGTGACATCTTTGAATTATTACCATGCTATGCAACCTTATTTTAATCTTATCTTTATAAGGTGATAGCTTGGAATTATAAACATGATATGCAATTCCATTTCTTTATCTTTAAGATTTAAGGTGATAACTTGAAAATTAAACATGATGCAAGAACTTGTAATATAAACATGATGCAAGAAACTGAAGGCGTAATCCGCAGGGACCAGTGAGGGAGAAGAGAATCTTAAGCAAGGAAGGCGGTAGTCCGCACAGATGGAGAATGAGAATTATATTTTTTAAGCTCCAATTCTCAAGACTTCTTAAAGAATAAATTCTTTAACTCCAATTATCTCATTTCTTTGCTTATGATTCATAAGCAAGTCTTTGAGCTCTAGGATTTTTAGGTGATGACATAAAATAAACATGCCATGCATTGACTCTTTTAGCCATTATAAAATAAAGTGAGAGCATAAAATAAACATGAGATGCAACTTCTTTATTATCTTTAGAGATTAAGTGACAACTTGAAATTTAAACATGAAATGCAAGCTTGGAAATTTAAACATGAATATGCAAGTTCATTTATTCATTCTTGAGAATTTAGTGATGACATAGAAAGTAAACATGGTTATGCAAGGCATAAACTTAAACATGGATGCAAGTTCATTTTATTTCTTTACTAGAGCTCCTCCAAGACTTTAGAGAAATATAAATTCAACCCAATATATCTTAGCAAGACAAAGTGAAAAATACATCTTTCAAGTTCTAAACTCAAGATCATAAAAACATCATAAAAATATTATTCTTTAAAGTTTTGCATCAAGTGGAACTTTCAAGCTTTAGAGGCCTAACTTGTGATGGATTCACAACCCACCCTCAAGGTCCTCATCATCAAGCCATCATCTTAGTCCCACCTAGGCCATATGGCTGAATTGTTCAAAGAAAAAGGAAGAAGAAAACCAAATGGAAAAACTAGAGAAAATCCATGAAATCATCATTTTGAACCAAGAACAACACTTAGCAAAGCATAGAAATAAACTTAAAAACAACTCCCTACCTAATCTGATTTGAAGGAAAGGAAGAGAACTTGGTTTCCTTGAGTGAAATGAAAGAAAATATTCTTGAAAACTTGAAGAAAGAATTCAGCCAAGAGGAGGAGGAAATGAGAGCTTTTGGTGCTCCTAAAACTAGAATTTGTGTAAGTTATGAACTAAGCATCTAAACTATCTTCAAGCATGCCTATTTATAGAGATTTTGCAGCTCATAAATGGACAAAGGAAGGAAAGAAATCTGACCAAAAATTAGAGAAAAAAATAAGGAAGAAAAATCATTTTGTTTGGTGGCTTAAAACATGGAATCATGTTTCCATGTTTTCATGATTCTTTGTTTTCATTCTTTGGATTTTTGTGTAATAATTTTCTGACTTATTACTCAATAATTTCGTGCATTACAGCCTTGTGGAAGAGGATTTTGTGTGTTCCATGTATTTTTTAGGTGTAGGCAAGGTATTCATGCAATTTAGAGAATTTACGGTTAAGGGTTTAAGTGAATTACTAAGCAATTTGGGTGTTTTAAGCAATTTTAGGTTCTAATCAATCTAAATAAATAATTTTGACTCTAGATTAGTAATTAGAATTTAATAAGCTTTAATTTGAGCCTAATATTGCTTAGGTTTCGTTAGACGAATCAAAAATCTCAAAATTTGTAAAACTAGGCAAAAGACGGGGCAAAACGGTCATTTTACTTAAAAATTGCCCGAGACCACCCGAGCTTAACCAATGGTTAATCATGGCTTAAAAACACCTTTTAACACATTTTAGTGAGGTTCGGCTAAGTCGGCACGCAAATAAAGTTAAAACGGGTAAGGGCGTTTTGGTCATTTTGCGCGTCGACTCAAAATTAGGATTCTTCTCCTCTATTAACACACATAACACAAACAATCCCTTATTAACATCAAAACATCCCCTTGAGGATGGGTGGGGCCCACGATCCTCATTTTCTGAGTAAAATAACCTCAGGGGCATTTTGGTCATTTTACACGTACAGAAAATTGGGGTTTGCAATACTTGCACGAATTGCTCCTAACTTCTCTTCTAACGTTATATTCCTTTATTAAGGATTGTTTGGTCTCAAATTTTATATAATATTTACCTACGGTAATTCGGTAATTCCTAATGATAGTAAAAATTACAGTAAAAATTGGGCGTTACAATTCTCATGACTTTAGTAGATTTTATGGAAAATCTCGTAAATGTTTAACTGCTTCTTTTAGAAATCTCGTAAAAGTTTACTAGACTTTCAGAAATCTCGTAAGTTCTTTAGGAAAATCTCATAAAAAGTTCAATAGATTTTTGATAAATCTCATAAGAATCCAAGAGATTTTGAACAGAATATCTCATAAGACTTAGGAGAATTTAAACAGAAAATCTTATAAAGAATTCAGAAGATCTAAAGAGAATATCTCATAAGAAATTCAAGAGATTTTTAAGAGAAAAGTCTAATAGTAATTAGGAGACTTAACAGAGAAAATCTCATAAGAGTTAAGGAGATTTCAAGAAAATCTCAAAGAAGAAGTATGAGATATAGAACTATTAAGAGATGTTGCTTGAGAATCATAAGATTTCCTACACAAATATTAAAGATCTTTACGAAGAAAGAAATCTTAAGAGAATAAGCTTTATGTAATATTAATTGCTGAATAGTAAGCTCATGGATTCACGGGTAGTAGTAGACATGTTATGCCCTTGGTAGTATATCAGGTTGTAGTGATGCATTACATCCTTATGAGAAAAAGGGATGTATTGAGAAAGAATAACGAGGCTATTCAGATTAGATGTAGTAGACATACTCTAGTGAACTATATGAGGTTATAACATGATGACGTTACATCGTTGACAGTATGATCCATTGAGAAGTATATTAGAAAGAGTTCTATGAGTTCTGCCATTATGTTTAAAATTTTCTAACAAAATTAAGTCACAAGAAACAATGATACTAATCTTTGAAACCTTTACATAAACAACCAAATACGAATTCTTTGATCTTTTATTCTCAAGTATAAGTGTACTTGTAACACCTTAACTCTTAACCTCACACGCTAAAGTCGTATTTCGGTTAATTATTAGTTGTTACGACTTTGTTTCAGATCTTGACTTACTTTTTTTAAAATACAAGTAATAAAATATGACTAAATTTTTCTTTTTGAACTTAAGACTTAAAATGCGAGCCGCGCATGCGCATGGATACGACTATTAAATGTAGAACATAACAATCAGATATACGTCATCATAACAACTATGAATAAACCAAGAATAATCACAACATGAATTATAATATTATATCATAATCATAACATAACAATGATGCTCTTATAAATACAAGGACACCTAGGGTATCAATTACACCAAGCAACTTTAACTAATGCAAAACAAATTGCTAACGAACTAGACTAGTCTTCATGCTCCGCTACGCCCTCTGGTCTGACTAAATGATCTCTGACTCCTACGCTCACGTCTCGAGGAAGATCACGAACGATCCGCATCATTCTCATTATGGTGACGAACAGAAAGAGGAAAGGGATGAGAAACTTATTCAAGATTCTCATCAGGTTCCCGACTCTAACAAAAGTGTCATCGTCGTCGCCCAGCCACTTTGGTTTTGTTATGAAAGAGGTGTGCATACATGAGGTTCAATTTTAATTTTCAAATCCTACTATCCGAAGTGGGTGTCTTTTAGTATGGTCTTAATGTCATGAATGCAACAGATATCTCATGTATGCATGACAATACCTCATATAGAACGACAGAAGTACATGACACATATCACTCAACCAAATGCACCATAGAAATGAAACATATGCATATGCGTCTTTTACTTTATCATAATTGAACTCTTCGGGTTCCTTCTTTTTACTTTTCCACCCTCATCATGGTCACCAAAATCCACCCAACATGCCGCCTGGCGATTTTCACATGGTTGCCAAAACTCCAAATACACCCATCGCCTAGGAATGAGCTCAAACCTAACTAGCCATCGCTAGATTTCATATGGGGAAAGAGGGGAATCATATTTCTTTCTTGGATCACCCCGTACAACCCTTAACTTGGGAAGTCATAATGGGATCATTTCCACTTTATCATATCATGTATGGATGCAATCATAGGCAAACAACTATAGAACATCATATGACATATCCTCTATTCATGTCTCATATTCTCATGCATTTCAAACATAGCATACCACATCATCATAGCAACATGCCACACATCCATACATTCTCATACTCATAGCATTTAAAACATTCACGTACATCAAAAACTATACTTATTCGATCTCATTCTCACCTCACATCTCCCTACCTTAAGATATTTTATGCTTTGGCCCTTCACTTTAAACTTGTGTTCTAGTTATCCTAACACCCATTATAGATCATTATCACACCTAAGGGATCATCACCTATAATTCCTTCTAATATCCATGCCTACTAACATATCCAAACGGCATTACATCACTTAGACGAAAATCATCATATGCGGGTTAGAATATCCATTTTGACCCTTTCTAAGTTCCGTCTTTGCCTAAGGCTCTATAATTAACTCCTAAACCAATTATGAGGGATTCCTACACATATCCACTAATTATAAACCATTTTTCAAGTCCAATTATGCTGGAACAGAATTTATATTTTGTGCATCTAAGTGTTCTAGAATTCTATTTTAAATCCTTTTTAATTACTTGTTCTTTCCTAAATTCCCTAAATCATTCCTTGCTTCACTCAAACATAATTTTACACATTTTAACACCATAAAACAAAATTCATACAGTGGCCAATTGCACAAGGCAGAACCGAAAACATAAGCATCAAATAATCACATAATCTCATGATTTAAAGCATATAAGTTGCTAGTTTCTCTTGGAATCATTTTAGGAACTCAAAACTCTTTTAGAAACCAATTAATCTCATTAAAATCACATAAATATGTGCTAGGTCAGTAGCTAAATTATTTGGCTCAAGAAATGGATTTAAAATGTAAAACTTTGTTCATAAAGTTCTTTGAGTACACCTAAGCTTGAAAAATTCCAAGATTTAGACTATGGGCACTTATGATTAGATGAACTTATCCAAGTCCATCATCATCATCACAAGGCCGAAATGGCATCCTTGAAATGCCTCCATTTTCTAAAACTTTATGTAAGATACTTGGGCAAGTCTTTGAGCTCTAGGAGGTTTAAGTGATGGCATAAACTTAAACATGATATGCACTTATTTTACTTTCATTAGAAAATAAAGTGAGAGCATAAAATAAATATGAGATGCAACTTCATTATTATCTTTAAAGATTAAGTGATGACTTGAAATATAAACATGAAATGCAAGCTTGGAAACTTAAACATGATAATGCAAGTTCATTTAGTTATTCTTGAGAGTTTAGTGATGACATCAAAATAAACATGCTATGCAAGGCATAAACATAAACATGTGTGCAACTCATTTTATCTTAACTAGAGCTCTTACAAGACTTTAAAGGAACATTACAACCTTAACCCAACATGTATCTTAACAACATAAAGTGAGCTTTAGAGTTCTTAGCACCAAGACTTCAAAGAAGTCTTTGGTTTTGAACTTCATCATCAAGCTCAAGAAAATAAACACAAAGCTCAACACTTTGTCTAAACAAAATACAAAGAACTAAGTCATATTCTTTATTTTATTGCTCATGGGCTTCAATCTAGAGTAAAACTCTTAGAACGGCCCAACTTTAAGGTTGGCAAGGGTAAGCTTAGAGCTCTTTGAAAACATAGGATTAATTTTCTTTAACAAAACTTTTGTGATCTACTTAACATTTTTAACAAACTTTGTTCAAACAAAGAAAAAGGAAACCGAAAACCATTCAATGAGAAAGGAAGAGAAACCGAAAATATAAAGAAGAACAAGGAAGGAAAACACAAGCATGTATGGTCCAAGACCAAGTTGTTTCAAGCTTTAGAGGTTTCTCACATGACAACAACAAGCCATTATCTTGAAACCTCATCATCAAGCTAAAGTTTTTCTCATGAAAAGGCCTCTTGGCTGAAAAGGAAGAAGAAGAGAAAAGAGTTTTGAACCAAGAGAAAACTAGAACTTTCTTGAAGAAAACAAGCAAAAACTTTGAAACAAAACCCCTACCTAAGGAAGTCTTGAAAGAAATGAAAGAAAGCTTGGATCCTTGATGAAATGAAAAGAAAAAATCTTCTCTTGGATGGCAATAAGGATTTAGCCAACAAGGTTTCTCAAGGAAGATGATTTTTCCTTGAGAAAGCAAGCTTGGAAATGGAAATGTTTGGTGTTTGAGAGGTGGTTTGAGGTGAAGGAGTGGTGGTTCAAGGTTGTTTATAGTGGTTTGTTGTGGTGGAAAGGTTTTTTTGATGGTGGAGGAAAAAGAACAAGATGAAGAGAAAGTTAGAAGAAAAGAGAGAAAATGCAAGAAAGCTTGAACTTGGCAAATAATCTAAAGTGTAACCAAGTTCTCTAAGGCTTGGTATTTATAGAAAAATGAAGCAATGGAGGCTGATTTGGGAGGAGGAGGTGACGATTTTTCAAGGCCAAGGGAGAAGGAAAATATCTCTTGATTGGTATAGTTGTGAGTATGGGCAAGGCATGGTGAGGTATGGCTTCAAGCATGGTCCAAAGCATGGCTCAAGGCATTGTCTTTGGAGTGAAACAAAACCAACATGTGACATAAATCAAAGGGTATGCATTAAAGGGAATTTCCAGCCAAGGGGGAAGGATGATTTGTCCATGTAATTGTGGTTTAATGATGTGTTTAGGTGTTTCTTTGATTAAGGTTTTGATTAGGAGTTTGTAAAAAAGTGTTTAGGTGAGGTAATGGCTAATTAAGGTTGTCAAGACTTGATTAGGAGGGTGATCTTGCTAGATTAACAATTTAAAATCATTTTCTTAGTCAAATGAGCTATGGGCACAATTCCTTAATTTAAGGAATTGGAGAGAGAAACACTATTCAAGATTCCATGACTAGGAATCTTGAATCAAAGAATGTAATTAAGTTTAACCAAGCAATCTTAGGTTCTAATTAACCTTAATAAATTATTTTGACTCTAGATTAATTATCGAAATAAATTAATCTTCGATTAGAGCCTAATATTGCTTAGGTTTGCTTAATTACGTCATTAGGCTCACTGTACACTGTTCTAGGGGCAAAATGGTAATTTTGCTAAAACTGCTTGGACCTTCAAGCCTGACTAAACATCAAAAACCACTTATAAACATCATTTAAAAACTTTTGGTAAAGTCCGGCTCAACAACCAAACGATGGCAAACAACCACATGAGCGTTTTGTAATTTTGCGTCGAAACTCAAAATTGAGATTCTTTTTCTCTATTACCACACATAACACATATAATCCTCTATCAACATCAAAACATCCCCTTGAGGATGACTAAGGCGATCCTCATTTTCGGGTAAATGACCTCATGGGCATTTCAATCATTTGTACACGGGAAAATGCGTACAACTCAACCACACATATCATCCTCATGAAACTTTCTCAATTAAATAGATATCTAATTTACAAGAGCATATTCTACTAACTCATTCATATTCCGTATTCTCATGCATCTCAAACATGGCATACCACATCATCAAATCAACATGCCACAATACACATATAGTCTCATGCTCATGACAATGGCATATTCACATCATCATGAGTTTACCTACTCGGTTTCATGCTCACATCACACCTCCTATCTCAAGGTGTCTTATGCTTTGGCCCTTAAGGGTCTTAAACTTGTGTTCCAATTATCCTAACTTTCATTATGGATTTCACCTAAGGGATCATTACCTATAATTTTCTCTAATGTTTATGATTTATAACATAACCAAACAGCTCTAGTTATTTTGGGCAGAATTTTGCCTTATGATTATGGTCCTAGAATCTCCGTCTTTGACCCTTTCTAAGTTCCGTCTTCGCCTAAGGCTCTATAATCAACTCCTAAACCAATTATGAGGGATTCCTACACATATCCACTAATTATAAACCATTTTTCTTAAGTCCAATTATGCTGGAACAGAATTTATAATTTGTGCATCTAAGTGTTCTAGAATTCACATTTTAAGTCCTTTTTAGTTACTTGTTCTTTCTAACTTCCCTAAATTGTTCCTTGCTTCACTCAAACATAATTTTACACATTTTAACACCTTAAAACAGAATTCATACAGTGGCCAATTGCACAAGGCAGAACCGAAACATAAGCATCAATAATCACATAATCTCATGATTTAAAGCATATAAGTTGCTAGTTTCTCTTGGAATCATTTTAGAACTCAAAACTCTTTTAGAAACCAATTAATCTCATTGAAATCACATAAATATGTGCTAGGTCAGTAGCTAAATTATTTAGCTCAAGGAATAGATTTAAAACATAAAACCTTGTTCATAAAGTTCCTTGAGTACACCTAAGCTTAGAAAAATTCCAAGACTTAGACTATGGGCACTTATGATTAGATGAACTCATCCAAGTCCATCATCATCATCACAAGGCCGAAATGGCATCCTTGAAATGCCTCCATTTTCTAAAACTTTATGTAAGATACTTGGGCAAGTCTTTGAGCTCTAGGATATTAAGTGATGGCATAAACTTAAACATGCTATGCACTTATTTTACTCTTCATTAGAAAATAAAGTGAGAGCATAAAATAAATATGAGATGCAACCTCATTATTATCTTTAAAGATTAAGTGATGACTTGAAATATAAACATGAAATGCAAGCTTGGAAATTTAAACATGATAATGCAAGTTCATTTAGTTATTCTTGAGAGTTTAGTGATGACATCAAAATAAACATGCTATGCAAGGCATAAACATAAACATGTGTGCAACTCATTTTATCTTAACTAGAGCTCTTACAAGACTTTAAAGGAACATCACAACCTTAACCCAATATGTATCTTAACAACATAAAGTGAGCTTTAGAGTTCTTAGCACCAAGACTTCAAAGAAGTCTTTGGTTTTGAACTTCATCATCAAGCTCAAGAAAATAGACACAAAGCTCAACACTTTGTCTAAACAAAATACAAAGAACTAAGTCATATTCTTTATTTTATTGCTCATGGGCTTCAATCTAGAGTAAAACTCTTAGAACGGCCGACCAACTTTAAGGTTGGCAAGGGTAAGCTTAGAGCTCTTTGAAAACATAGGATTAATTTTCTTAACAAAACTTTTGTGATCTACTTAACATTTTTAGCAAACTTTGTTCAAACAAAGGAAAAAAGAAACCGAAATCATGAAGAGGAAAAGAAAGGAAATTGAAAACTTGTGAAGGAAAAGGAAGGAAAAACCAAAACCAGCAAGAAAAAGAAGAAAGAAACCACAAGCATATATGGTCCAAGACCAAGTTTTTCAAGCTTTAGAGGTTTCTCACATGACAACAACAAGTCATTATCTTGAAACCTCATCATCAAGCCAAAGTTCTTCTCATGAAAAGGCCTCTTGGCCGAAAAGGAAGAAGAAGAGAAAAAGAGTTTTGAACCAAGAGAAAACTAGAACTTTCTTGAAGAAAACAAGCAAAAACTTTGAAACAAAACCCCTACCTAAGGAAGTCTTGAAGAGATGGAAGGAAAGCTTTGTTTCTTGAGAGGAAAGAGAAAGAAATCCTTCTTGGAAACTTGATGAAGAACTCGGCCAAGGAGGAGAGAAAAGAAGCTCTTTGTATTTAGGAAGAAAGATTGAAGTTTGCTCAAGTGTGTAAAGGATTCTAAGGGCTTTCAAGCTAGTGTATTTATAAAAGATTGAGAGCTCATGGATGGCCTTAGAGGAGGAGGAGTGGCCGACGGCTTGACCATTTGGGGGAGGAAAATATCTCTTACAAGGTATGGCTTTGAGTATGGGTTCAAGCATGGTTGAGTATGGGCATAAGTATGGGCAAGGCATGGTCTTTGGAGTAAAGAAAAAATCAACATGTGGTGAATTATGGGGGGTAAGGCTTCGGCCAATTTTCAGCCAAGGGGTGAATAATTTGTTCATGTAATTGTGGTTTAGTGATGTGTTTAGGTGTTTCTTTGATTAAGGTTTTGGTTAGGAGTTTGTAAGCAAGTGTTTAGGTGAGGTAATTGGAATTAAGGTTGTCAAGACTTGATTAGGAGGGTAATCTTGCTAGATTAACAATTTAAAATCATTCTTTTAGTCAAATGAGGTATGGCACAATTCCTTAATTTAAGGAATTGGAGAGAGAAAATACTATTCAAGATTCCATGACTAGGAATCTTGAATTAAAGAATGTAATTAGAGTTTAACTAAGCAATCTTAGGTTCTAATTAACCTTAATAAATTATTTTGACTCTAGATTAATTATCAAAATAAATTAATCTTCGATTAGAGCCTAATATTGCTTAGGTTTGCTTAATTACGTCATTAGGCTCACTGTACACGTTCTAGGGGCAAAATGGTAATTTTGCACTAAAACTGCCTGGACCTTAGGCCCGACTAAACATCAATAGCCACTCATAAACATCATTCCAAACTTTCTGGAAAGTTAGGGTCTAAACGGCACCTTTTACCGTGTAAAACAGTAGGGGTATTTTGGTCATTTTGAGCAAAAATTTAGAAAACGATTTTCACCTCGGATATCAAACATAACAGATATAATCCCCTTCAAACATTGAGTTGACCCATTCAAGGATGGGTAAATTCCTAATTCCGGAAAAATGACCTCAGGGTCATTTTAGTCATTTGTACTCAAAAGAAAAATAAAGGCGCTACAAGAAATTACATGCCACTTATATGAGAGTTAATTATTGATGATATGTTTTATTGGCTTGTTCATAAACATATTGCCAGCATTCATGCTTTGCTATGCTGCATACATGCATTAAGATTCACCATAAAGACACGGACCTTGGATAACTATCTTTTATAAAACCTCATAATAAACCTTTGCCTGTTTAACCTTTCATAATAAACCTAAGGTTCTTAGGGTAAATGATGACACTAGGATATGAGGTTTCCTTTGAGGTTCTTTAGCAAAATTCTCACCCTTTGTTTCTTTTTTCATGTCTTCAGACAATGGCATTGTTCATAATCTTCATTTACACAGATATGGCAAGTGCACTATGATCAGATCATCAGTCTTAACATTTTGAGGGTCGTTGTGCGTACGCATTTTGCATACATGGAATGCCGTTGCATTTCCTTTTGAGCTGGTCTTCACTTTTACCTTCTAGACGATGATTTGATCTTCGAGAACGCGGCCCTGTGACGGGAAGGCAGGCCAAGAACCTTCATCTTAGACAGTGCGGCTATGGAGTATGTTCCCTCATCTGCTGTGGGAGGACTTGTCTGAGGATTCTCCAATCAACCCCTATTTGGAGGGCTCCTTCAGATGCCTATGGTCGTTGATAGGGTAATGAGAACACGGTTTCAGCGAGCTTGTGAGGCGCGTATTACTTGAGAGAGGCGCCCATATGTTGTCGGTCTCATGCCACGCTTCCTCTTCGTTGGGCTACATTGAGGAGCTCTGCAATTTGCGGCTCCATTCCCCCGAGGATTAGCGTCATCTGTAGGCTTTAGAGGGGAGGGTCTGTTTTATCGGTGATTTTGGCACTCATGTATTTGCTTATGTATTTCTGTATCTTGTACTACAGCTCCCACTTACATGGTTATGACTTTATGCCTTTTTACATTTCAGGTGTTGTATCAAACTATGTTATTTAATTATGATGGTTGTTCCTATGATTGAGGTGTTCTTAATTGCTTTCAATTGAATGTTTAATTTCTTCTGCTCTATATGTTCGCTAATAGTAGTACGCGACGCTTGCACTTTGGTTTAAGTGTTTCAAAAAAAAATTTTACCTGTATTTTCTGCTAAGTAATTTTACAAATGTGATTTAAAAAAGGAAATAATAACTAATAATTAATCTTAATACATCCTAGGCATGTTTGGGTTAAATATTAGGGTGTTAGATTAACTATAGCAAGTTAGAGTTGCTATAGTGATCCCTATGTTGTTGTTCCTAGTTTTTGGCTCAGTCAAGACATGGTATAATAAGGTAAAGCTGCTATAGCAAGCCCTTGAAGTTTGTAGCACATGTTTTATGCGTTTTGGCTTTAATTTTGGGTATCTAAATACATGTCCAGACCCCAACAAGAAACATGACCTTAAGCTTAATTTAGGTTAGACGAGACTTAGTTTTGAGGTCCTCACTTCATCTCCTCCTTCTTCCTTACCTCTTCTCCTCCACCCTTCCTTCTTTTCTTTTCTTCTCTTAGATTTCTAATCTAGCATTAAGGATTCTCAGGAAGACTCAAGGGATTGTCTAGATACTTTTCCTAATTCAATCAATACATGGTTTGGTTTCTTTATTTCCTATTCTCTTTACATTTTTTCCTTCACTTGTGTATACATATTGATTGATTAATAGATTATGATTTATGGGTGCATGGGTGTGCTAATCTAAGTTTTGGAATTTGGTTGTATGATTGTGAGCCAGGTTCATTAATTGAGTGAGCTTGATTATATCTCCTTGAAGATAACTATGGGATGGATTTTATAATTGGGCATATGGTTGGAATAAACCTTGATTGTGTATGCTAATTCATGATTGTGGATTGAATGTATGATTAGGGAAGTTAATTGAGCATAAATTGGTTAATTGATTGATGAGTACTTAGTTAACACAGAAAATTAAGATTAATTATTGATTAAGGATTATTCTTATACAATTGGTGCATAGGCTATCATGAGCACATAGGTATCTTAAGCTTGTGTGTATTAGCCAAATCCCTAGCATTTGTCAAGCAAATTGTGTTGAATGTTAAAACCCCCTTGTTACATAGTTTATTAGTTCACTGATATCATTGGGAGACGACTTAAGTTACGCATCGCTATACTAGTTTTGGTTAATTCATTTTATATAAAATTGCTAATTTGGTAAGTGCGAACCACGACATTTGTGCTCATCATAATCTTCTCTAAGATGGCTCTTATATGAATTTCCTCCAACTCCTCTTCGGCTTAGGCGGTACCTTATAGCATCCAACCTCACGTCTAGCTTAACCACCAAGACCCCTGTGGTCAGTGGACAGTCTTCATCCTCTTTTGGGGTATCCTTAGGAGCTTAAAGGCTAATGTTGTAGCACCTCCGCTATTAATTGGTTAGCTTTGAAGGTCGCTAATTTCTCATGGTTTGAAAGAACTTCATTGTGAAAAATGCTGAAGAAACTATCATTCCTGATCCTATTCAAGGTAGGTGTTCCAATAATCGCATTATATGCCGAGTGCTTGTTAACTATAATGCCCGATTTCCCTATGTGCAAAAATAACCGAAATGCCCTTGAGGTCATTTCTGGAGAAATCAAGGACGGGAAGTCAGGCTATCCTTGAGGGGTTTGTCTAGTGCTTGAAGGGGAGTACATGTGTAATGGATGTGTTAGAGATGAAAATCTCAATTTCTTAGTTTTTTCCATATGTGAAGTATCGAAGTACCCCTAAGGTAATTTAATGCTATTAAGTATATGAACCCGACCATCCCCCGGGAGTTCAAAAATGTTAAAAACAAGGGTTGCATGATGTCTGGAAAATCTGTTTGGTCAGGGAGTCCTTTTGTGAATTTATGTAACCATTTTTTTCTTAAGTACAAATGACCGAAATGCCCTTGAGGTCATTTTTCCGAAAATTAAAGGGCATTGACCCAATCCTCAATGGGTCAACTCAATGTTTGAAGGGGTTATAATTGTTATGGTTGTTATCCAGGTGAAAATCTCGTTCTGAACTTTCGGCTCAAAATGACCAAATACCCTGCTGTGTTCTACACGGGTAAAAGGTGCCGTTTGAGCCCGGAATATTTCAGGAAGTTTAGAATAATGTTTTTAAGTGATGTTCGATGTTTAGTTGGCCTAAGGTCCTGGGAGTTTAGTGCAAAATTACCATTCTTGCCCCTAGTGTATAGTGAGCCTAATGACGCAATTAAGCAAACCTAAGCAATATTAGGCTCTAATTGAAGATTAATTTATTTCGATAATTAATCTAGAGTCAAAATAATTTATTAAGGTTAATTAGAACCTAAGATTGCTTAGTTAAACTCTAATTGCATTCTTTAATTCAAGATTCCTAGTCATGGAATCTTGAATAGTGTTTTCTCTCTCAATTCCTTAAATCAAGGAATTGTGCCATGCCTCATTTGACTAAGAAAATGAATTTAATTTGTTAATCTAGTAAGATTACCCTCCTAATCAAGTCTTGACATCCTTAATTAGCTAATTATCTCACCTAAACACCTTCTTGCAAACCCCTAATCAAAACTTTAATAAAAGAAACACCTAAACACATCCTTAAATCACAATTACATGAACAAAATCCCTTCCCCTTGGCTCATGGGCTGGCCGAATTCTCACCCAAGAGAAGTGCCACATGTTTGATTTTTCCTCACTCCAAAGACCATGCCTTGCCCATACTTATGCCCATACTCAACCATGCTTTAACCTATATCCAAAGCCATACTTTTGTAAGAGATATTTCTTCTCTCCTTCCTCCCCAAGTGGCCGGTTCCTCCTCCCTTGGAGGCCTCATTGTTGAAAATTTCTATAAATAACAAGCCTTGATGAACCTTGTCACACTTTGGTTCATTTGTTAAGTTTACACTTCTTGCAAAAATTCTCTCATTTCCTCTCAAACTCCCTCACTTTGGTCGAGTTCTTCCTCAAGATTCCAAGAAGGATTTCCTTCTCTTTTCCTCTCAAGAAACAAAGCTTTCCTTCCTCTCTTCAAGACTTCTTTAGGTAGGGGTTTTGTTTTAATGTTTTTGCTTGTGTTCCTAAGAAAGTTCTAGCTTTCTCTTGGTTTCTAACTCTTTTCCTCTTCCTTTTTCTTTTTGGCCAGAGGCCCTTTTATAAAGAGAACATGAGCTTGATGATGAGGTTTCAAGATTATGACTTGTTGTTGTCATGTGAGAAACCTCTAAAGCTTGAAACCACTTGGTCTTGGACCATACATGCTTGTGTTTCTTTCTTTTTCTTGCTTATAATTTTCGGTTTCCTTTTCCTTTTCCTTTGAAGGATTTCATTTTCTTTTGCCTTGGTTGGGATAAAGTTGCTAAAAATTGTAAAGTTGAGCACAAAAGTTTTGTTAAGAAAAATTAATCCTAAGATTTCAAAAAGCTCTAAGTTTACCCTTGTCAACCTTAAAGTTGGTCGGCCGTTCTAAGAGTTTACTCTAGATTGAAGCCCATGAGCTATAAAATAAAGAATATGAGTAGTTCTATTTATGTTTGTTTTGTTAAAGTGTTGGTGTTTTTGATTTAATCTAACACCCTAACTTTCACCTAATACGCTCGAGTCGTATTTGGCTAATTATTAGCGATTACGTCTTCGTTTCAGAACTTGACTTGGCTTTCTTTAAAATATGAGTACTAAAAATACGGCTAAATTTTTCTTTTTGAACTTAAGACTTAAAATGCGAGCCGCGCATGCGCATAAGGACCGACTATAAACAAGAAACATAACAACCAAGTATACGTCATCATAACAACCATGAATAAACCATAGAATAAACATAACATAACTTGTAGTATTATATTATAATCATATCAAAACAACGATGCCCTTATAAATATAAGGACACCTCAAAATACTAAAATACACCAAGCAAGGTTAACTAACACTAAACTTAATCATAACAGGCTAGACTAGTCTTCATGCTTCTCCTGCGCCCTCTGGTCTGCCTAGATGACGTGATTCCCACGCTCGCGCCTCAAGGAAGATCACGAACATCTGCATCAATCCCGTCTGGAGACGACACGGGAGGGAAATGAAGGGTGAGAATACTTATTCAAGATTCTAGGAGGCTCCGACTTAACACAAGTGTCATCGTCATTGCCCAGCCACTTCGGTTTCATTATGAAAGAGGTATACATGCATAGGTTCAATTTTAATTTCTCAAATCTTATTATCCGAAGTGGGTTCCTTTTAGCATGAGTCTTCATAGTATGAATGCAGCAGATATTTTATGTATGCATGGCACTTGACATGACAATACATGTAGATATACATATCACGTAATCAACATCATCTTGAAACATATGCATGTGCGTCTTTTACTTTTTCATACTTGAACTCCATGAGTTCCTTTCATAACTTTTCCCATTTTTCCACTTTTCCACCCTCATCATGGTCACCAAAATCCACCCAACATGCCGGTGCCGCTTTATCATGGTCACCAAAACTCCTAATCACCTATCGCCTAGGAATGAGCTCATCCTAACTAGCCGTAGATTTATATGGGGTAAAAGAGGGGAATCATATTTCTTTCTTGGATCACCCCGTACAACCCTTAACTCGGGAAGTCATAATGGGATCATTTCCACATTATCATATCTTTCATGGATGCAACATAAGCATACAACCTTAGAACCTCATATAACATATTCTTCATATTTCATTTTCTCATGCATTTTAAACGTGACATACCACATCATCACATCATCATGCCACATAACATTTCATGCTTAAGATATTAACATAATCACATCATGAAACCTCATGAGCTCATGCTCATGACATTAACACATTCATACATAACACAAGCATACTCGCTCAAGCATAACATTACGCATTCTAACTCCTCAACAAAATTTTTACAGTGGCCAACAAGATAAGACAACCAAGAGTATGTATCATGATTAATCACATAAAATTATATCATAAGTGCATAAGAGTTACTAGTCTTTCTCTTGGAATAATTTCATAAGCAAAGGGTGTTCTGTAATCGATTACATGTGCCTGGTAATCGATTACCAGAGACTAAATTCTTTTGGTTTAAAACAACTGGGTAATCGATTACATAGTATGGTAATTGATTACTTAGGTTAATCCTTTAGGAAAATGAAGAACATTGGAGTAATCGATTACACAGTAGGTAATCGATTCCAGGGTTTTAAGGACCGTTCTGCATGAAGACCGTGGTAATCGATTACATTGACTCTAGTAATCGATTACAAACCAAAAGTCCTTTGAAAACCCTTCTGGTAATCGATTACATGGCTGGTAATCGATTAAAACCTCCAGAATTTGAGAAAACATGATTTTTGACACATTCCAAACTATTTAAAACACCTTGAGGCCTCATAAAATAGTTTTTCAACATTTTTCTGAAATCATTCATGCATTTTGCAAAATCAAAGCATTATTGAATCATACTAAAACTCATCCAATTTTTTTTACTAGAGTTCCCTTCTTTAGAATACTAAGGGCAAGTCTTTGAGCTCTAGAGTATTTAGGTGATAACATAATCTTAAACATGCTATGCACTTTATTTTACTCTTCATTAGAAAGTAAAATGAGAGCATAAAATAAATATGAGATGCAACTTCATTATTATCTTTAAGGATTAAGTGATGACTTGAAATATAAACATGAAATGCAAGCTTGGGAATTTAAATATGGTAATGCAAGTTCATTCATTTACTCTTGTGAAATTAGTGATGGCATCAAAATAAACATGAGATGCAAGACATAAATTTAAACATGAATGCAACTTGTTTTTATCTTAACTAGAGCTCTTACAAGACCTTTAGAGGAACATAAACCTCAACCCATTATGTATCATAAGGCAAGCTTTAGAGTTCTTAGCACCTAGACTTCAAAAGAAGTCTTAAGGTTTGAACTTCATCATCAAGCTTAAGGAAATGGACTCAAAGTTCAACACTTTGTCTAAACAAAACTACAAGGACTAAGTCATATTCTTTATTTTATTGCTCATGGGCTTCAATCTAGAGTAAAACTCTTAGAAGGCCGACCAACTTTAAGGTTGGCAAGGGTAAGCTTAAGCTCTTTGAAATCATGTGATTAATTTTCTTTAACAAAACTTTTGTGATCTACTTTACATTTTTAGCAAACTTTGCTCAAACCAAAGCAAAGGAAACCAAAATCATGAAGAGGAAAGAAAAGAAAACCACAAACTTTATCAAGGGAAAAGAAAGAAATCAAGGCATGTATGGTCCAAGACCAAGTTGTTTCAAGCTTTAGAGGTTTCTCACATGACAACAACAAGTCATTATCTTGAAACCTCATCATCAAGCTCATGTTTTCTTTGTGAAAGGGCCTTTTGGCTGAAAAAGAAAGGGGAAGGGAAAAGAGTTTGAAACCAAGAGAAAAACTAGAACTTTCTTAAAAACAAAGCAAAAACATTAAAACAACACCCCTACCTAGAGAAGTCTTGAAGAGATGAAGGAAAGCTTTGTTTCTTGAGAGGAAAAAGAAGGAAATCCTTCTTGAAATCTTGCCTGGAAAACTCGGCCAAGGAGGAGGGGAAAAGAAGCTCTTTGTGTTTGGGAAGAAAGCTTGAAGTTTGCTCAAGT
Organism: Dalbergia oliveri; assembly: GCA_030441495.1. NCBI lineage: Eukaryota > Viridiplantae > Streptophyta > Magnoliopsida > Fabales > Fabaceae > Dalbergia > Dalbergia oliveri. The sequence continues at coordinate 820,786 of JAMLFY010000020.1, forward strand.
GTGTAAAGGATTCTAAGGGCTTTCAAGCTAGTGTATTTATAGAAGATGGAGAGCTCATGGATGGCCTTTGAGGGGGAGGAAGTGGTTGGCCAGAGTGAAGAGGAAGGAGAGAAGAAATATCTCTTTGATTGGCATGGTGGAGAGCAAGGGCAAGGCATGGTGAGGTATGGGTTTGGGTATGGCCTAAGGCATGGGCTTGGAGTGCAACAAAAATCAACATGTGGCACCATTTTAGGGGGAGATTTCGGCCAACACATCAGCCAAGGGGGAAGGGATTTTGTTCATGTAATTGTGGTTTAAGGATGTGTTTAAGAGGTAATTTGGTTAGGCTTTGGATTAGGAGTTGTAAGTAAGTGTTTAGGTGAGGTAATTGGGTAATTAGGAAGGTCAAGACTTAATTAGGAGGGTAATCTTACTAGATTAGTAATTTAAAATAATTCCTTTGGTCAAATGAGGTATGGCACAATTCCTTAATTTAAGGAATTGAAGGAAATACTATTCAAGATTCCATGACTAGGAATCTTGAATTAAAGAATGCAATTAGAGTTTATCTAAGCAATCTTAGGTTCTAATTAACCTTAATAAATCATTTTGACTCTAGATTAATTATCGAAATAAATTAATCTTCGATTAGAGCCTAATATTCCTTAGGTTTGCTTAATTGCGTCATTAGGCTCACTGTACACTGTTCTAGGGGCAAAATGGTAATTTTGCACTAAACTGCCAACCTTCGGCTCGACTAAACATCAAACCACTTATAAACATCATTTAAAATCTTTTGGTAAAGTCCGGGCTCGCCATGTAAAACGAGGACAAACCCATATGGGCATTTTGGTAATTTCACGCGTCAAACTCAAAAATGAGATTCTTCTCTATTACCACACATAACACATATAATCCCCTATTAATCAACAAAACATCCCCTTGAGGATGGCCAGGCGCGATCCTCATTTGGGTAAAATGACCTCAAGGGCATTTCGGTCATTTGTACACGGAAAATTTGCGTACATAATCCATTTCTTGAGCTTGATGATGAAGTTCAAACCAAAGACTTCTTTGAAGACTTGGTGTTAAGAACTCTAAAGCTCATCTTCTATTGTTAAGATACATGTTGGGTTAAGGCTATTGATATTTCTCTAGAGTCTTGCAAGAGCTCTAGTTAAGATAAAATAAGTTGCATCCATGTTTAAATTTGTGCCTTGCATCTCATGTTTATTTTGATGCCATCACTAAACTTTCAAGAATAAATAAATGAACTTGCATTATCATGTTTAAATTCCCAAGCTTGCATTCCATGTTTACATTTTAAGTCATCACTTAATCTTGAAAGATAATAATGAGGTTGCATCTCATGTTTACTTTGTGCTCTCACTTTACTTTATAATGAAGAATAAAACGAAGTGCATAGCATGTTTAAGATTATGTTATCACCTAAATACTCTAGAGCTCAAAGACTTGCCCTAAGTATCTTCAAAGGGGAACTTTAATAAAAAAGAAATGGATGTATTTTAATATGATACAATGATGGTTTGATTTTGTAAAATGAAAGGATGATTTCAGGAAAATGTTGTAAAACTGTTTTATGAGGTCTCAAGGTGTTTAAATAGTTTGGAATGTGTCAAAAATCATGTTTTCTCAAATTCAGAGGTTCTGGTAATCAATTACCAGCTTATGTAAGATTACCAGAGTGATTTTTCGAAGGACTTTTGGTTCTGGTATCGTTACCATACAATGTGTAATCGATTACTAAGGCTATTCTTCATGCCCAGAATCGGTCCTTAAAACCTATAATCGATTACCTGTTGTGTAATCGATTACTGATGCCCTTATTTTTCCTAAACAAGTTAACCTAAGTAATCGATTACCATCATAAGTAATCGATTACCCAGTTGTTTTTGAACCTAGAATAAAATTTAGTCCTGGTAATCGATTACCAGGTACATGTAACGATTACCAAATGCCCTTTTTGCTCATGAAATTATTCCAAGAGAAAGACTAGTAACTTGCGTGTACTTATAACATGATTTGATGCGATTGTGAGTGATGCATATTTTTTATTTTCTATCTTGTTGGCCACTATATGAATTCTATTGAGGAGTTAGAATGTGTAAGATTATGTTTGAGTAAGAGAGGAACGATTTGACGGTTGGAAGGACTAAGTAAATAGAAAGGTTTGAGAACTAAAATCTTACGCCCTTAGACATGAGAATAATAACTTTTGTTCCAGCATAATTGAGCTTAAGGAAGATGGCCCATAATTAATGTTTATGCCTAGAAGTCGAACGTAGGATCTTAGGTAAAGACAGAACTTAGAAAAGAGCCTAAAGTGTAGATCCTAGAATCCCCCATAGTCGAGTAATGATCATGAAGTTTAATTCCATACAATACCTGATTGGATGAGTTAGTAAACATAAACGTTACAAAGAATTATAGGTAATGATCCCTTAGGTGTTATAATAATCCTTAATAAAGGTTAGAATCCGAACATAAGTTTAAACCTAAGGGCCAAAGCATAAGACATCATGAGATAGGAGGTGTGATGTAAGCATGAGACCGAGAGAGTATATCCTTAATGATGTGAATATGTCAACATTTTGAGCATGAAACTTTATGTGTATAATTGGCATGTTGATGTGGTGAATGTGTAATGCCATGACTTGAGATGCGTGAGATTTGAACTATGAACGAGCTAGAAGAATATGCACATGTAAATTAGAAAGTTATTGATTGAGAAAGTTCCATAAGAATGATGCATGTGATTGAGATTATGTGGCATGACTCAAATTTGAGGAAATTCAGAATGTAGCGTTATGCTGCCAAATTTCCGTCAAATTTGAGGGACTTAAGAAAGTTTTGAGAAACAAGATGTTTAATGTGACACACGAGACGTACTTCTCCTGCTCTGAGGAGAGGTAAAACCGGAGGGCATAGACATTAGCCTGCCAAAGCGGACAAAGTCGTTGGCTTAACCAGTCGATGCATTTCGAAGAAGGAAAAAGTCCCATGATGGGTGATCCTTAGGCCCCTACCTGGACTCTGGAGTCGGGATTATTATGATGATTATGAATATGATTATGATTATGATTCGCTTATCAAGAGGATAAGTAAGAACTAGTGACGACTAGTTAAGGTATGAGCTCATAGCCTAGTTTTAGGGGTGTGGTTACTATTATGTTCAGTGTCACAAGTATGAGAAAAAGCAAAGATGTTTCAAGAGAAGTTACATGCCACTTATATGTTGTTTGATTATTGTTTGGGTTGCCTAAAGTATTGTCATGCATCCATGTACTATTATGCTGCATACATGCATTAAGATTCATTATAAAAGACACGGACCTTGGTTAAATATCTTTTATGAAAATCTCATAATAAACCTTTGCATATTCAACCTTTTCACAATAAACCCAAGGTTCCTGGGACGTAAACGATGACACTAGGATAAAGTTTTCCCTACTAAGATTCTTTAGCGAGATTCTCACCCTCTCTTTCTGTTTCTTTTTGTTACGTCTTCAGACATCGATGGCGTCGTTCATGATCTTCATTGACCCGCCCACTTGGGAGGTGCACTGTGACCCCGAGCATCAGTTCTACCACTTCAAGGTCATTTGAGGTACGCGTTTTTGTGTACGTGGGGACGCGTTTGCTTTTCCCGTCTCCAGCTATCGCTCAATCCGACTTCACCTTTTGGCGACGACTTGATCTTTGAGAGAACACGACCCTCGAAGACCCATCGTGCCCATCCTTCTTCAGTCGGCGGCACGCGGATATCCTGAGTGTTCCCGTTCTCGATCGGAGGCCGATCCTTGGAGAGCTCTTCCCTTCATTCCCTATGGATCTCGATGAAGGTAGCGGGACACCGTCACCCAGCGAGGCATGCGAGGCATGTTTGACGCCTGAGAGGTGACCACGTCATGGAGGTCACGCCATTCCCTCGATTCCCATGCCTAGATCTCCGCTCGTTGGGCTACATCCGAGGAGCTCTTCGATCGCGGGCTACATCTCCCTATCCGAGGACAGCGTCATCAGGAGGCGTGGAGGGTGAGGGTAGTGATAGTTGGGCGTTTTATCTTTTGGGGTCTTACCATGTACTTCCTCTTATCTTCCTTTCCATTTATGTATTTCCAGTTTTCTATGTCCTAAGCTCTCCCACGTATATGGGTAAGACTCTATGCACTTCCTTTATAATCCAGAAGTTATGTACTAAACTATGTTGATTAATATTATGATGATTGTTCACATGATTGAGGTGTCCTTAAATGCTTATGTTCTGTATGATTTATTTATTCTTCCTGTAACGCCCCGAATTTTTGCCGTTAGAGTACAAATGACCGAAATGCCCTGAGGTCATTTTTACAGAAATTAAAGGGCAGTTGCCCTGGCAACCCTCGAATGGGTCAACTCGATGTTTAAAGGGGATTATGCTGTTATGAATGATATCGGAGGAGAAAACATCGTTTTCTAAACTTTCGGCTCAAAATGACCAAAATACCCTCCTGTGTTCTACACGGGTAAAAGGTGCCGTTTGAGCCCAGAATTTCCAGGAAGTTTAGATGATGTTTTTGAGAAATATTTGATGTTTAGTTGGCCTGGAAGGTCCGGGCAGTTTTAGCGCAAAATTACCATTTTGCCCCTAAGAACGTGTCCAGTGAGCCTAATGACGCAATTAAGCAAACCTAAGCAATATTAGGCTCTAATCGAAGATTAATTTATTTGATAATTAATCTAGAGTCAAAATGATTTATTAAGGTTAATTAGAACCTAAGATTGCTTAGATAAACTCTAATTGCATTCTTTAATTCAAGATTCCTAGTCATGGAATCTTGAATAGTATTTTCTCTCTAATTCCTTAAATTAAGGAATTGTGCCATACCTCATTTGACCAAAAGAATTATTTTAAATTACTAATCTAGTAAGATTACCCTCCTAATCAAGTCTTGACCTTCCTAATTACCCAATTACCTCACCTAAACACCTTCTTACAAACTCCTAATCAAAAGCCTAATCAAAGAAACACTTAAACACATCCTTAAACCACAATTACATGAACAAAATTCCTCCCCCCTTGGCTGATGTGTTGGCCGAAAATCTCCCTTAAAATGGTGCCACATGTTGATTTTTGTTGCACTCCAAGCCCATGCCTAGGCCATACCCAAACCCATACCTCACCATGCCTTCAACCATACCTTTGCAAGAGATATTTCTTCTCTCCTTCCTCCCATGTGGTCGGTTCCTTCCCCCTTTGGAAGCCTCATTGTTGAAAATTTCTATAAATACCAAGCCTTGATGAACCTTGTCACACTTTGGTTCATTTGTTAAGTTTACACTTCTTGCAAAAATTCTCTCATTTCTTCTCAAACTTCCTCACTTTGGCTGATTTCTTCCTTCAACTTTCAAGAGGATTTTCCTTCTCCATTTCATCAAGAACTCAAGCTTTCTTTTACATCTCTTCAAGACTTCTCTAGGTAGGGGTTATGTTTTAATGTTTTGCTTGTGTTCTTCAAAGAAAAGTTCTAGTTTCTCTTGGTTTCAAATCCTTTTTCCTTCCCTTTCATTTTCGGCCAAGAGGCCCTTTCATAAAGAAAACATGAGCTTGATGATGAGGTTTCAAGATAATGACTTGTTGTTGTCATGTGAGAAACCTCTAAAGCTTGAAACAACTTGGTCTTGGACCATACATGCCTTGATTTCTTTCTTTTTCCTTGATAAAGTTTGTGGTTTTCTTTTCTTTCCTCTTCATGATTTTGGTTTCCTTTGCCTTGGTTTGAACAAAGTTTGCTAAAAATGTAAAGTAGATCACAAAAGTTTTGTTAAAGAAAATTAATCACATGATTTCAAAGAGCTCTAAGCTTACCCTTGCCAACCTTAAAGTTGGTCGGCCGTTCTAAGAGTTTTACTCTAGATTGAAGCCCATGAGCAATAAAATAAAGAATATGACTTAGTCCTTGTAGTTTTGTTTAGACAAAGTGTTGAACTTTGTGTCCATTTCCTTAAGCTTGATGATGAAGTTCAAACCTTAAGACTTCTTTGAAGTCTAGGTGCTAAGAACTCTAAAGCTTGCCTTATGATACATAATGGGTTGAGGTTTATGTTCCTCTAAAAGTCTTGTAAGAGCTCTAGTTAAGATAAAAACAAGTTGCATTCATGTTTAAATTTATGTCTTGCATCTCATGTTTATTTTGATGCCATCACTAATTTCACAAGAATAAATGAATGAACTTGCATTACCATATTTAAATTCCAAGCTTGCATTTCATGTTTATATTTCAAGTCATCACTTAATCCTTAAAGATAATAATGAAGTTGCATCTCATATTTATTTTATGCTCTCACTTTACTTTCTAATGAAGAGTAAAATAAAGTGCATAGCATGTTTAAGATTATGTTATCACCTAAATATTCTAGAGCTCAAAGACTTGCCCTAAGTATCCTAAAAAGGGAACTCTAGTAAAAAAGAAATGGATGAGTTTTAGTATGATTCAATAATGGTTTGATTTTGTAAAAGCATGAATGATTTTAGGAAAATGTTGGAAAACTTTTTGAAGTCTCAAGGTGTTCAAATAGCTTGGAATGTGTCAAAAATCATGTTTTCTCAAATTCTAAAGGTTCTGGTAATCGATTACCAGCCATGTAATCGATTACCAAAGGTTTTGAAGGACTTTTGGTTCTGGTAATCAATTACCAGAGGCAATGTAATCGATTACACGGTATTCTTCATGCCCAGAACCTCTTGAAACCCTGTAATCGATTCCTGATAGTGTAATCGATTACCCTATGTTCTTTATTTTTCAGAAACGGATTTAACCCTAAGTAATCGATTACCATTGTATGTAATCGATTACCAGGTTGTTTTGAACCCATAATGAATTTAGCTCCTGGTAATCGATTACTAGAACATGTAATCGATTACTAGAACACCTTTTGTCCCTAAAAATGTCCCAAGAGAAAACTAGCAACTTATATGCATTTCAACTCAAGAGATTATGTGATTTTATGGGCTTATGATTTCGGTTCTCCTTCTATGTTTGGCTACTGTATAAATGCTGTTCTAAGGTGTTAAAATGTGTAAAATTATGTTTGAGTGAAGCAAGGATCGATTTAGAAAAGTTAGAAAAGAATAAGTAACTTGAAAGGGATTAGAGATGAGAATTCTAGAACACCTTAATGCATAGAAATGCAAACCTTTCTAGCATGATTAATTCAAGGATAAATGGTTCATAATTGTAAGACATGTACAAATCCCTTCATAAATGATTAGGTGTTGATTTCTAAGTTTAAGGTGATGATAAGAGCTTAAAATGGTTTATAACTTAGAGAACATGCCTAGGAATCCCTCATAATTGGTTTAGGAATTGATTATGGAGCCTTAAGCGAAGACGGATCTTAAAAAGGGTCACAAGGATATTCTAGAGCCAGTAAGCATATGATATTTCTGCCCTTTTATGTGTAGTGCTGTTTGGAATTTTAGTGAGTTCAAATCTTAGAGAAAAAGTTTAAGTGTTAACCTCTTGAGGGTAATAAAGATGCAAATACAAGTTTAAGGCCCGTAAGGGTTAAAGCATAAGATACTATGAGATAGGTGGCCGAGTGAGCATATTTATGATGAGGTGATTATGATTAATGCCTTGAGCATGAAACTTTATGTGTATGATTGATATGGTGATATGATGAAATGTTGTATTAAAGATGCATAAGGTTTCGAAATATGAATGAAATTGAGAAATATGCTCATGTGAACTAGAAAGTTATTGATTTGAGAAAGTTCCATGAAAATGATGCATGTGACTGAGATTATGTGGCATGACTCAAATTTGAGGAAATTCGGAGAGTAGCTGTTATGCCGAATTTCCATCAAATTTGAGAGGACATAAGAAAGTTTTTGAGAAATATGATGTTTAAGGTGACATGCCGAGACGTACTTCTTCTGCTAGGATGAGAGAAGGTAAAAGCGTGAGGGCATAGGCATTAGCCTGCCAAGCGGACAAAGTCGATGGTCTTAACCGTCGATGCATTTCGAAGAAGGAAAAATATATGATGTTTAAGTTGACACACAGACATACTTCTCCTCTAGAATGAGGAGAAGGTAAAAGTGAGGGCATAGACATTAGCCTGCCAAAGTGGACAAAGTCGTTGGTCTTAACCAGTCGATGCGTTTGAAGAAGGAAAAAGTCCCATGATGGGTGATCCTTAGCCCCCTACCCGTACTCTGGGAGTCGGGATTATGATGATTATGATGAATATGATTATGTTTATGATTCGCTTATCAAGAGGATAAGTAAGAACTAGTGACGACTAGTTAAGGTATGAGCTCATAGCCTAGTTAAAGGGTGCGGTTACTATTATGATTGGTGTCACAAGTATGAGTAAAGGAAAGATGTTCAAGAGAAAGTTACATGCCACTTATATGTTGTTTGATATTTGTTTGATTTACCTAAAGTCCTGCCATGCATTCATGAACTATTATGTTGCATACATGCATTAAGACTCATTATAAAAGACATGGACCTTGGATAAATATCTTTGTGAAAACCTCATAATGAACCTATGCATGCTTAACCTTTTCATAATAAACCCAAGGTTCCTGGGACGTAAACGATGACACTAGGATAGAGGATTTCCCTACTGAGATTCTTTAGCAAGATTCTCACCCTCTCTCTTTTTTCCGTTCGTCTTCAGACATCAATGGCGTCGTTCGTGATTTTTGTTGACGCACCGTGTGGAGCTGCACTACGATCCGGATCATAGTCCTACCACTTCGAGGGTCGTTGCGCTGTACGCATTTTTGCATACATGGGACGCCCGTTTCCTTTCCAGTCTCCAGCTTCTCTTCACTCCTCTTCCCCTTTGGCGACGACATGATTTTTGAGAGGACACGACCTCGAGACGAGCCGGAGCCGACCATCGTCCTCAGTTGTGCGTGACCATCCGGTGTCGTATCCCTCACACGCCGTGGAGGGACCTCGAGGACTCATCGGCCGATCCGTATTCAGAGGATTCCGTCCTTCCTGCCTTCCTTTGGCCGTAGAGGGGTAGCGAGGATAGCAGTCTCCGCGAGGCCTATGAGGCGTGTATGTAGAGAGACGCCCTCGCCGAGTGGTCACGTTGGCTCGCCGTTCGCATGCCCACGTCCCTCTTCGATGGGCCACATCCGGGAGCTTTGGCAGTTCAGCCTACATATCTCCGTCCAAGGATTTGCGTCGTTCGTAGGTTTTAGAGGAGGGTTGCTTTTGTGGGGTGTAACATCCCTGACTTTATGGATTGACGCTGTCCACAAACCAACAGGGTCTTTCAACGTGCTTTGTCTTCACTTCGCACGTTTCCTGGGAAAACTTCCAGAGGTACCCACCCAAAATTACCCAAGTCAAGCACGCTTAACTATGGAGTTCTTTCATGATAGGCTCCGAAAAGAAAGATGCATCTTTGTGGCATAGGTAGTACCAATCAATTCATATAAGCCTTCCTTAACTGTATAGTCCCATACCTATACAGGTCTAGATCCTTCTCATTCGGGTGTGTAATCGGTTCGTCATGTACCCCTCGCTTGGAGGCGGGAGCCGCTCCTTGTCTCTGCTCTCGACAGACGATCCCTGCCTCGTCCCGGGTACATGGGGAGTATCTTTTGGGGTTTGTTTTCATGTATCCGCTTTTATGTTTCTTATTTTATGTTGTTGCACTTGCAAGCTCTCCCACTAGTATGGGTAAGACTTTATGTTTCTTTTATATTTCTAGTGATGTACTAAACTATGTTATCTAATGTGATGAGGAATGTTTTTATGATGGATGTGTTCTTTAATGTTTATGTTCTGTATGTTTTATGTATTCTTCCGCTTCACGTTATATTTATGTTACGCGTAAAGGTTCGCACTTTGTTTATATGAATCATTTCAAAAAAAAATAATTACTTGTATTTTTCGCTAAGTATTTTGTAAATGAATTTAAAGAGAAGTAATAACTAATAATTAATCTTGATACGTCCTAGGCGTATTGGGCTTAATATTAGGGTGTTACACTTCCGCTTTATTTCCATTTACGTTATACACAAGGGCTCGCACTTTGTTTTACATATTCCATTCAAAAAAAAAATTTATCTGTATTTTCGCTAAGTTATTTTACAAATGATGTTCAAAAGGAAGTAATAACTAATAGTTAATCTTGATACATCCTAGGCGTGTTAGGGTTAAATATTAGGGTGTTACAATTTACATTTTTGCCCTTAATTGGTGCTAAATGAGCCTAACTAAATGATTAATGTAATACATGCAATATTAGGCTCTAAGTAAAGATAAATTAATTTTAGTTAATAATTTTGAGTCTAAATAATTGTTTGAGGTTAATTAAGAGCTAAGATTGCTTAAGAAAAATCAAATTCTCTTAAATCAAAGAGATTATGTCATATTAAGTCAAATAGTATTTTCTCTCTCCAATTTCCTAAATCAAGGAAACATGTTGGAGTTTAAATTTTAAACTAATGGAGTTTAATTCAAACTAAGCATACAAGACCACTCCTAATCATGTCTTGAAAAGCCTTAACACTTGGTTATTAACCCAAACACTCAATTACCAATTCCTAACCCATTCCAAATCAAATCTATCTCTAAACCAAGTCCTAACCCAAATGAAAAATGAAAATTTTCCCCCAAGGAGCCAAGAAGGCCATGGACTCCCTCCCCATTCCTCCCTCATATTTTAATTCTTATAAACACCAATACATTCAAGGAAACTCCCACTTTTACCATTTTCTTTTTTGTTACAATCTTTGGCCAAAAATCCTCTCTTCTCTCTCAACTAAAGACTCTCATTTTTTCCTCTTCCACCTCCATCCTCAACCTCCTCTCAACCTCAAACCACCACCCCTCCACCTTAGATCAACTCTCAAACACATAACCTTTCCATTTCCAAGATTAAGCTTCCTCATTTTCAACCAAAGAACAACTTGGTAGGGATTTTGTTTTGAGTTTTTTCTTTTATTTCTTTTCTTCATTTTTGTATTGATTATGATGGATTGGTTAAGCTCTTGTTTTCTTTTCTTCTTTCCTTTTTTTTGAATTCTTTCTTTTCTTCTTTTTTCCTTTTTTTTGGGCTTTGGTTATTGATGTATGGTTAAAACCATGGCTTGATAATGAGAAATCTTGACGTGGGGTTGATACCACCATGTGCTTGACCTCTAGAGCCTAAGTTTTGGTTTATTTTGTTTGGTTTTAAAGAGTGGTTAAGATGGAATGTTGTTGGTTCTTTTGAAATATTTCCTTTTTCTAATTTTCAAGGCCATAGCTTGATGATGAGGGTTTCTTGATATTGGTTGTGTAACCATCATGTGTTTGACCCTTGAAGCTTAAGGTTTGAGTCTTATTTTCAAAAGAATGTGAGCAATGGATTGTTGTTGGTTTTTCTTTGAGCTTGATGGTGAGTCCAAGAGATAAGGTTCTTAGAACCATGGTGTTAAAGGACTCTAAAGCTCATTTCCATATTGTTAAGATTAATTGGGGTTGAGAGTTTAACTCTTTAAAATCTTGAAATGAGCTCTAGTAAGATGTGAAAATAGACTTACATCATGTTTACATTTCAAGCCCTTGCATCTCATGCTTATGTTTCAATGCCTTGCATATCATGTTTATTTCCAATTCATCACCTTAAATTTTGAAGACTAAAGAAATGGACTTGCATTTCCATGTTTAAATTTCAAGTCTTGCATTTCATGTTTATATTTCAAGTTATCACCTAAGCTTTAAAGACCTAAAAATAATCTTACATTCCCATATTTATATTTCAAGTCTTGCACATCATATTTATATTTCCAAGCCATCACCTTATAATAACAAATTACTAAAAATGAGATTGCATTCATGCTTATTATTCTTGTCATCACCTAACTCCCTAGAGCTCAAAGACTTGCCTGTGTATCTTAAAATGGAAATCTTGATCATGGCTATTCGTGTTTTTGGTCATGATATATGGTTGGTTGTATTGTTTTTTAGGCTTGAACCTTGCTTTTATGATGTTTTAAAATGGACTTAGAATGAAAGAGCATCTTGCATTGTGTTAAAACTTTATTTTTCAAAATTCAAGGATTCTGGTAATTGATTACCAGCTATGTAATCGATTACTAGGATAGTCTTCATACTCGGAACAAGTTTTGGCTTTGGTAATCAATTACCAGTTCATGTAATTGATTACCATGATGTTCTTCATGCCTAGAACAAGTTTTTGGTTCATAATCGATTACCACACATGCAATCAATTACCAAGATACTCTTTGTGTAGTACCCTAATAATTAACCTAATACACCTAGGTTGTATTTGATTAATTACTAGACTTTACTCTTTGCTTTAGTTCTTTTAATCATATTTTGAAAATACTCAATGAAATTACGAGCCATTTTTTAAAAAAACATAATTGAAAACGTGAGCGCGCATAACGTGAACAATTTAGCGGAATATAAAAAGACATATTAGAATTTAAATACATCACATCACATCACATTGGCTCCATCATATAACATCCATAATTACTTAACACATAGATATTTTGCCTATCAACAAGTTAAGCTAGGTGTAGGCAATCAAACCAACATAAATAGTATGCGGATGGAAAAATATCCATTAATGGCACCTATTAATAACACTTCAGAGATAGGAATAGATATCCAAGCTCATGCGCAAAGTTTAGCGATACATTCCTCAAGGATAATAAGCTGGTTCACCAGATCAAGTACATCTACCAGGTGAGAGCATCAACGGAATCACGAACATCACCATCACTTTCTGAAGACGAGATGGAAAGAAAAGAAGAGGAGTGAGAAACTTATAAAAGAATCTAGTAGGGTACTCACTTCATATGCATCGTGTCATCATCATCGTCCTCAGGAACCTTAGGGTTATTATGAAATAGTGAGCATGCTAAGATTGATTTATCAAGTTCGAAAATATACTTTACCGAGGTCGTTTTAATCATGCGTCTTATAATGCATCATAAACTTAGAATGTCATGTTTATAATGAATTTTTCCTTTCATATATAATAACATAGTTATGCATAAAATCACATCATATTCCTCATCATCATTTCATAATACTATGCATAGCAGAACATCATATTTCTCATTATCATCTCATAAATACTATGCATAGCAGAACATCATATTCACATAATGTATTTACTTAGTTTCTTAGGTGACTTAAAGTTACTTTCATCATCATTTTCCTGGGCCACCCTATACTCCACCCTTTTGGGAGTAATCTAGGTTATGAGCTCATATCTTACTAGTCATCACTAGCATATACTTATCCCTTTTGATAAGTTAAAGTCCCAACTCTACCCTTTTGAGAGAACGGTTAGGGGGCAAGAATCACCTTTTCACCACCTATAGTTTGATGGGTCCAAAGGATCATTTCCTCATAAGTTTAAGTCACCATTAAGTCTTTGCATGTTATATCATAATACAATTCTCAATTCATAATCATTCATAACATTTTCTCGTTTATAGTCTTATTTTGGAATAATATATATACCAATTGTAATCATGCATCTGGAGATTCCAAAAAGAGAAGTGGGTCACAAATGGACACGCTTAAATACCACGTCTTTCCTAGCCAGAACCTTTCCAAATTACACTTTTAAGTAATATAATTTCTTTCAGCAACAAGGGTAAATTTTTAAATGACAAAGAATATTTCATTATTTCATGCATAAGCATTCTCATTGTTTGCAACAGCAACTATAACATGCAAGCCCGGAAATTATTCAATGACGTCAAATACTTAATAAGCATCAAATCACTACATAGACTTATCATTTAAAACATCAAAGAGGCATCATTATAAATCCTTCTCGAAAAGCTTTCTTAAACAACCGAAACTCTAGAATCGAGGCAACCTTAATTATTGAACTAATTAATTATGCATCTAAGGGATTTATTACCATCAATTATAAGTCCTAAGAATGTTATTAGACTATATGGGGCAACATAGACAGTAAGTTGTTCTTAAGGTTTTACCTATGCTAGAAGTTGCGTTTTAACCCTTTCGTTACCCTTTCCCTATAATGTTAAAATTAATTACTAAACAATTATGAATCATTGTCCCTTATCTAAACATGATAAAATCTGGTTCTTAAAGCCACTAAAAGCTCTGGACAGAATGCATAAATTTCATTCTCTAAAGTTCTAGAAATCTTGCTTTTAGTTTTTAGGAAACTAGTTTTATCTCTAACATGCATAGAATCATTCCTTTAGCAAAAAACTATAATTATCACAACTTCAAACATATTAAACCATTATCATACAGTAGTATTAAACTCATATTAGTGGCTGAATCATGAACCTCACATAATTGCTTAAAATCACATTTTTAAGTACAAGTAAGATACTAGTATCCGTAAAATCTTTGCAAGGCCTTAAAACTCTTTTAAAAATTAATTCTTTTTGTTACTCTTGAAAGAAATTTTAGAACTAAATCAGTAGCTTATTTAAAATCACTTTAGACCTACCTTAATCATGAGGCCGATTTATACATTGAAAGAATCTTTACGATTAAAATTTTCACTTAAGATAAAAGGAGCAAGTCTTAAGCTTTAGAGATTTAGGTGATAACTAGAATCATAAACATGCTATGCAACCTCATTTTAATCTTGTCTTTATAAGGTGATAACTTGGAATTATAAACATGATATGCAAGAAGCTGGAGCGGCGGTAGTCCGTACTAGACCATGAAAGAAAAGAGAATCTTAAGAAATCGGAGTGGCGCAGTTCACTAGACCGAGAAGAGAATTCTTATTACATCTTATTAAGCTCCAAACTCAAGACTTCTTAAAGAATGAATTCTTTGACTCCAATAATCTTAAGGAAATTGAAAGTGAGCTTTAGAGTTCTAATTACCATGGTTCCAACTTTGTTTGTGATACTTGGGCAAGTCTTTAAGCTCTAGGATCTTTAAGTGATGACATAAAATAAACATGCCATGCATTGATTCTTTTAGCCATTATAAAATTAAGTGAGAGCATAAAATAAATATGAGATAATCCTTCTTTATTATCTTTGAAGATTAAGTGACAACTTGAAACATAAACATGAAATGCAAGCTTGGAAATTTAAACAGAATATGCAAGTTCATTTATTCATTCTTGAGAATTTAGTGATGACATAGAAAGTAAACATGGTTATGCAAGGCATAAACTTAAACATGGATGCAAGTTCATTTTATTTCTTTACTAGAGCTCCTCCAAGACTTTAGAGAAATATAAATTCAACCCAATATATCTTAGCAAGACAAAGTGAAAAATACATCTTTCAAGTTCTAAACTCAAGATCTTTATTTTACATCATAAAAACATCATTCTTTAAAGTTTTGCATCAAGTGGAATTTTCAAGCTTTAGAGGCCTAACTTATGATGGATTTACAATCAACACTCAAGCCCTCATCATCAAGCTATCATCACATCCCATATAGCCTTATGGGAAATGTCAAAGGAAAAGAAAGAAGAAAGGAATGGAAAAGCTAGAGAAAGTCCATGAAATCATCATTTTAAACCAGAACAACACTAGCAAAGCATAGAAATAGCTTAAAGACAACTCCCTACCTAATTTGTTTTGAAGGAAAGGAAGAGAACTTGGTTTTTGTTGGCCACAAGATTTTCCTGAAATTTAAAATTCCGACCCTAGGTAATTCTTATAAATTAAAAACGAACAATCCTCAATAAAGGAATATAACATTAGAAAAGAGGTTATGAGTGATTCCTCCAAGAGTCACAACCCAGAATTTATACGTGTAAAATGACCAAAATGCCCTGAAGTTATTTTACTCAGAAAATGAGGATTGTGGGCCCCACCGTCCTCAAGGGGATGTTCTGAGGATAATAAGGGATTGTTTGTGTTATGTGTGTTAATAGAGGAGAAGAATCTCAATTTTGAGTTTCGACGTGCGAAATGACCAAAACGCCCTGCCGCTCTTTTAACTCCGATTTGCGTAGGACTAAGCCAGAACCTCACTAAAATGTTTTAAAAGGTGTTTTTAAGCTATGATTGACCATTGGTTAAGTTGGATGGCAGAACTTTTGAGTGAAGTTACGATTTTGCCCTATCTAGTTTTGCAAATTTTGAGATTTTGATTGTCTAGCAAAACATAAGCAATATTAGGCTCAAATTAAAGCTTATTAAATTCTAATTCTTAATCTAGAGTCAAAATTATTTATTTAAATTGATTAGAACCTGAAATTGCTTTAAAACACCCAAATTGCTTACTAATTCACCTAAGCCCTTAATTGCAAATTCTCTAATTTGCAAAGATACCTACCTACACCTAAATAATGCATGGAACACACAAATTTCTCCTCCTTGGGCTATAATGCATGAAATTATATGGCCTAATATGCATCAGAAAAATTTGTCAAACTTGGCACAAAACTCAAGGTATGAAAACAAGGAATCATGTTTCATGATTCCATGTTTTAAGCCACAAAACAAGATGATTTTTCCTTCCTTGTTTCCTCCTCAAATTTAGTCAGATTTTCCTCCTCCTCTTGTCCATACATGAGCTTGAATTCTTCTATAAATAGGCATGCTTAAAAGTCATTAGAGACTTGCTCAAAAATTTCACAACTTCAAGTTTTTCCTAAGCTCAAAAACTTTCTTTCTTTCTTCCTCCTCCTTGGCCAAATTCTCTCTTCAGTTTTTCAAAGAGATTTTCTTCCATTTCACTCAAAGAAACCAAGTTCTCTTCCTTTCCTTCAAATCATTAGGTAGGGAGTTGTTTCTAAGTTCATTTTATGCTATGACAAGTTATGTTTCTAGCTCAAAAATGATGATTTCATGGACTTTCTTCTAGCTCTCAATTTCGATTTTGTTTTCCCTTTCTTTTAAAAACATTTCAGCCTTATGGCCTAGATTATGATGAGACCATGGTTTGATGATGAGGTTCTTGAGTGTTGGTTGCAAAGCCTTCACAAGTTAGACCTCTAAAACTTGAAGGTTTCACTAGTTTTTAAAGCTTTACAATTTTGGTTTTTCTTTCCTTATTTTTCTTTAATGATTTCGGCCAAATGGCCTAAGAAGGAATATGATGATAGCTTGATGATGAGGACCTTGAGTGTTGGTTGTAAATCCATCACAAGTTAGGCCTTTAAAGCTTGAAAATTCCACTTGATGCAAAACTTTAAAGAATGATGTTTTTATGATGTAAAAATAAAGATCTTGAGTTTAGAACTTGAAAGATGTATTTTTCACTTTGTCTTGCTAAGATATATTGGGTTGAATTTATATTTCTCTAAAGTCTTAGAAGAGCTCTAGTAAAGAAATAAAAGGAACTTGCATCCATGTCTAAGTTTATGCCTTGCATAACCATGTTTACTTTTAATGTCATCACTAAATTCTCAAGAATAAATAAATGAACTTGCATATCTCATGTTTAAATTTCCAAGCTTGCATTTCATGTTTATATTTCAAGTTGTCACTTAATCTATAAAGATAATAAAGAGGTTGCATCTCATATTTATTTTATGCTCTCACTTTATTTTATAATGGCTAAAAGAATCAACGCATGGCATGTTTATTTTATGTCATCACCTAAAGATCCTAGAGCTTAAAGACTTGCCCAAGTATCACAAGCAAAGTTGGAAAATGGTAGTATCACTTTCAATTTCCTTAAGATTATTGGAGTTAAAGAATTCATTCTTTAAGAAGTCTTGAGTTTGGAGCTTAATAAGATGTAATAAGAATTCTCTTCTCCTTCAGGGTCCAATGCGGACTCCGGGCTAGATTCTTTAAGTTCTCTCTCCCTCCAGCTTCCAATGCGGACTCCGCGCGCTCCAGTTTCTTGCATATCATGTTTATAATTCCAAGTTATCACCTTATAAAGACAAGATTAAAATGAGGTTGCATAGCATGTTTATGATTCTAGTTATCACCTAAATCTCTAAAGCTCAAGACTTGCTCCTTTTTCTTAAGTGAAAATTGTAATCGTAAAGATTCTTTCAATGAATAAATCGGCCTCATGATTAAGGTAGGCCTAAAGTGATTTTAATAAGCTACTGATTTAGTTCTAAAATTTCTTTCAAGAATAACAAAAGAATTAGTTTTTAAAAGAGTTTTAAGGCCTTGCAAAGATTTTGGGATACTAGTATCTTGTACTTAAAAATGTGATTTGATGCAATTATATGAGGTTCATGATTCAACCATGATCTAAGTTTAGTACTACTGTATGATGATGGTTTAATATGTTTGAGTTGTGATAATCATGGTTTATTGAGGAACGATTCTATGCATGTTAGAAATAAAACTAGCTTCCAGAAAAATCGTAAAAGCAAGATTTCTAGAACTCTAGAAAATGAAATTTATGCACTGTCAGAACCTTTAGCCCTAAGAACCAGGTTCTATTATGTTTAGATAAGAGAGAATGATTCATAATTGGTTTAGTAATTAATTTTAGCACCATAAGGAAAGCCGTAAAGAAAGGTTAAAAATGCAACTTCTAGCACAGGTGAAGCCTTAAATATAACTTGCCTTATGCTTCCCATATAGTTTAATAATATTCTTAAGGCTTATAATTAATGGTAATGATGATAATGAATCCTTTAGATGCATGATTAATTAGTTTGATAATTGAGATACAGATTCTAAAGTTTCGGTTGTTTAATTTTCGGTAAGAATTTATGATGATGGTTCTTTGAAGTTTGAAATGATAAGTCTATGTAGTGATTTGATGCTTATTAAGTATTTGATATCATTGAATGACTTCATAGTTTGCATGATATAGTTGCTGTTGCAAACAATGAGAATGTTTATGCATCTGATGATTATGAATTAGAGTTATATTATGATATAATATGCAAAGACTTAATGGTGACTTAAAATGAGGAAATGATCCTTTGGACCCATCAGACTATAGATGGTGAAAAGGTGATCCTAAGAAATGATACTTTGGACAGTTAGCTATAGGTGGTGAAAAGGTGATTCTGCCCCTACCCTCTCAAAAGGGTAGAGTTTGACTTTACTTATCAAAAGGATGTATATAGTGACGACTAGTAAGATATGAGCTCATAACTAGATTACTCCCAAAAGGGTGGAGTTTGCCTCAGGAAAATGATGATGAAAGTTGTAACGCCCTAATTTTTACTGTCATTAGGAATTACCGAATTCCGTAGGTAAATATTATATAAAATTTGAGACCAAACAATCCTTAATAAAGGAATATAACGTTAAAAGAGAAGTTAGGAGCAATTCATGCAAGTATTGCAAACCAAATTGTCTGTGTAAATGACCAAATGCCCTTGAGGTTATTTTACTCAGAAATGAGGATCGTGGGCCCCCCATCCTCAAGGGGATGTTTTGATGTTAATAAGGGATTGTTTGTGTTATGAGTGTTAATAGAGGAGAAGAATCCTAATTTGAGCTTTGAGACGTGCGAAATGACCAAAACGCCCTGTCATCTTTAACCCAATTTGCGTGAGGCTAGACCCGAACCTCACTAAAATGTGTTAAAAGGTGTTTTTAAGCCATGATTAACCATTGGCTAAGCTCGGGTGGTCTCGGGCAATTTTTAAGTAAAATGACGTTTTCCCATTTTTGTGCAATTTACAAATTTTGAGATTTTTGATTTGTCACACAAACCTAAGCAATATTAGGCTCAAATTAAAGCTTATTAAATTCTAATTATTAATCTAGAGTCAAAATTATTTATTTAAATTGATTAGAACCTAAAATTGCTTTAAAACACTCAAATTGCTTCTAATTCACCTAAGCCTTAACCGTAATTCTCTAATTGCATGAATACCTTGCCTACACCTAAATAATACATAGAACACATAAAACCCTCTTCCATGAGGCTGTAATGCACGAAATAATGCAGCCATAATACACCAAAAAAATTGCACTAAAACATAATGCCAAAAATCACCATAAAACAAGGAACTTTGAAACATGATTCCATGTTTTAAGCCACCAAACAAGATGATTTTTCCTTCCTTGTCTCCTCCTCAAATTGAATCAGATTTTCCTTCTCCTCTTGTCCATTTATGAGCTTGAATTCTTCTATAAATAGGCATGCTTAGAAGTCATTAGAGACTTGCTCAAAAATTTCACAACTTCAAGTTTTTCCTAAGCTCAAAAACTTTCTTCTTTCTTCCCCTTGGCTGAAATTCTTTCTTTTCAAGAATATTTTCTTCATTTCACTCCAAGAAACCAAGTTCTCTTCCTTTCCTTCAAATCAGATTAGGTAGGGAGTTGTTTTTAAGTTTATTCCTATGTTTTGCTAAGTGTTGTTCTTGGTTCAAAATGATGATTTCATGGATTTTCTCTAGTTTTTCCATTTGGTTTTCTTCTTCCTTTTTCTTTAACCAATTCGGCCATATGGTATAGGTGGGACTTAAGATGATGGCTTGATGATGAGGACCTTGAAGGTGGGTTGTGAATCCATCACAAGTTAGGCCTCTAAAGCTTGAAAGTTTCACTTGATGCAAAACTTTAAAGAATGATGTTTTTATGATGATTTTATGATCTTGAGTTTAGAATTTGAAAGATTTATTTCACTTTGTCTTGTTAAGATATATATATTGAATTTGTATTTCTATAAAGTCTTGAAGGAGCTCTAGTAAAAAAATTAAATGAACTTGCATCCATGTTTAAGTTTATGCCTTGCATAATCATGTTTACTTTCTATGTCATCACACTACAGGAAAATGCTACTTCG
This sequence comes from Dalbergia oliveri, assembly GCA_030441495.1. Classification (NCBI taxonomy): domain Eukaryota; kingdom Viridiplantae; phylum Streptophyta; class Magnoliopsida; order Fabales; family Fabaceae; genus Dalbergia; species Dalbergia oliveri. The sequence goes on from JAMLFY010000020.1 coordinate 841,458, forward strand.
ATTTTTAATATTATCGACGGAAAATTTTATTTGGAGGATTTGGGATTTTGACCCGTAATAACAGCATAAAAATCATTATCGGATTTAATTAAATGATAATGACAAATTAGACGGATTTATAAACACAATGGTCAATAATAAGCACAATAATATCGCAATGATAAATGGTTGAAGTCAAGGATTTATCATAATTACCGAATTTTTAGAACAACTTTTAAATTTAATTTCTTTTTTAAAAAATATTTACGATCAAAATTTATTAATTAATTTATTTTTTAATTTTTATTTTCCAACGGATATTCTAGAAAGTTTAGAGTTTTATTTTATTTAGCAATTTTGTTTATATTACCAACGGAAAAACGTCGGTAATTGTTAAATTTTTTATATTTTATTTTACGAATGGAAAAATTCGTTGGTAAGTTTCTAAACAAAATTCTTATTCTATACTTTGCGTGTCACCTGATTATTAAAAAGTATATTTTTTATTTAAAGCTAATTATAAATACATAATTATATTTAATAATAAAAATTGTAATAAGCAATAAGACACAACAATTTAAGTTCAAAATATATAATGATAAATATGTCAGAAAATGTAAACACAAATTTTAAAAGTTCAACATATAATAAAGAAAAAAAAAAAGAGAGATAAGGTGAAATCAGCAACATCATCATCATTGTCGCGTCACCATCGCCATCACCATCACCATCACCATTGCCATCGCCATCGCCATCGCCATCGCCATCATCATCGGCATTTGGGTGCGGAGAGCGTGCCTTCATCTTCTTCAAGAGCATAAGCATAAACTGAACATGAGCATTAACTTTCTGAAGTCAACACCTTGAGCTCTACCCTTTAACCGTGAACATGAGCATCAACTTTCTTGAAGTCAACACCTTTCTGATCTGCATAATAGGAGGAAACCAAAAATCACAATAACAAGGAAGACCATAAACTTTTTCCAGGAAATGAAACTTTTGCCATAAACAACATTATAACTATAATGATTACTTATCAATTTATTACTATAATGATAAGCAATAAATCTATAGACAATTACTTATCAATTGCATAACATGCCTTCAACTCCTTTGCTTCCCTATTGTTTTCTTAAAAAAGAATTGATTCAGAAAAACGTTGGTAATGCACAAGCTACTTAAAATCTCAAATCAATCTTTTAGATGAGTTATGAGTTACCTTAAGCCGTCCAAGGCTTCTCCAAAGAATCTTGTAATATGAATTGTCAAAAGAAGTTAGACTTCCAAAACGTTTAATTCCAAGAGTGTGGGTTCCAGATAAAGCTACAAGTTCTACCAAATGATACTTTCAAGTTCATTGAATATGGAAATCACGGTCAATAAGTCACCCATAGAGAACACAAGTGCAAAGTTAAATGGAATTTTCCTCATACTGACAAGCCTTTTCTTGGAAGCATTTCTTCAAACTAGAAGCATTGAAGATTCCTCATGAAGTTTACCTTCTGGATCAAGCCCCCTGTAATTAGAATGAATAGAATTATTCACAGAAGGAAAAAATCAGGTTTTCATTATTATGTGACAACCAATTAATTGAATCCCCATCAAGCTGGTTCTTTTTTGTTTCTTAAATGGTCCATCATTCTTAACAACAGCTTTAACATAATTATAAAATTGTTTAATAATTCGTTAAGGAAATCTAATATATAACTGCTGTTTGTCATCCTTAGGAAAAGCAACTGATATGTAACATTATATATACTAGAGAATACCACACAATTAGCATCTTACAACAAATCTAGTTGCCAAGTGAAACTTGGATTGGTGGACCTCCACATAATTCAACTCCTTGGAGCTAGGCAATCTTGTCCTAGGATACTAATAAAGGTAAATTTAAATGTGTTGGCCTAGACCAAATCAGCATTTAATATTAAGGCTATTACTAGATAGAACAAGGACCTGTTGGACAACATATCTATAACTTCAGAACCTAAACAAAATATCCACTGAGGCATTAGCTAAGTTAACTTATACTTATGTCTTCATTATTAAGAAATTTAGAACATAAAACATGCAGCTATATGAGTTTTTCAAATAATAATAGAAAGGAGGAGAGGGAGGAACTGAAAATTGAGACAGAAAGCATACCTTTACTGATTTTCAGGCCAAGCATTTGGTCTTTCAAGTTCATGGGCTATAGAACCATTCATACCACCTGCAATAACATGAACAGTAAACAAAATTTATATACATTAAGAATTTGAGATAAATAAGAAAATAATAGTAACTTATATGAATTCTGAAACAATTAGTTACCAAGGAAACATAATAAAAGGGATACATAATAAAAGGCCTTGTATCCTTTTATTTCTTGCCTAATGCCCGTTTTACACATTCAAATCCAATTAATGAGCGAGGTTGTGACCTACTTAAAGGTGAAAAAGAAAGAAAAAAAAACAAGACGCATGAGAAACATTTCTGCATCAACACTTATTAGATTACATAGGAGAAAAGCCACATGATAATTTTGTTTTGAAGGAATCAGCCATGAAACTCGCTATATATCTCCAAAAATGCCATCACTACTTCACTGGCATGGCATTTTCTCTATAATAGAAATGTTTATATTGTTCCAAAAAGACTAGAAATGCCACTAATAAAGAAAACTTAGATTAATGCTATAATAGAAATGTTTATATTGTTCCAAAAAGATGAATGTTACTTCAGCTGGCTGCGCGGGGTTGGCGACCGCAGATCTCAACGCTAGGCGGAGAGAGGGCGCAGGAGTTGGCCATTGGGAGGGTCCGGCGGGCGCGGGCGGACCGGGGCGCGGGGTAGGCGCACGAGGTGACGGACTGCGTCTAGACGTTGGACATTGGGCAGAGAGAGGCCGCGCGTTAGGCGGGTGCGGGGTCACGGGCATAGCACGACGTGAAGGCGAGGCGACGCTGGTGCGGTGCAGGAGAGGAGCGAGATTCAATGAGAGAAAAAAACCAGATGAGAGAGAGTATGTTATCATGATAATGAAGGTGTGGTCTTTATCAATAAACAGATTATGACGGATTTTTGAATTTCCGACGAAAAAATCCATTAGTAATGACCAACAAAGCGCCATTCAATTTTTTATTAAACATTTTACCAGATATTTTTCCGTCGGTAACATTAATATTGAAATTAAAAATTAAGAAAAATTACCGACGGATTTTTCTCGATAGTATTAATTTCTACATTAAAAAATAATTCATAATATTTATCGATGGAAAATCCGTCGATAATTCACATGCTATATATACCGAAGATTTACGGACGAAAAAATCCGTTAATGCTTGAAACCCAAAATTCTTGAATTTCTAGTTTTCCGTCAATAAATCGTAGAAATGCCAACGGAAAAAATCCAATAAAATCCGTCGGTAACTCGTCTATTTCTTGTGGTATCACTAAAATTTCAAGAATGAATAAATGGACTTGCATACTCATGTTTAAATTTCCAAGTTTGCATTTCATGTTTATATTTCATGTTGTCACTTAATCTCTAAAGATAATAAAGAAGTTGCATCTCATATTTATTTTATGTTCTCACTTTATTTTATAATGGCTAAAAGAATCAACGCATGACATGTTTATTTTTATGTCATCACCTAAAGATCCTAGAGCTCAAAGACTTACCTAAGTATCACAAGCAAAGAAATAAGATTATTGGAGTTAAAGAATTTATTCTTTAAGAAGTCTTGAGATTGGAGCTTAAAAAGATGTTATAATAATTCTCTTCTCCCTTCACGGTCAATGCGATTACGCGGCTCCCTTCTTAGATTCTTCTCCCTCCACTGGTTAGGCAAGGCCAGTTTCTTGCATCATGTTTATATTTCAAGCTCTTGCATCATGTTTAATTTTCAAGTCATCACCTTAAATCTTAAAGATAAAGAAATGGATTTGCATATCATGTTTATAATTCCAAGTTATCACCTTATAATGACAAGATTAAAATGAGATTGCATAGCATGTTTATGATTCTAAGATATCACATAAATCTCTTAAGCTCAAGACTTGCTCCTTTTATCTTAAGTGAGAATTTTAATTATGAAGATTCTTTCAAAAAGAATTAGTTTCTAAAAGAGTTTTAAAGCTTTGCAAGGATTCTACAAACTAATATTTTATGTTCACTTAAAATGTGATTTTATACAATTATATGAGGTTCATGATTCGGCTTATATATGAGATTAGTACCAATAAATGATGATGATTTAATATGTTTGAAGTTGTGATAATTATGGTTTATTCTATGCATGTTAGAGATAAAACTAGCTTTCTAAAAGGGTAAAAGCAAGATTTCTAGAACTTTAGAGAATGAAATTTATGCATTCTTTCCAAGCCTTTAGTGACCTTAAGAACCAGATATTATTATGTTTAGATAAGGGACAATGATTCATAATTGGTTTACTAATTAATTTTAGCATCATAGGGAAAGCCAAGGGTTAAAAACGTAACTTCTAGCGATAAAACCTTAAGAACAACTTACTGTCTATGCTACCCATATAGTCTAATAATGTTCTTAAGGCTTATAATTGATGGTAATAAGTCCCTTAGATGCATAATTAATTAGTTCAATAATTAAGGTTACCCATTCTAGAGTTTCAGTTGTTTAAGACAGCTTTTCGATAAGGATTTATATGATGCATCTTTGATGTTTTAAATGATAAGTCTATGTCGTGATTTGATGCTTATTAAGTATTTGACGTCATTGAATGATTTCCTGCTTGCATGTTATAATTGCCTTGCAAACAATGAGAATGCTTATGCATGAATATTCTTTGTTCCTGGAAGAAAGTATCCCTAGAAGTATAATTTGGAAAGGTTCTGTAGGAAAGACTTGGTATTTAAGCGTGTCCATTGTGACCCACCTTTCTTTCCTGGAATCTCCAGATGCATGATTACAGTTGGTATATATATTATTCAGAATAAGACTATAAACGAGAAAATGTTATGAATGATTATGAATTGAGAATTGTATTATGATATAACATGCAAAGACTTAATGGTGACTTAAATTTATGAGGAAATGATCCTTTGGACCCATCAGACTATAGGTGGTGAAAAGGTGATTCTTGCCCCCTAAACCGTTCTCTCAAAAGGGTAGAGTCGGGATTTTAACTTATCAAAAGGGATAAGTATATGCTAGTGACGACTAGTAAGGTATGAGCTCATAACCTAAATTACTCCTAAAAGGGTGGAGTATAGGGTGGCCCAATAATGATGATGATGACAAGATTTTAAGTCACCTAGGACACTAAAGGAATGAAATATGTGTACTATGTCTTGTGCATAGCTATTATGATATGATGTTCTTCTGCATAACATTTTATGAGACGATGATGGAAATATGATGTTCTTTATGCATAGTATTTATGATGATGAAGAAATATGATGTCTTCTATGCATAGTATTTATGATATGATGATGAGAAATATGATGTTCTTTTATGCATAGTATTTATGATATGATGATGAAGAATATGATGTGTTGATAAAAGGAAAAGTTCATTATAAACATGACATGCTAAGTTTATGATGCATTATAAGACGCATGATTAAAGCGACGAACCTCGGTAAAGTATATTTTCGAACTTAATAAATCAATCTTAGCATGCTCACTATTTCATAATAACCCGAGGTTCCTGGGGACGATGATGATGACACAATGCATCATGAGGTGAGTACCCCTGAGATTCTTTTTATAAGTTTCTCACTCCCTCTATTTTTCTTTCCATCTCGTCTTCAGAAACAGAAGGAAGCGTTCGTGAATCACATTGAGGTCTCAGGACACTGAACTTGATCCTGCTAGTTTCACTCGTATATTTCATATATCTATCCCTATCCCTGAGTGTTATTACTAGGTGCCATTAATGGATGTCCTTCCATCCATATATTATTTATGTTTTGTTAGATTGCCTACACTTTGTCTTATTCTGTTGGTAGGCAAAATATCTATATGATATGTAATTATGGATGCTGTATGATGGAGCCAATATATTATGATGTGATGTTTGTAAATTCCTATGTGTCTTTTAAATTTTGCTAAATCATTCACGTTAAGCGCGGCTCACGTTTTCAATTATGTTTTTTAAAAAAAAAATGGTTCGTAATTTCACTAAGTATTTTCAAAGCATGATTAAGAAAAGCAAAGAGTAAAGTCTAGTAATTAATCAGATCCTGCCTAGGTGTATTGGGTTAATTATTAGGTGTTACAATATCCATCCACCTTTGTTGCACACACCCGAGGAGCTTGCACAGTTCATTGGGTATGTACCTTAAAGGGACGAGATCACGTCATCAATAGTTTGAGGGAGGAGGTAGCCATGGCTTGGAATGGATCTTTTGAGGCTTTCCATGTATTAATTTTTGTGTTTCCTGTTTCTTTTCTTATATTTTATGTTCTTGTATCCTGGAACTCTCCCACTTATATGGGTATGACTTATGCTTTCTATGTTTCAATTGATGTCTAAACTATGATATTCAATAGTATGATGGTTGTTTCTATGGTTGAGGTGTTCTTATTTGCCTTTGTATTGCATGATTTATTTTCTCTCCCACTTTACGTTTCGATTATGTTGCATGCGATGGCTCATTTTTGCTTTACATTCATTAACTTCAAAAAAAACAAAAATTTACCCATGTTTTTCGCTAAGTAATTTTACAAGCGAGTTTTAAGGGAAGTAATAACTAATAATTAATCTTAATACATCCTAGGCGTGTTGGGTTAAATATTAGGGTGTTACAATTGGGACCATGACAGGCACCAGCTCGGCAATCTTGATCTATGCTCTCCATCATCATCTTCATAGTTCTTACCATGTCACGAAGTGTTTCGGTGGTCTCATTATTGTGATTACCTAGAGTCGAGGTCCTAGTCTGTTGTCGACATGTTGGTTCCTATACACACAAAACGGCAACACTGAGGTGATCATGCTCAATACTCGTGTAAAGTGAGCAAGTTACCATAGCACGTGCAACATACAACAGTGATGCATTTCTAATCCTCAAGCATATCCTAATGATAAAACATCTACACATGACATTTCTAACGTATTATGCTCAAGAAGCATAGTCAGTCCAATCCTAAGCCCTATGAGAACCAAGCCTTAATACCAAAATGTAACACCCTAATAATTAACTCAACAAGCCTAGGACGTATTCCGTTGATTATTAGATATTACTCTTTGTTTTAGTTTCTTAGACCATACTTGCAAATACTTAATGAAAATATGAGCCAATTTTTTTTTGAAACATAAACAAAACATGACGCACATAACATAAGCAATCGTCAACGAAAAGCGTTACATGTAAAAGAATAACATAGATAGAAACATCATATAAGCTCCATAAAAGATTATCCATTAGCACACCATAATTTAAACATATAATAGTCTACCCACCTATGGAAAATGAGTTAGTTTAGTACATCATAGAAAAGCAAATACAAAGGAAAAGAAAATACAAAGGAAAACATGCCTACCTAGTGCACCTAAGATAGATAACCTCTAAAATAAAATAAGGTTATCCTAAGCTAATAGTGGTGTGTGCACTAAAACTCTCCAAGAGATCTATGGCGTGGCCATGGAAGGGCGGAAACCGATCCATGAGCGAAACTCGTCAAGAGGGGGCACACGAGATGGCTGAACATGGGCTCCACGGATGCATGGATGGCCTCCGTGCCAACCGGTTGGGTGACGTCTCCTCACTACCTTCCCTCATCCGTGGAGAAAGGGCATAGTTCTCAGAGTATATGTGGGTAGGCGTCCTTCATAGGCCGGTCTCGGAACACCTCAGCGAGACATAACCTGGGAAATAACAAACGGCGGATGCGGTGGTGTACGTGCAAAGGATCCTCTCGTTGTGCATACGCGCTCAAAAACCATGTCATCACTTCCAAAGTCGGAAAGAAACGGCTATCGGCAGTGCAAAAGGTCATCCACGAACATAAAGACTTGCACGATGCAGCGTCCTCAAAATGGTAAAACTGATGCTCGGGGTCAAAATGAACCTCCCAAGTGGAGGTGTCATGAAGATGCGAACGTCATCAGAATATGAAGACATGATGGAAAAAGGAAAGAAAGAAGTAGAATCTTACTAAAGAATCTAAATTAGGTTATCCTATCTAAGTGACATCATCAACGTCTTTAGGACCTCGAGTTTTATTAAGAAATAGTGAGCATGCAAAGATTGATTTCTAAGTTTTAAAACATCAATTCCTGAGGCCCATTTATTTTATCATGAGTCTTGTAATGAATGCATCATACTTTATTATGCTATGCAACACTTAACCTTATAGCATACATCTAACTTCATAGCAAACATAATATGCATAGAACATGATTCATGCATGACATTCTTTAGTTCATTAGGTGACTTAAATTTAGTTCACTTTCACTCCCCTATAACTCTTCACTTTTGAGAGTATTTCTAAGTTATGAGCTCATACCTCACTAGTCGTTACTAGCGTATACTTATGTCTTTTGATAAGTTAAAGTCCCGACTTAAAAGTACGGGTTAGGGGCAATAATCACATTTTCATCACCTATAGTTTGATGAGTCCAAATGATCATTTTCTCATGTTTCAAGTCACCTTAAGTCGTAGCATGTTATATCAAGATGCAATACATAATGCATAAATATCATAGTTCTTCATATATTTCGAACACAAGCATTTCCCATGTTTCCAAAGAAACAATAACATGCAAGATGATGGATTCTATCTTTAGAGATCAAGTACTCACATAGCATCAAATATCATATGAATTCATCATCTCAAATCATCAACACATAATTATTCCCTTAAATAGACAAACCCTTAAATCTAGTAACTTTAATTGTCAAATTATTTTCTTATGCATCTAAGGGATTTATTATCATCATTACCACTAATTATTTAGCTCAAGAACATCATTAATCAAAGTTGGACAGCATAAGTAGTAAAAAGAATTCAATGATTTAAGGTGTTCTAGAAGTCGCATTTTACACCTTTTCTCATTACCGGTTTTTCCTATGATGCTAAAATTAATTCATAAACCATTTATAGGTCATTCTTACTTAAGTAAACATGGTACAACCTGATTTTACAAACTTTAAAGGTGTTGGAATAGAATGCATAATTCTTTTTCTTAGGAGTTCAGAAATCTTGTTTTAATTCTTTTTAGCTACTAGGCTTGCCAAAGTGCCAAGAACAATTATCACATCAAGTAGCAAGGTATTTAACACATTTAAAGCATCTAAAACAGAATTAAAGGTGCTGGAAAATTAAAGACGAAATTGAAAAGTAACAAGTTCCATAAGCATAAATTAAGGCATTTCTAGTAACTAAACTTCATACTTAAAAACAACTTCTAAGTTAAGAGATATAATAAATATGCTAGCGAGGAAACATAACCATGAATGCAAGTTCAATTCTTATTTTAGTGCTCTAGGCCTCTTAGAGTATTTACTCTAAATCACATCTCAACTTAAGGTTGAGATAGGTAGGCTTTGAGATTAATTATTAAATGATAACTTGTAAAGTAAATATGCTAGGCAAAGAAATATAAATATAAATGCAAGTTCATTTCTTTATTTTAGTGCTCTAGGCCTCTTAGAGTATTTACTCTAAATCACATCTCAACTTTAAGGTTGGATAGGTAGGCTTTGAGATTAATTATTTAAGTGATAATGCATGCTTTTTCATACTTTGTAAAAGTAAAACTCAAGCTCTAGAGGTTTTATTGTGATGAACTCATAGTCATCATTTAGAAACTCTCATCATCAAGCTATCATGAGAAGCCAACAAAGCCTTGAAGGTAGAAATTTAAAAGAAAAGAAAGGAAGAAACTGAAATGACAAAGCAAGGGAAAATTCATCAAAACATCATTTCAAGCCAAGAACAAAGCTTAGCAAAGCAAGAAAATAACTTTCAATACAACTCCCTACCAAGGATGATTTCTTTTTCAAAGAAAGAAGCCTTGTGAGATGAGATGAAGAGAACAAATTCTTCTTGAAACTTGACAATGGATTCGGCCAAAGGGTGAAAAAGGAAAGAAAGGTTTGTTCTTGGGTTCTTGAACTTGGGAATGGAATGGTTATGTGTTTAAAGGAAGGCTTATGGTGTTTGAGTGGTGGTTTGTGTTTAGGAAATGGTGGAGGATAGTGTTTCTTTGGAAGAATGAAGTAGAAGTAGAAGAAGAACTCTTAGAACTCAGGAAGGAAACCTTGAAGCTTTGCACAAGTGAGCAAAAACATTACAAGCTTTCCTTGGTGTCTATTTATAGAAGAATTACAACACATGGAGGTGCAAATGATGGAGGAGGCGCGTCGGCCTTGTGGAGGGAAAAAGAAAGAAAAATATCTCTTTGCAAGGTATGGTCTTGGGCATGGTTCAAAGCATGGTAAAGTATGACCTAAAGTATGGTTCTTTGTATGTAAAAATAAATTAACATGTGATGATCATGGGGAGGAGTGGCTTCGGCCATGTGCAGCCAAGGGAAAGAAAAATATGTCATCTAATTGTGGTTTAGAGGTGTGTTTAGGTGTATCATTGATTAGGTTTTTGATTAGGAGTTTGTAAATAAATGTTTAGGCAAGATAATAGGTAATTAAGGGTATCAAGACATGATTAAGGAGTTGGTATTGTTTCATTAGTGAAATAAAACTCATTTTATATAAAAACCATTCATAAACACAATTCCTTGATTTAAGAAATTGAAGAAGAAAAAATCCTATTCAACATTCCATGACATAACATCTTGATTTTTAAATTAAAGATTAAAGGGTATCTAAGCAATCTTAGATTCTAATTAATCTTAATAAATTATTTGACTCTAGATTGGTAATTAGGATTTACTAATATTTAATTAGAAGCCTAATATTGCTTAAGTTTTAGTAATTATATCATTTGGCCCAAAATACATATAGCTAGGGACAAACGTAATTTTCACAAAAACCTCCTGGGACTACCTGGACTTAACTAGTTGTTAAACATAACTTAAAAACATCATTTAAAACCTTTGGGTGGGATCCGGGTTCAATTGACACTTTGTTCCGAGTAAGATACACAGGCTTTTGGTCATTTGCGCATTAGAAACTCAAAAATGAGATTCTTCTGTTATTAACACACATAACACATATAGTCCCCTATCATCATCAAAACGTCCCCTTGAGGATGAAGCACTGCGAATCTCATTTCAGGTAATGAATTCCATCCGATTTTGGTCATTGTACAAAACATTGGGGATTTAACACTTTAATAAAATGTAGGCATGATCCTTGGACTAGAATAGGCCATGCTATAATTTAATTATTTTTGTTACTTATAACTATTACTTTATAATACATAGTTGATTTTAGTTTTATGGAAATATAATAGTTTATTTAAAATTCAAATAGCATTTTGTTTTTTTGAAATACCTATTTATTTATTCATGTAAGTTAACAATTGACGTTAAATCCATAATTTCTCATGTGGTGTTAGCATGACTTCTTCGTATGTTCACACGAGGGACAATATCCCTTATGTGGGTCACTAGCTAAAGTTGGATCATGGCATATTTTTATATAATAATTAATAGTATTGTTTTCAATTTAAATTTTGGTAATAATAATAATAATTTATTGTTATTAATAATGATTATTATTAAAACTAGAGCAATATAATCAGATAGGATCAAAGGCACAATACTAAGAGGCATTCTTCAATCCACACCTCATCAGGGTAATTACAAGCAATTCTTGCTAAGCCATGAGCTACCCTATTCCATTTCTCTACCTGGAAAAGAAAATTATTATTAAGAAATACTAATTACTACTATTATTATTATTATCATTATGTTAATTGCTATTGCTATATTAATAAAAGACAAAAATTAATTAATAATTTTTTATATATCAAATAGAATAAGGTTAAATTGTTTTTTTTTTTCATCTTAGCCAGGTAGATTGGTTTTGCATACTTACAGTATTATCAACCATTTAAAGGGCAATAATCTTTATTATTAGAAATATAAATGATCAATAATTTTATTGGCCGACCCATAAACACCCCCATAAAATTTTGAGTGTTTTCTTCCATCTCACTAAAGTTTTGGAGGATTAAATCCTTACCAAAAAAAAAAAATAACAGATGAATAGTATTTGGAGAATAACTATTAATTTTGTGGGTTATGAAATTGGGACTAAAAATATTCTCCCTCTAACTTTTAATCATTTTCTCTGAACTTTTTTATTATATCATTGGTCATATAAGGATTCAATGTATAAAATTTGGAGATTTTCGTGTATAAAATTTGAGAATTTTTAGTTTAAAGATGGAGAATTTTAGCTAAAAAATCATGTATTTAAATGCAAACTCAAATACAAGTTTAATTATTAAAAGCTCGTTGTATATTTATTAAAATATCTCTTTTAAAGTTTAGATAGACAAAAAGTTAGAGAGATGTATTTTTTTTAATTTGACTCTATAATTGAAATTCCTCTATAATTAAAGAGTATAATTTTTATATCCTGATAGTATAAATTTTTTTATCCTATGATTTCAATTAAATAATCTCATTGTTAATTTTGGAGTAATAAGTATGGGATTTAATTACTTACTATGAACACATGATTGAATAATAATATAAAAATTATACCGGAGTACATAAAAATTAATTCCATAATTAAAAAATTAATTCCCAATAATACGTAATAGCATTTTTTTTTCTGAAATTTTCAACATTATTGGGTGAGCATGTAGCTTTGTACAAACTTTAAGAAGTTACGATCAAAGTTAAAAGAACAAGCTGCGACAGCCAACAACCAAAAACGAAAGAATCTTCCACTCCGAAGCAATTGTTATCCTCGAAAGCAAGTCAACCTTCAACTCCAACCCACACCAACTCTCCCTCCCTCCCTCTCTCTCTCTCTGTACGTGCGTGACTTCAATCGGCATTGATTAATCCATGGACGAGTATCTCTCTCCTCTCTCCCTTCGATTTTCTGTTCACATTTCTTAATTTTATTTATTTTAAACTTTCTCTGCAGATACATTTTCGCATCCACAAAGTTGATAACCGAAATTTTCACACCATCCTGCAAATTTGGTTCAAATCAAACAATGATTCAATCCAAAACCATTTTTTTTTTTTGGTTTAATTTAAATATGTTACTTGCTTTTCACTCACAGATCAGACCAACACCAAAGGATTACTACCCGAACCCACAGACCACAAGGGTACCGTCTGCTTCGTCCTCGTCGTCCACCACGAGCGTCCACGTGACGGCCCTCGACGGTCTGGTGAATGTGAACTCGCTCTTCACGATCGCCGTGTTCGTGGGCCTTCCCTCACCACTCCGGGCCAGCGCAGCCTTGAGAACCGATCCTCCTGCGACGCCGGCGTGGACACCGCCAAGAAGCTCCTGGTCTTCGAGGTGGTGTCCTTCAGCTTCTTCCTGTTCTCTTCGCTGGTTGCACAGGGCCTGAAGCTCGCCCTCAACCTCCTCAACAGCAAGGACGTGGACGACGCCTTCAGGGCCCACATCAACCTCAGGGTGCTGCGCCTCGGCATGCTGGGCTCAGCCATCGGGTCCGTGATGGGGTGCCTCTTCTGGTGCTCTCCATGGTCAACGTCATCGAGATCCGCCTCGGGATGCTCTCCTGTGGCAGCAAGTCTGCCGCCCATGCTGTTGCTGCTATGGTCGTTTTGGTTTCTTCTGCTCTCTGGTTTATATCTCCACTGCCATCTATGCTTTTACCCATTGAATGAAATGCGCTCGACTCACTCATTCTTAGTTTCGTAAGTTCTTTTTGTTCTCCTTTCTGATGGAATGGCTCATTGTTTGTGGTTTTGTGTTTGAATCTTTTTTCTATCCATTTGAGACAGTGTTTGCCAATGGGCATTGGAGCAAGCATGTAGAGAGACATAATTTGGCCTATTCATGCCTATTCTCTTCTGCTATGTTGTTACCCCCCCTGAACAACCCGCGCTTGTAAAGAAAGGTGAAAAAAAAATGGAAAAGAGCATGTGAATTGTGCTAATCAGGTCGATGTATTGTTTCTTTTCATATGCTTTTTTCTTTATTGAGGGTACCAGGTAGCAAAAATCTTTTATTATTTTTACAAAGATGTGAGGATATAATTATAGCTTTGGTTTATATTTAGTAACTGGTGTTTCTTGGAATCCACTTCAATGAGGCTGGAATGAGATTTGTACGAGATGGATTGGGTCATGTGTTTGGATTGCTTAGATGGTGTGCTATTTGATCTGGCTGAATTTTGTTGGCCAAGCCTAGTCTAAGTGGTGTGGTTTGGATAATAGGTTTCTTTTTTGTTTATTTGAGCATAAGAAGATTTGTTTGCATACTGTGGTTTGGGGGATCTGGTTTGTTTGTGGAAGCCGCCAGGGAAAAAATTGATTATCCTATATTTAGGTCTTATCTCGACTAACTTAGCTTCTAGTCTAAGCTGCAGTTGTGGAGGAACTCATGATTGTTTGTCATTAGTAACAAGGTAGCTTTCATGTGCTGAGTCTGTAACTGAGTACTGGTTCTGAGTGATTGGAGCTCTTGCCCAGGTTTGCTATTACTGTACTTTTCAAATAGCTTGGTAGCAGAGTAACTTTGACGTTCATAAATGTGGATTATTTTGGCACAAGGAAACAATTTCTGTTGGTTTTCTTTAGTACTTGGTGAGTAGTGTTGCTTGAAGTCCACCCCAATGTGGTTATAATATGGTTTTCAGGAAATGGATTGGATGCAGTGCGTGGGCTGTGGTCAATTGGTTAGGAAATGAAAAACAAGTAATCCTTTGGCTGCTTCTTATCCATTGTGTGGTCAGGTGAATTGATTTCTCTAGAAGTTAAGCTAATGTAGCTCATGTTCAATATATACAAGAGCACTGCCTTTCATTACATCCTGTGTACGTAAAGATCTTTCCTGATTCGAATTAGTTAAGGTGGCATGAGAAGACTAGACTTCGGCTCTGTCGGAGTAGTGGTTTTCTTGAGGAAGGCGCAGAGGAAACATTGATAATTCCATATTGGGCTTACTTTGACTGAGCTGAGCTTATGGTCTAAGCTGCAGTTGCACGACTCAATGAAAATTCCTAAATCTACAATTGAGAAATGGTCCTGTTACATGTGAGCAAAGCTCTGGTTCTGGTTTACTATCAATATAGCTTTAAAGAGCTCTATGGCTCAGAATTTAAAGTTCAGTGGATGTGATTTGTGGATTGTACATGATGTAAATTTAGGTCTGGGTACCTTCTATACATCAGTTGTTCCTGCATTCCCTTGGGCTTGTTGGGTTATTCAAGTTGTTCAAGTTTGGAGTCACAAAAGGTTTAGATAAAGTGTGATTTTGGTTTTAAGTTTGTAGAATTGATTTTGGATAGAATTAATTTTAGTTAAAATTGATTTTAGAGTGAAGTGATTTATGTTTGGTAGTTTAATTTGAGTATTAGTTTTGTCAAAATTGATATTGATTGGATAATATTAGTTGAATAAATATATTACTAAAATGGGTGAGATATTAGACTTTGACTTTCTTTATTTTGATATGACATGCACTCCTATATATGAGGGACAAAATTGAAAATTCACATTTTGGAAAATATCACCGTGAAATTGATTTCCCAGAAGCAACTAATTGTTACTTCTATTGGAATCGATTTTGAAGTTAGAATCGATTTTAGAAGTGACCATCCAAACATGTTAACATTGCATAAGTTCACGGTGATGAACTCTTGAACGATTTAACTTGTCCAACATCAATCCAAACACGCTGATTTTAAGGGTGGTTGTTTTGTAATTTTATGTTGATTAGATACAAAATGGACTCAACTTGCTAAAAAATAAAAATATAAATAAAATAATATTTTAATTTTAGACCAATTACAGCAATTTTTCTTGAACTTAATTAATATTATATTTACTTTCTTCTTATTTTTAAAATTACAGCTAATGCTCCTAATTGTTTAAAAGTTCTTATAACAATATCTCATATAGATAATAAACCATTAAAAACAATTCTTAAAAATTAAAAAACATGTGAAAGGACTATAATGCCCTCAAATATTACTCTAATTTCTATAGAATGACATCCACTCCTACTACCACCGAACTAGATTGAAGCTTTATTACCACCATGGCAGATTGAAGCTTTATTACTTCTTTCAATTAATCACTAACCAAAATCAACACGAGAAGAAAAATAAAAACATTCGATCCAAATCTAATCCCAGAATAAAGAATTAACCAACGTCCAACCCAAATCCAATTCTGAAACAGAGTAAATAAAAAAAAAAAAAGAGCCGCCGCACTACGACATTGTCCTCAGCCCCGCCGTTAGCCTAGCGGCGTGCCCATTTGCCTATGCGCCACCACGCCTAACAACGCTATGCCGCCCACTGCCGCGCCACGTGCCTGCATCACGCCAGAGCTCATCCACCCGTAACCTCGCGTCCGCCTAGCCTCGTCATCGCTACCCGATGGCCACGGGCTCTGTGCATCGGACACAAACTTACGTTTCAATCCCGAAGTAAGTCGTTCCCTTTCCTTTGTTTACCCTTGTCCTCTGCCTTCAATTATCATGGATTTGCGCAACGACATGAGCACATGGGAAGATGCAGATGGCCAGGGAGAGGGGGGTGGGGATTGAAGAGGAGTGTTGTGGTTAGGGGTGGTAAAATGGATTGGATCTACGATTGGTCCGTCAATATCATTTTTTTGTATTTATAATCCAAATAATTGGGTTGCCGCAATTTTATAGTTAAATTGTGAGCTTGAGTTGATAAAATAGTTAAAAATATAACAAAAATAATTGTATCAATGCACTATTTTTGATAGATGAGTTGACACTTTGATCTAAATAATTAAAATAAATTAACTCGTTCTGCCTGTTTCATGATTAACCCGATAGGTGGGGTGTGCCACCTCTAGTGGTGGTGAGAGGTGGGTTGGTGATTAGAATGGTGGAGAGGTGGGGGATGAAGAGGAGTGTGGTGGTTAAGGGTGGTAAAATGGATTGACTTAATTAATTCTTCAACCTTTCATTTTTTGACATTTATAATCCAAATAATTAAGGGTGAACAGTCACAGATTTATGGCCAACCATTGCGAGCAGGATGTTCAAAATAGCTAAAAATATAACTAAAAACAAATTGACATATCAATCCACTATTTTTTGATGAGATGAGCGACATTTTTTATCCAAATAATTGAAATAAATTAACTCGTTCTGTCTTGTTTCATGATTAACCTTGATTAGGTGGGGTGGGTGCCACCTCAGTGGTGGTGAGAGGTGGGTTGGTGATAGGAATGGTGGTGAAGAAGAAAAAAGCCACCGTAGATTTAAATTGGGGAAGGTGGGTGGTTAGCGTTTTGTTAAGGTCATTTAGGAATTATGTTTTGAAAAATAACAAATATTATTATTATTATTATTATTTTTTAACAATAGTAAGTGTAATTTTAAAATTAAGGAGAGGGTAAATGTAACTTAGAGGGTTGCTGTAATTTGTTCTTTAGCTTTTTTAACAATTACTCCTTGATTCTCTTCTTGAGAGTCTAGCTTGCTTGCTTAATTTGATATGGTTAAGAAAAACACATGTTGCAAATTTGCAAAAGAAGGGAAACACAAGGCCACACATTTATGACACGTTCCAATGGTTTCTGTCTAACACTACTAATTACAACTTGATCAAGGGGCAAACTTAGATAAAGCTACATTGATAAAGCTTTTAGGTGGCCTTGTCTACAAATGACACTTTTGTTTTTATTATTTTGCACATATTTTTTATGGTGCATCCTATGGATTTTGGTGCATCATGCACCACCCCTCAACACGTCATCCTCAAACACTTGCGCATACGCTTCCTCTACCTTCTTTTCCAAAAATCTCCTCGACTTTCTTTTCTCTCTTCAAATCATGACATGGGTTCACGTCAAAATCAATTTTTCCCCTTCATTTCCTCGCTTTCATTTTGGTTTTAGATTCAGTTATCTGTTAACTTTCTCTAAAAGATCTGATTTTCTTTTCTTTTGCCTTGTTTCCTGGATGAAATGAAATGAATCTTAGATAAAAAACTAGAAGCTGAATCTTAAGGGGCATGAGGTTTTGCAATGGAATGGTGTTGTCCAGCGCTAATGGGGCGTATCACCATAGGTGCATTGGGATGCCCCAAGGCCCAAGGTTCATAGCCTATGGATTATATGAGGGATGCTTGGATGAGTAGCCCGAGGGAGAAGTATATGAATATGATACCTACGAACTCAAGTTATGGTGGTATTGTGAAGACTTCTTCAACGCACCAATGTTGGGAGGTTGAGAGAATGTTTAGGAAGATGAGAGGAGAGAGAGAGAGAGAGAGAGAGGAGGGTTAGAAAAAGGCTTAGGAGCTTGGATGAGATTGGCCATCGATATTTTTTGGAAAATACTAAGAAGCTTGATAATATGGCCGAACCGAATGACATGGCTTATTAGCATTTTTCTTCTCCACCCTTCTTGTTCCTCCATTGCTCATATGGGAAAGTGGTAATAAGAGGTTAGCCTTAATCAGGCTTTTTATGTGCGAATTGACGCCTAATGAGAAAACACATAAATCACAAGGTGTTGTGTTTTCTCATGTAAATAAAATCAATGAAAACTTCTAAAAACTTAGAACAAAACGTGAAATTAAATAATGATTAAGGTATTTGAAAAATGTGAAAGAGGCGAAACAAAACCGCTGCCACCACTACCAAGGCATGCTTCCCTTTCTTTGTGAAATACATATTTTTATGTCTAGCTTTTTCTATTTAGAATGCATAGTTATGGTTGTTTGTATATATAGAGAATCAAAGTCGGAACAATGTAAACGCTTGAGATCCTCCTTAGCTTCTTAGCATTTTTCTCATATTCAGTTCTGCCCTTCTAGGAGATATATAAGAATGGGAGCTTTCCATCCCAGATCTTGCTTATTTTAGCTCAACATTTCATGCTCTTCTCTAGTGATACTCGGTCCTCCAAGCTCTTCCGGATGGCTGTCTATTGTTCATTATGACTTAATCCTGATATCAGCTCATGTATTATGCTCTCTAAGAATGTGCTCAATTTCACACTTTTTAATCTTCTCTTAGTTTTAGCACATTCTCTAGGTATTTAAAGTTAGCCTCTTTGGCCTAATTCTCCTTTCATCTATCCTACAACTAATTCCGAGTCAGCTCTAATGACGAGTTTGTCACGCCAATCGCTTGTGCGAGTTTGAGGCCTGAAATTAAGGCTTTGTCTGGCTTGATGTTATTAGTTTTGAATATAAATTTGAGGGATTTCTCAATTGCTACTCGTTAGGATCCTTTAGGATGATCTCGACTCTACTTCCCTATGTACGTGCAAAATCCATATATGTTTGGACTCAGATTTAGAAGGTGGCAACTCAGCTATGAAATCGATCAATACCTGTGCTTTGATCAAGCTTCTTGGCCTATACTCCATGCTAAATTCAGAGAATTCACCCACACAATCATTCTTCCACGAGATTGGGCTTCCTTAGCCTTGCTTAATTGGGTGTTCGCTGAAAAGTATGATTGGTGGCTTTGGAAATAAAGTTTGAGCCTCTAAGCTTGTGATGACAAGGGTAAAGGCTAGTTTTTTTATCTTTTGATATCTTAGTTTGGCCCTTGTAGAGCTTTTCTACCATAGAGGACCGGTTTGTGTTGACCTTCCTCTTCTTTGATTAACATTGAGGTTAGTGCTTTATTGGTCATTGACAAGTACACCAATAAGGGTTATCTTCCTTGGACTTGTTGAGCATTAGTAGTTGAGCCAGGAATTTCTTCAAGTCTTGGAATGACTTTTCGCATTATTTTGTCCATATGAAGTTTGTTTGCTTCCTCAAAAAGTTGAAGAAAGGGCAAGCTCTTTCTATCAATCATGACTAAAATAGCAAGAGGGCATCTATCCTCCCCATGAGTTACTAGACTTCCTTAATGGTCTTGGACTCTTCATATTAAGAATTGCTTGGCACTTTTCTAGGTTTGCTTCTATTCCTCTCTGGTTTTATAGGAAGTCGAGGTACTCTCCTCCTTGTACCCCAAAGGCACACATTATTCTTGATTTTCTTGGATGAGGTTGCTTTACCTTTCTCATTCATTTCACTTTCATAACCCAATCCTTTTAAAAATATGGTCTCTGATTACCAAGCATGAAATCAAGATTCTTGGAACCATTTACCATCCTTTCTAAATTAGATTTGAAAAACTTTGAAGTTCTTTCAACTTTAGAAATTACTTTATGAGCTTTTTGACCTTTATCAGCAACTTTAGTTTCTAAGAACTTGAGTTTTAAGTTCAAATATTTATTTTCTCCTTGTATTTCTTCTTTCTCAAGCCTTATGTTCTTAAGATTCCTTTCACCTCTCAAGTTCTAAAACGGTTTTTTTATGGTTCTTAAGAGAGGTAGTGAGGGAGGATCTGATAGTTTTCAAGCAACCATCATATAAGACCAATAGTTCATCGTAAAAGATATCTGATTTAGGGAGCTTGTTTAACTCTTTTCTCATTTCTGAAGTGTAGTCAGCCATGAAGCAGGGTTGGCCACATCTTTAAGCTTGTCCTGGCTTCCTGATCATGCCTTTTCCTCTTTTGAGCCACTTTAGGTGGCCACATTCCCTTTTCTTGGAAGGGAACTTCTTTCTGGATCTTTGAGCTTGGGACAATCAGTCTTATAGCGTCCTTCACTCCATAGTTGTACCAGTTTTACATTCTCAACTTCCCTTTGCCCTTTCCAATCCTTTCTGAGGTTGAAGTCTGATAAGAGGCATTTATGCCACATATCTTGTTGTAAAACCTTAGCTTTTTACATGAGTTTTACTATGTTATTAGTGCAATTAATTAGGATTTTGATTTATTCCTCATTGTGAGATTTTAATAGAATTATTGGCTTTTGCATTGATTTTGGGAATAATATGTAATTTCACCCCGTTGCATTTACTTGTTTCTTTGAATATAGTTTTGTGCATAGGAGTTTTGAATCAAATACAAAATATTAAGAACAAGGCCGGGAACTATTTGGAAGAAGCTTGGAGCAAAAAAGATTAAAAGGAAAAGCTCACATTCGGTGAAGCGCTCCAGCGCTTGGCAAAGAGACTTCCATTCATTTTTGGGTCTCACTTTCAGGTGAGCCGTTGCAGTGCTCATTTAGCACTGGACCTGCAGATAACGGGATTGCACCTTATTAATCTATTTTTGGGCCTACTTTGACCCATTTTTAGAGAGTATATAAAAGGATAAGTCAAAATTGTAACCTAGCTTTTGACTCACTTTTAGGTCGCACTTTTAGTTACTATTATTCTCTCCATCTTCTCTCTATCTTCTTCTTCTCTCTCTTAGGGATTCCATTAGTGAAGGTGCTTTGTCTCGGATTGTGACAAGAATTATTGCTATTATTTTCAGGTTTTCTCTTATCTTCATTGTTGTAATCCTAGAGATGAAGGAGTAGATTTCTTTACTAGTGTAAGGGTTTAGGATGGATTTGGATATGTTTGAGACCCTTTTGATATTAAGTGCATTGGTTTTCTTAATGTTTGCAGTTTCTATTTTTATAACTATTGTGGTGATTAATATAATTTTTATTGGGATAACTAAATTGGCGATTGTCGTTAGGGAAACCCTTTGGGCATAAATTGATAGATCTATTGGTTTATGTTCGAGGGAAAACATTAAAATTAACATTAATTGCAGTTAGGCTATAGCAATTGGTTCATTAAATTAATGTGATTTCTAAATAAATTGAGAATCGTTTATTAGTTATTTGTATTGATCAAATTCTAGAGGTCAATAGAATTACCAGTAATTTATTACTAATAGCCACCAATGGGTTTAATATATGGTCAATGATAATTAATTTCTAATCCTAGGAGTACCTTGCACTAGTGTCTTTTGCTATTATCTTTTAATTTTAATTGTTATAATTTCATTCTTCAAAATCCCCAAATTCCCAATTAAGTATTGAAGTTTCCTTAGAGACGACCTAGGTTATGCCCTTTGTAACACCCTAAAAATTATTTAAAAATTAATTTAAGCTTCATCAGTATAATTTCGAAAATTACAATTTTAACAACGATGAGAATGACCCAATAGATGTGTTAAAAAAAAAATCGGCCTCAATGAATAGTAACCTTATAAGTCTATGGTGTAACACCCTCCTAACCACTCTGCTACTCTAAAGTAGCATCGTAATTAGGAGAGTATTACTCCCTGATTATACTATAGACTAATCGAGAGATATAAACAATTAACATAAAATAAAATATAAACATAAGGTACAACAACCACCAAAGCTCCACTATATACATATATTTTGTACATATGCGCAACCAAGATAAGTTAGAGCACCTACGATGCTACATAGGGACTTTTATCCAAAAGACCTATCGATAACATAAAGCCTAGCCTACTCATATTAAGATCCAAAAATCGTATACACATAAAATGGATCTTATAACTTCAAATAGAATCAGCCTGTAGGCTGGCATGGTCCCATAAGTACACTGCAACTACATACAAGTCAAAAGTCCCTATAGGTCTAGCATCCTCCTAGGCGTGTTGGCCATCGGGATGATGGCCTCACCTCCAGAGGCGTCGGGACCTCAAATGGGTCTGAATCCGAGGAGGAGGATGAAGAAGGTCCATCTCCAGGAGGGGGCATAGGTGGTGCAGGAGGTATGAACACAGCTGGTGTGCCAGGTGAAGGGGCACACCATCAAAAGGAAAACCTGGGTCGAACTCTGGTGAAAACGGAGCTACTAAAGGAACGAGTGAAGAAAATATACGCTCGGATTTGGGAATACGCTACTACATACAGCGAATCCAACTCTGTCATAATGCCACCTCCACTCCGCGAATCAAGAAAGAAGATCACGGTCGGCATCTGTGGATCTGAGCACAATACAACATACATGCACATAGGGATGAGAATATTATAAAATTCTCAGGGAAATCCGTTAGCATAGATAGGCCTAATTAATAAGGTCATTCATGTAAGTAATATTATATTAGGTCTCATACAAAAATGCTGATAAAATTATCAAATATAATAATCGTACATATCATCTTATAAATAACCAGCTTAATTTCATCCTGTTACCTCTTTTCTTTCATATAGGGAAGGCTTGATTTCACATCTCAACATTCAGTGGATAATTTTATAAAGGACAATAGACCTAGGACATGAGCTCATTCCTATTCGTGATCATCGGACTTCATTTTTTCACCTCCAAATCACACACAGTTCTATTCCTAGCCGATACGTCTACCGACTCATACCATTCTTAGGGAAGTTCTTATTTTTGCCTTCCCTCTTTAACTCGTATAAGCCTTGTTTCTGTTTTCCCCATAGGTTAAAACATGCCCAGTTAGGAGTTATAGATTCTCTTTTGTCATGTTACCGTATCATGTATTTCTCTTTTTACAAGGCATGGCATACATCATTCAGAGGCATTCAATCACATTAGGGTCTCATTTATATCTTTTAAATGACTCTTTAAAGTAACTATCATGCATGAATATAATTTATGCCTGGGCTAAGTGTCATTTTATCATCATTTTAGTGCAGTTCTACCATTTCAGCACTTGGGCTGATTCACTATGCTAATAGTAGCATTTTATTTCTATATCAAATGGCCAATTAATATGCCACAAAAATTCTCACTAACACTCCCAAATGTCTAGAATAACCTGTAAAAATTTCAGGACAAGTAGAATTCTCTAGCTACTTTAGTAAATTGCACAAATTTAGTGGTCAGGGACCACAAATTCACAGACCAGACCCGGATTCTTAGAATTTTTAACCCTAGAAAATGATTGAATTAGTGCACAATAAAATTCACAGTGCTACCTCAATATGTTATTAACTTCAGGTAAAAATTTCAAGGATTCATTCAATCATTTGCTATGATAATAAAATCGGGCAACTTTATTGCTTCAGTTTCAACAACTTAGGCAGCCCCAGTCACAATTCGGTTCTTGATTTTTTTGAAGTAGTAAACTTCAAAGTTAACACCCAATAAAATTCATGTAGTTAGTTTAAGGTGTTATCTTCAACATATAATTTTTATAGCTTATGAAAACACCCACAAATATACCAGAAAATTCGTGCATAATTGCTGCTTGCAGGACAGCCTGAACTCCAGCAGCCCAGTCCAGATTTCATCTAGTGAAAACCCCTTTTTAACACCATCCAAACCCACCACAAAAATTCACACATCAATAACAATATATCATCAACCACATACCATCAAAATTTCGAAATAAACCCAGTCAGAACAGATTAGCAAAATTTTCAAGAGAAAGAACTATGAAAAACCCTACACTTGAAGGCTAGTCTCTCTTTGTCTCTAGCTTGCTCCAAGATGAGAGTCCTTCACTCCAAGACTCCCAAAACACCTCCAAACTCTCCTCTAATCAGTGATGGATGAGGTGAATATGATGAGGTTTTGAATTTCTAATCGGTTAGATAGGTAGAGATTGAAGTGTAGATCAATTTTGGTGAAGGAAAGATTAGGTTTTGATGGTTCTAAGCTAGGATTTTTGGATTTTGGAAGCAAACTCAAGCTCTTGGCTATGGAGGACCAGCTGCTGCCTTTTTCCTTCTGAAATGGCCGAAGCTTTAGCTTCTTGGAGAAGCTTGAATTCAAGTTTATCTTATAATTGGTGATGATGTCATAATGTTGAGTAATAGATTAGGATAGTTTCTAATCTTTAAAGATAAAAAGGATGGCTATGATTCAATTTTGTAATTCAAAATTGAATCTTAGCCATTCATATAATGAAAAAAATATATTGTTAATCATTTTGTAAAGGTTAAATTTGCTTTTGTTTGAAAATCGCACACGAAATTTGCCAAACGGTAAAATACCATACCTAATCCGAATATTACCCGAAAATTAATTCTAAGTATGAAATTTTCATTTCTAAGTATTTCTAACCTCATCCCCATATTTTCAAAATTTCGGTACCTCCGGGTCCCTAATCTAGGGTTTAGCGTCCCGGAGCCTGCCTGGGCCCGCAAAACACTATTCACGTTTTTGTTTTGTTTTTGTTTTTTTTTTTTTTTTAATAAAAACATTGAATCACTCTCATCATTTCTACATTATTGGATTTTGAAAATTCCAACTAATAAAGCTTAATTTAAATTTTATTTATTTTTTTATTTTTTTATGTGTATATATATATATCTTGGATGTTACATTTCCACCCACCTAAAAAAAAATTTTGCCCTCAAAATTTCATACCTGAAAGTTTCCGATGATCTTTCCTCATGTTTGCCTCTAATTCCCATGTGTATTCTTCATTTCCTGTCCACCCCAAGCCACTTTTACTAGATGCACAGGCTTCGTTCTAAGTAGCTTGACTTCTCTATCAACGATCTGAATAGGAGGGGCTTGAAATGTCAAGTCATCCTTTAACTGTATGGACTCAAGTTCTATAACATGGTTTGGGTCCCGGATGATAACCTCTAAGTTGGGAGACATGAAAGACATTGTGAAGGTTAGATAGATGTGGGGGTAAAGCTATTTGGTAGGCACTGAACCCGAATCGTTTAAGAATTTGAAAAGGCCCAATGAATCTGGGTGAGCTTCTTAACTCTTAGTGCTCTCCCTATCCCGTAGTAGGCGTAACCTTTAGGAATACATGTTCTCCCTCCTGAAACTCTAAAGGTTTCCTCAATATCGGCATAGCTCTTTGACGACTCTCGTCAAGATTTTACTTCTAATTTCTGAATTTGCTCTGCGTCTGGTTCACCAATCGGGTCCCAACAACCCTGCCTCCTCAGTCGTACCAACATAACGGAGATTGACATTTTCGTCCATATAAAGCTTCATATGGGGCCATGCCAATACTAGCGTGATGGCTATTATTGTAAGCAAATTCCACCAACGGAAGCAACTTATCCCAACTTCCTTTCTTCGATCACACATGCCCTTAGCATATCTTCTAGGGTTTGTATGGTACGTTCTGTTGTAGTTCAGTTTTAGGATGATAGGCCGTACTTAAACAAAGTTTGGTTCCAAAAGCCTTTTGGAAGCTCCCCAAATCTTGAAGTAAATCTCGGGTCCTATCAAGAAACTATTGAAGAAGGAATACCATGTAATCTCACGATTTCTTGGATGTACAAGGAAGCTAATTTATCTAAGGATAACTAGCTTTAATGGGTAAAAAGTGAGCAGATTTGGTTAATCTATCCACTATCACCCATATAGCATCACAACCCGATGACGTCCTTGGCAAACCCATTACGAAATCCATGGAGATACTTTCCCATTTCCATTCAGGGATTTCTAAGGGTTGTAAGGTCCCAGCTGGCTTTTGATGTTCTATTTTAATCCTCTGACAAGTTAGGCACTTTCTAATAAACTCTACTATGTCTCTTTCATCCCGACCACCAAAACATCTTCTGAGGTCTGCATACATTTTACTAATCCCAGGGTGTATGGTGAATTCGCCCTATGAGCCTCCTTTAAAATTTCATCTCTGAGATTACCACTTGGAGGTACACACACCTACCCTTGTACCTCCATATACCTTGCTGGTCTTGAGTAAATCCTAGTAACCTCTTTGCTTGGATAGACTTCAAATCTCCTGAAATCCTAAATCGTCATGTTGTGCAGCCAAAATTCGCTCCTTAAACTCACTTGTTACCTTTATTTGTCCTAACATAACACCCTGAGGGTCAGAGACATATCCAAACTAAGCTTTTTAAAGCTTTCCACCAATTCCGTCTCTTTAATCATCAAACATGCTACACTTAAGGTTTTCCCGAGGGCGTCAGCAACAACATCGCCTTACCCGTGGTAATTCAAAATGAACTCATAATCCTTAAGGAACTCCATCCATCTCCTTTGTCTCATATTTAATTCTTTCTGTTAAAAGATATTTTAAACTTTTGTGGTCAAAAAACATTGAACTGCACACCATATAGATGGTGTCGCCATCTTTAGCAAAGACCACAGCGAGTTCTATTGTGTTGGATAGCTTACTTCATGGGTTTCAACTCGAGAAGCGTAAGCGACTACGTTTCGGTTCTGCATTAACACACATCCCAAACCCTTACCTGGAAGCATCACAATAGACCTCAAAGGGTTCATGAGGATCGGGTAATACTAATCCTGGGGCCATGGTCAACCTTTGCTTCAACTCTTGGAAACTATTTTCACATTCCGTTCCACTTGAAAGGGGTGTTCTTTCGGGTCAACTTAGTCAAAGGTAGGCTATCTGAGAGAAGCCCATAATAAAACGTCTATAGTATCCTGACCCAGGAAACTTCAATCTCAGTCACTGTTGTTGGTCGATCCCAATGAAGTACTCGATTCCACCTTCCTGGGATCTACGGAGATTCCCCTTGTGACACTATATGACCTAAGAACTTAACTTCTTCCATCCAGAATTCACACTTTGACAACTTGGCATACAATTTCCTTTCTCTTAGGATTTGTAACACAATCCTAAGATGCTCGCATGCTCTTCCTCAGTCCTTGAATAGATAAGTATGTCGTCTATAAAGACAACCACAAATTTATCCAAGTAAGGGCGAAAGATTCGGTTCATATAGTCCATAAATACAAGGAGCATTGGTTAATCCAAACGACATCACCCTATACTCATAATGTCCATATCGAGTCCTAAAAGCAGTTTTGGGAATGTCCTCATCCCGAACTCAATTCTGATGGTAACCTTTCTAAGATCGATCTTTGAAAATACGGTTCCTCACTTGATCCATGAGATCGTCGATCCTTGGCAAAGGGTATTTGTTCTTGATTGTCACCTTATTCAACTGCCTATAATCCACACAAAGTCTCATACCTCCATCCTTTTTCTTTACCAAGGAAGAGGCTCCCATGGAGAGGCACTTGGTCTAATGAAATGTTTTCCCACAACTCTTCAATCTGACTTTAATTCCTTCAACTCCAAAGGGGACATCCTGTAAGGGGAAATTGAAATAGGACCTCTCCGAATCATTCAATGGAGAATTCAATTTCTCTTTCAGGAGGAAATTCTGGGATATCCTCTGGAAAGACATCTGGATATTCTCTCACCATTGGATTCCACTCAACTCATGATCACCTTCAGTTTCACTCAGCTGAGAGGAGAACATATTCCTGACGGTCCACCTTACTAGAGTTAGGTGTCACTAGGTCTAAGTAAAAAGAAAAGGGATCAGGGGGTAGAAAGTGAGGTAGAAAGAAACATAGCAACTCTATTTGGGCAATGTAAAAGAACATCATTGGGTACTAGCCAATCCATACCTAAGATTACATCTAAGCCGGACAAGGGAAGACAAACCAGGTTAGCAATAAATCTCCTAGTACCTATCTGAAGAGGAAGATTCATGCATGCATAACAAGTTCTAATAGGACCAGCAGGAGGAGTAGATACAAGAAGATCATAAGGCAATTCAGAACACAGATAATTGTAACTTTTGTACACAATCATGGGAGATGAAAGAATGAGTGGCACCGAATCATACAGGATACCTAGGATATTACCATTTATTTCACACTTACCCGGATTAAGTTCGGAGATTGAGAAGCTTCCTTGGCACTTATAGTGAAAACGCGTGCATGTTGTTGTGGTTTGGGGGCGGGTTGCTGACTTTTTTGTTGGGGCACTCGAATATCTTGTGTCCGGTTTTCACAGCGAAACAAACAATTTGTGTTGCCCAGCAAGGCCTATTTCCATGGTGTTTTCCACACTTAGGCACTCTCGTCCCATCTCGGTATCTGGGACTGAAGTTGTTTCCTCGCTTCCTGTTGTTGTTAGGTGGAAATCTTCTCCTAGGCTGATCAGGCTTGAATGGGGGCCTTGGGGTGCTAATCCTCTTCTGACATTGTCCGTGCATACTTAAAGCTTGCTAGCTTCTTGTTAGACTCCTCCGCCCGCGGCATTTATTTACCAAAGTAGGATAGTCTCAAATCTCCAGGAGGCTTACAGCTTTCTATGTCTTCACGTAACCCCCTTCGTATTTCATACACTTCCAAGCTTCGTCTCGGTCTCGTTGGTAAATCGTAGAAAACTTGCAAAGCTCTTCAAATTTAGCAGGATACTCCGCTACACTCATAGGTCCTTGTTTAAGAGCCATGAACTCTAACTCCTTCGCGTTCCTCAGGAGGCAGGGAAGTATTTATGGTAGAAAGCTTCTTTGAAGACATCCCAGGTAACTTCAGCTGGGAAGCTTCAAATAATCCCCTGGTGCCAACCCACCAAAATTCCGCATCTGCCTCAGCATGTAGGTGGCAAAAGCCACTTTTTGAATCTCTGTGCATGGAGAACGGAGAAGATCTTTTCCATCGCCTTGATCCATTCTTCGCTTTACATGGGTTAAAAGCTCCTCCAAAGGCGGGGGTTTGCCTTCGAAACTCAGCAAATTTCCGATATTCTGCATCCCCTTCATTTCCTCCAGGGTTACGGCCTTTTGATTCTCATTACGGTTCAGCCTTTCCATCATTCCTTGGCAATTGTCTCTCATTGCTGCCGCCATCTCACGAAAGGTATTCATCGTTTCAGCGTTGTTTCTGCTCCACTCCTTGTTTGCCGATTTGAAGTCATTGATTCCTGTCACACCAAACAAAATATTGAGTTGATCAGGCTCAATACCATTCCAAGTGTGGCAGGAACCTACAACATTTCTAACCGAGTCATACACACACGTATATATCTATATATGCATCTTAATGCATAACAATTACTACGGAAGCATAGCCAGTCCAATCCTCAGGCTGATAGGATAGCTCCTCATACCATAATGTAACACCCTCCTAACCACTCTTACTACTCTAACAGTAGCATCGTAATTAGGAGAGTATTACTCCTGATTATACTATAGACTAATCGAGAGATATAAACAATTAACATAAAATAAAATATAAACATAAGGTACAACAACCACCAAAGCTCCACTATATACATATATTTTGTACATATGCGCAACCAGTATAAGTTAGAGCACCTACGATGCTACATAGGGACTTTTATCCAAAAGACCTATCGATAACATAAAGCCTAGCCTACTCATATTAAGATCCAGCAAAAATCGTATACACATAAAATGGATCTTATAACTTCAAATGGAGATCAGCCTAGGCTGGCATGGTCCCATAAGTACACTGCAACTACATACAAGTCAAAAGTCCCTATAGGTCTAGCATCCTCCTAGGCAAACGTTGGCCATCGGGATGATGGCCTCACCTCCACCGGCGTTGGACCCTCCAATGGGTCTGAATCGAGGAGGAGGATGAAGAAGGTCCATCTCCAGGAGGGGGCATAGGTGGTGCAGCAGGAGGTATGAACACAGCTGGGTGTGCCAGGTGAAGGGGCACACCATCAAAAGGAAAACCTGGGTCGAACTCGTGAAAACGGAGCTACTAAAGGAACGAGTGAAGAAAATATACGCTCGGATTTGGGAATACGCTACTACATACAGCGAATCCAACTCTGCGTCATAATGCCACCTCCACTCCCGAATCAAGAAAGAAGATCACGGTCGCATCTGTGGATCTGAGCACAATACAACATACATGCACATAGGGATGAGAATATTATAAAATTCTCAGGGGGAAATCCGTTAGCATAGATAGGCCTAATTAATAAGGTCATTCATGTAAGTAATATTATATTAGGTCTCATACAAAAATGCTGATAAAATTATCAAATATAATAATCGTACATATCATCTTATAAATAACCAGCTTAATTTCATACTGTTACCTCTTTTCTTTCATATAGGGAAGGCTTGATTTCACATTAACAACATCTCCAGTGCATAATTTTATAAAGGACAATAGACTGCTAGGACATGAGCTCATTCCTATTCGTGATCATCGGACTTCATTTTTTTTTCACCTCCAAATCACACACAGTTCTATTCCTAGCCGATACGTTACCGACTCATACCATTCTTAGGGAAGTTCTTATTTTTGCCTTCCCTCTTTAACTCGTATAAGCCTTGTTTTTTTTTCCCATAGGTTAAAACATGCCCAGTTAGGAGTTATAGATTCTCTTTTGTCATGTTACCGTATCATGTATTTCTCTTTTTACAAGGCATGGCATACATCATTCAGAGGCATTCAATCACATTAGGGTCTCATTTATATCTTTTAAATGACTCTTTAAAGTAACTATCATGCATGAATATAATTTATGCCTGGGCTAAGTGTCATTTTATCATCATTTTAGTGCAGTTCTGCCATTTCAGCACTTGGGCTGATTCACTATGCTAATAGTAGCATTTTATTTCTATATCAAATGGCCAATTCATATGCCACAAAAATTCTCACTAACACTCCCAAATGTCTAGAATAACCTGTAAAAATTTCAGGACAAGTAGAATTCTCTAGCTACTTTAGTAAATTGCACAAATTTAGTGGTCAGGGACCACAAATTCACAGACCAGACCCGGATTCTTAGAATTTTTAACCCTAGAAAATGATTGAATTAGTGCACAATAAAATTCACAGTGCTACCTCAATATGTTATTAACTTCAGGTAAAAATTTCAAGGATTCATTCAATCATTTGCTATGATAATAAAATCGGGCAACTTTATTGCTTCAGTTTCAACAACTTAGGCAGCCCAGTCACAATTCGGTTCTTGATTTTTTTGAAGTAGTAAACTTCAAAGTTAACACCCAATAAAATTCATGTAGTTAGTTTAAGGTGTTATCTTCAACATATAATTTTTATAGCTTATGAAAACACCCACAAATATACCAGAAAATTCGTGCATAATTGCTGCTTGCAGGACAGCCTGAACTCCAGCAGCCCAGTCCAGATTTCATCTAGTGAAAACCCCTTTTTAACACCATCCAAACCCACCACAAAAATTCACACATCAATAACAATATATCATCAACCACATACCATCAAAATTTCGAAATAAACCCAGTCAGAACAGATTAGCAAAATTTTCAAGAGAAAGAACTATGAAAAACCCTACACTTGAAGGCTAGTCTCTCTTTGTCTCTAGCTTGCTCCAAGATGAGAGTCCTTCACTCCAAGACTCCCAAAACACCTCCAAACTCTCCTCTAATCAGTGATGGATGAGGTGAATATGATGAGGTTTTGAATTTCTAATCGGTTAGATAGGTAGAGATTGAAGTGTAGATCAATTTTGGTGAAGGAAAGATTAGGTTTTGATGGTTCTAAGCTAGGATTTTTGGATTTTGGAAGCAAACTCAAGCTCTTGGCTATGGAGGACCAGCTGCTGCCTTTTTCCTTCTGAAATGGCCGAAGCTTTAGCTTCTTGGAGAAGCTTGAATTCAAGTTTATCTTATAATTGGTGATGATGTCATAATGTTGAGTAATAGATTAGGATAGTTTCTAATCTTTAAAGATAAAAAGGATGGCTATGATTCAATTTTGTAATTCAAAATTGAATCTTAGCCATTCATATAATGAAAAAAAATATATTGTTAATCATTTTGTAAAGGTTAAATTTGCTTTTGTTTGAAAATCGCACATTCAAATTTTGCCAAATTGAAAAATATACCCTAATCATATACCCGAAAATTAATTCTAAGTATGAAATTTTCATTTCTAAGTATTTCTAACCTCATCCCCATATTTTCAAAATTTCGGGTACCTCCGGTCTAATCTAGGGTTTCTGTCCCGAGCCCCTGCGCCCGCAAAACACTATTCACGTTTTTGTTTTTGTTTTTGTTTTTGTTTTTTTTTTTAATAAAAACATTGAATCACTCTCATCATTTCTACATTATTGGATTTTGAAAATTCCAACTAACAAAGCTTAATTTAAATTTTATTTATTTTTTTATTTTTTTATGTGTATATATATATATCTTGGATGTTACATATGGGGCCCGTCAGGACAATTGAATCCGGACCAAGAAAAGCCAGGGACTAGAAAAGAGAGGGTTTAGGTTAGAAATAGTTAGAAATGAGGATTTTATATATAGGATTAAATTTCGGGCAATATTTGATTACCCGGTTGGTTTTTCCATTTGTAGAGTTTTGATATGCGATTTTTAACATTGTACAAGTTACTTGGTGACCAAATAACCTTTACCAACCACTTTATGCCAAGTGGATGGCAAGGATTGAAACTTGAAAAGTAATTTTCAATCATGACCTTTCATTTATTATATTTTACTTGGGAGCCAATATCTCATTCGTCTGGAATTTTGGTGTGCTATTTTAACACGGAAAAAGCTACTTGCTCCCCAAGTTAAAGTGAGTCACTTATCTTGAGCCAAAATGGATAGCCAAGATTCATTCTTTGACCAACAAATCAAATCCTAGCCATCCATTTTACTATCTTTAAGAATTTTCCTTTTATATTATAATCATCAAGCTTTCATTACAAGTTTCCTTATAATATAATTATAAAGCCAAACTTCTCCACTAAGCCATTAAGAATTCGGCCAGCAAAAGGAAAAAGAAGAAGCAGCCATCATCTTCATTCTCAAGAGCTTCATCTTGAAATCCAACCCTAAAAACACTAGCCTAGAGTTGTTAAAGTTTTAAAGTTCCTTCACTAAACTTGTTATACACCTGAATCCCTACAAATCTAACCAATTAAAATCTCAATACCTCACCAATCCTTACCTTGCTATCACACACCTCACTGATTTAGGAAGGATTTGGGGTTGATTTGGGAGCTTTGAAGTGGAAGAAATCAATTTTGGAGTATCTTGGAGCCAAGGATCCATTAAGTTACCAAAAGTAGGGTTTTCTTTGGCCTTTTCTTTCCAAATTTATTCTGAACATTTCTGATTAGTTTTGGTTCAAAATTTTTGATTGTATTGGTTGATGATATATGGATATTGATGTATTAATTTTGATAGAGTGTTTGGATGATGTTAGAAAACCCATTTTGGCAAAACAAGTTTTGAATCTTGTGCTGAATTCTATTTGTACCCAGGTTATGAATCACAAATTTTCTGATGTACTTGTAGATGTTTTTATGAGCTATAAAAATTATATGTTGAAGTTAACACCCTAAGCTAGTTCCACAAATATTCTTGAGCTCTATTTTTGACCCTAATGCTTTAAAAAAATCAATAACCGAAGTGTATCTAACATCCCGCCGCTTTATGGATTGCCGACTTTCCACAAACCAACACGGTCTTTCAACGTACTTTGTCCTCACTCACACGCTTCCTGGGAAAATTCCCAGGAGGTCACCCATCCCAAATTACCCCAAGTCAAGCACGCTAACTTGAGTTCTTCGTGACAGGCTCCGAAGAAAGATGCATCTTTGTGGCATAGGTAGTACCAATCAATTCATATAAGCCTTCCTTAATTGTATAGTCCCATACCTATACAGAACTCAGGATCCCTCTCATTTGGGTGTGTAATCAGTTCATTTATGTACCCCTTCGCTTGGAGGTAGAGCCGCTCCTTGTCCGTGCCCTCGGATCCCTACCACCCTTGCCTCCCCGGCATTACATGCCCACCAGCTCCGCTGGTTCGTCCCGAACCACACCATACTGGGAGGTGGTAGGCTCTGATACCATTTGTAACATCCCTGCTTTATGGATTGTCGACTGTCCCCACAAACCAACACGAGTTTTTCGCGTGCTTTGTCCTCACTCACATGCTTCCTGGGAACTTCCAGAGGTCACCCATCCCAAAATTACCCCAAGTCAAGCACGCTAACTGTGGAGTTCTTCCGTGATAGGCTCCGAAAAGAAAGATGCAACTTTGTGGCATAGGTAGTACCAATCAATTCATATAAGCCTTTCTTAAATCTCTAGTCCCATACCTATACAACTTAGGATCCTCTCATTCGGTGTGTAATCAGTTCATTCATGTACCCTTTTGCTAAGGCAGAGTCCTTGTCCGTGCCTCTCTCACCGTGATCACTCCTTGCTTCGTCCTCGGGCATTACTGTTCTTTCGGTAGCCTATCACGAAGAACTCCAGCGAGCGTGCTTGACTTGGGGTAATTTTGGGATGGGTGACCTCCTGGGAGTTTTCCCAGGAAGCGTGTGAGTGAGGACAAGCACGCTGAAAACCCGTGTTGGTTTGTGGGCAATGGACAATCCATAAAGCGGAGGAGATGTTAGGATTATCTGCTTGGATTATTGGAACTGAAGCTGCAAATTTGTCTAATTTTTTTACCACAACAAATGATTGAATTTTTCTTTGAAATTTTTATAGACAACATCTTGAAGTGTAACTGTGATTTTTCTTTGGAATTAATTCAATCATTTGCTAGAGTTAAAAATTATGAATTTAAGTTCTTAAGCTCAGGTTGAGTAGTTTCTGACCATCAAATTTGTCTAATTTTGTTAACATAGAAAAGGATTTTTGTTCTGAAATTTTTACATGGCCTAGTGGACACATTGAGGTGTCTTAGAGAATTTTTATAGTCCTTGCAATGGATATTTGATATGAGAATAAATCATACTCCTTAGGCATGAATTCTGCCAACATGCTTGTAATTGTGCTGAAATGAACTCAAGTATTTATTTGGTGATATAATGACTCTTAATTTAAGTATGATGAGTATGAACTAGACAATTTGATTTATGAGACACAAATGAAAATTGCATTGTGAATGAATGCCTACATATGGCTTATGCATGCATTTGGAAAAGAGAAAAGTACATGATGCAATTATATGAGAAAAGAGAATGTATAAATTTCAATCGTACATGTTCTGACATATGGACAAAACAGAAACAAGACTTATGTTGATTGAGGAGAAGGAAAAAGAGGAACTTTCCTAGAGATATTATATGAGGGGAAGGCAAAAAGGAACTTCCCTAAGATATTTTGAGTCGGTAGACGTATAGGCTAGGAATAAATATCCTGAGATTCGGAAAAGGAAAAAATAAAATTTGATGATCATATATAGGAATGAGCTCAATCCTGATAAGTAGTCTATTTCCCATATGTGGTGTGATCCACTATAAATACCATGTGGTATAAACTAAGAGTATAAACTAAGTCTTTCCTATTTCGATGAAAAGAGAAAAATGCACTGATTTGATTTTTATGGTCATAAGTGAAACTAGGTCACTTTGAGATAATTTTACTACATTTTGCATATGTATAATCATATCATATGTAATCTCTTAATTAGAATTACTCACTGTGTGTTTGAGCTTCATGATATATGTGCACTAAGTGATTGATTGTTAAAAGCTACCCATTTTGGAGGGATGATTTTAGAACTTTAAAATGAATCTTTAATATGTATTGTATATTCACATTTTCTTGATAAATCGAAGAGTTGGGGCGATGATGATGACATTATAATTGTGTAACTGGGAGTTACCCTAGAAATTGTATAATTCTCACCCCTATGTGTTTTTATTTTATCACCTCCAGATTTATCTAGAGAACAATAGGGCTGCTACGTGAAGAGCTTGGGATTGTAGTAGCTTAGTAGTTGATGTTTTTAGTTTACTATTTAGTTGGAGTTATATGTATGTAAATGTAATAGGGGACATAGATGTATTAAAGCTCATAGAAGAGCTTCCTTTTGTACTTAACTATGTATTCAATAAATGTTGTGTTTCTTTATTATATATTTTAATATAATTATGCTTAATTATTACACATATTAATCAAGTTTGTTATAAATATTTAAGAAAGGTCCGCTAATTAATAGAACAACTCTCGAGTACGATGTCATGACTTAAGGATGAGGTTGTACTTGAAAGGATGTTACACCCTTTACTACATTTTTTGTGCAACTTAGCATTAAAATAAATTTCTAATTTGAGGAGGTAGGCGACAACCTTTCTTCAAATTTTGGCGCCATTGCCAGGGAGGCATTAAAGCTTAGTTTTTTTTTTGTTTTTATTTTATTTTAATTTTAATTTATTTATTTATTTATGTTTTTTATTTTCTATATATTCTATTCTGCAAAAAAAAAAATGAAAATAAATTTTAAAATAAATTCGTTCCCTTGTATGAGGCGTTCCCTGCTGGAAATTTGATACCTCTTGACTTTGAAATTGAGAAAACTTTGAGAAAAATCAGACAAACAAGGGGTCAATAAGTGGAACCACTGAGTATTATTATCCTCTTTTTAATGCTTCAGGAAATATAAGTGACATGGGAGATAGGAACAGGACGCTTAAGGAGCTCACTACTCTTGATTTTACCTAGGAGCTTTGGCCATTACATACCCCATGCTTGACAATGACTTTGAGCTTAAGGGGTACATGGTTCATGCTCTGCAAGTTCCATGGGCTGTGGAGAAGACCTACACCAACACCTAAAAAAGCTGCATATGGTGTATTCAGCATGAGACCCAATGGGGTGGAGGTGGATGATGTTAAGTTGAGAGCATTCCCCTTTTCTCTAGAGGTGCTGGAGAAAATTAGTTCTTTTGCCAGATGGGGTTGTAAATAGCGGACGAGGATAAAAATGCTTTTCTTGGAGAGGTATTTTCCACCTAGGAGTGGCTTCTATTAGAAGAGATCTCCAAAATTTAGAGGATGAAACCTTACATGAATATTGGGAGCGCTTTTAACTCCTTTTGTGCAAGCTGCCCCCAACCATCAA
The DNA here is from genome assembly GCA_030441495.1 of Dalbergia oliveri. Lineage (NCBI taxonomy): Eukaryota > Viridiplantae > Streptophyta > Magnoliopsida > Fabales > Fabaceae > Dalbergia > Dalbergia oliveri. Next base: position 878,930 of record JAMLFY010000020.1, read on the forward strand.
TTGGAGGCTCCTCCTCCAACACTTCTATGAAGGTCTTGTACTTGCTGATAGGTGCATGATTGATGCTACAAGTGGAAGGGCATTCCTAGACAAGACACTGGAAGAGGCTCATGCCTAATTGAGAATATGGCTGTAAATTTTCAGTAATTTGGTCCTGGGTAGCCACAACTACTAGAGGCCTTCATAAAGTGAGCCATCCAGGGAATCCATGTTGACTCAAACTTTACAACAACTTTCCTGGCCTTATGCATGCTTATGGCTAGCCAGGCAGGAACTCTAGTGGTTCCTAAAGTCGATGGCATTTGTACTTCCAATGATCATCACATATGTGCCCAGCCTTATAAGATGAATCAACCATTGGGCAACAATAACAAATCCCTTCAAGTACACCTCAAAATCAGGCAGGCTAGTTCCCATTCGGAACACTTATAATTCCAGCTGGAAAAATCACCCCAATTTGAGTGGGAGAATAATTCTCAACAATGGGGCCAACCTTCACCGTAATACCTGGCACCTCATCAGAGCAACGGTCCTCCTTGCACCTCCATCGTTAGATCCTTCTATGACTAAGATGATGAAGATGCTGATGGAGCAAATGTAGGATATAAGAAAGGAAAATGCCTAGTTGAGAGAGGAGGTAACTCAAATAAAGCAAAACTAGAAGTCCACAAGCCCAGCGTATTACTTCTCAAACCGTGCCTAATCCAAGGGGAAATGTCTGTGCTATCACTCTGAGGTTTGAGACAAAAATTCCATAAGTCACTAGGCCTACATAGGAAAAGGAGAAAGCTAAAAACGAGTCTAAAGAGCATTCTGAGAATGCTACAATGGTCAAACAACGTCCAGAACCATCAGATGGAAGATTGGCACAAGAGCACCTCTCGTGAGACCGGTGCTCTAGCCAAGACTAATCATAGTAGAAAAAGATTGAAAGAGCACTGCGTGCTCAATAGAAGCTATAAGAGTTCCAAACTTCACTTTCCAGCCATTCCAGAGGATGCAACCCAGGAAAGCTACTATAGTAGATTTGGATCTAGACATACTAGAAACATTTCGGAAGGTGCAAGTAAATATACCTCTATTGGATGCAATCAAGTAAATTCCTAAATATGCTAAATTCTTGAAAGATCTGTGCACCAATAGTAGGAAGATCAAGGGCATGGAGAGAAATGTGACCATGGAGGCAAGTGCCTCCTCCATTATGAAGCAAGGCAATTTACCACCCAAGTTCAAGGATACAGGCACATTCACTATCCCTTGCACTATTGGGAACCTATACATCACGAAGGCCCTGCGAACTGTAGCTGGCATCAATGTTTTGTCTAAATCTCTCTACCAATCCTTGCATTTGGAAAGCTCAACCTACCTGGTTGCAAATTCATTGGTAGCATCAGGAGCAGAGGATTATTGGAAGATATTCTGTACAAGTAAATGATTTAATATTCCCTGCTAATTTCTATGTTCTTGAAATGGAAAATGACACTAATGCCACCGACATACATTAATCTTGGGTAGACCATTTTTGAAAACTGCTAGAACTATGATTGATATTTATGTTGGCACATTATCCATGGAGTGCGGGGACATGAAAGTTCAATTTTGTTTATCTATATATCAATGACCCCTGAGGAACACTCTATTACTCTTTAGTTGATGATGCTTGTGATTACCAGCTTGATAAGGATCCAGATCCCCTTTCTCTACTTTTTCTTCTTCCATGGGATATGATGCACCTGTTGTTTAGAATGTCCAGTTTAATATAGGTACACCACCCAATAATAGTCATTAGTTTGCCAGGTGTAACACCCTAATAATTAACCCAATACGCCTAGGTCGTATTTGATTAATTACTAGACTTTACTCTTTGCTTTAGTTCCTTAATCATGCTTTGAAAATACTTAGTGAAATTACGAGCCATTTTTTAAAAAAAAACATAATTGAAAACGTGAGCCGCGCATAACATGAACGATAATCGGATAAAGCGAAAATGACACATATCATGAAGAACACATCATATTGGCTCCATCATATGACATCCATAATTACATTTCACATAGATATTTTGCCTACCAACGAGTTAAGCTAGATGTAGGCAATCAAACAAAACATAAATAATATATGGATAAAAACATCTATTAACGGCACCTATTTATAACACTTCAGAGATAGGAATAGATATCCAAGTTCACGCTAAGGTCTAGCAATACGTTCCTCAAGGATAATAAGCTGGTTCACAAGATCACGTGCATCTACCAGGTGAGAGCATCAACGAAATCACAAACATCACCATCACTTTCTGAAGACGAGATGGAAAGAAAGAAAGAGGGAATGAGAAACTTATAAAAGAATCTCAGTAGGGTACTCACCTCATATGCATTGTGTCATCATCATCGTCCCCAGGAACCTCGGGTTTCATTATGAAAATGTGAGCATGCTAAGATTCATTTATTTAGTTCGGAAATATACTTTACCGAGGTCGTCATTTTAATCATGCGTCTTATAATGCATCATAAACTTAGCATGTCATGTTTATAATGAACTTTTCCTTTCATATATAATAACATAATTATGCATAAGACCACATCATATTCCTTATCATTATATCATAAATACTATGCATAGAAGAATATCATATTTCTCATCATTATCTCATAAATACTATGCATAGAAGAACATCATAATCACATAATACGTTACTTAGTTCCTTAGGTGACTTAAAGTTACTTTCATCATCATTTTCCTGGGCCACCCTATACTCCACCCTTTTGGGAGTAATCTAGGTTATGAGCTCATACCTTGCTAGTCGTCACCAGCATATACTTATCCCTTTTGATAAGTAAGAATCCCAACTCTACCCTTTTGAGAGAACGGTTTAGGGGCAAGAATCACCTTTTCATCACATATAGTCTGATGGGTCCAAAGGATCATTTCCTCATAAGTTAAGTCACCATTAAGTCTTTGCATGTTATATCATAATACAATTCTCAATTCATAATCATTCATAACATTTTCTCATTTATAGTTTTATTTGAATAATATATATACCAACTGGAATCATGCATCTGGAGATTCTAGGAAAAGAAGTGGGTCACAAATGGACACGCTTAAATGCTAAGTTTTCCTAGCAGAAACCTTTCCAAATTACACTTTTAAATATACTTTCTTCCAGGAACAAGGGTAAATTTTAAATAACAAAGAATATTTCATTATTTTATGCATAAGCATTCTTATTGTTTGCAACAGCAACTATAACATGCAAGCTGGAAATCATTCAATGATATCAAATACTTAATAAGCATCAAATCACTACATAGACTTATCATTTCAAACATCAAAGAACCATTATCATAAATTCTTACCGAAAAACTATCTTAAACAAAAACTTTAGAATCGAGTAACCTCAATTATCAAACTAATTAATCATGCATCTAAATGATTCATTATCATCATTACCATTAATTATAAGCCTTAAGAACATTATTAAACTATATGGGACAGCATAGGCAGCAAGTTATATTTAGGGCTTCATGGTGTGCTAAAAGTTGCATTTTTAACCCCTTTATCGGCTTTCCTTATGATGCTAAAATTAATTACTAAACCAATTATGAATCATTCTCCCTTATCTAAACATAATAGAACCTGGTTCTTAAGGCCACTAAAGGCTCTGACAGAATGCATAAATTTCATTCTCTAGAGTTCTAGAAATCTTGCTTTTACGATTTTCTATGAAGCTAGTTTTATCTCTAACATGCATAGAATCATTCCTTTAGCAATAAACCATAATTATCACAACTTCAAACATATTAAACCATCATCATACAGTAGTACTAAACTCTTTTAGAAACTAATTCTTTTTGTTAATCTTGAAAGAAATTATAGAACTAAATCAGTAGCTATTTAAAATCACTTTGGCCTACCTTAATTATGAGGCCGATTTATATATTGAAAGAATCTTCATGATTAAAATTCTCACTTAAGATAAAAGGAGCAAGTCTTGAGCTTTAGAGATTTAGGTGATAACTAGAATCATAAACATGCTATGCAACCTCATTTTAATCTTGTCTTTATAAGGTGATAACTTGGAATTATAAACATGATATGCAAGAAACTGAGAGGCGTAGTTGCATTGACCAAGTGGAGGGAAGAAACCGAGCGGTTGTAGTCGCATGGATTGGTGAAGGGAGAAGAGAATTCTTATTACATCTTATTAAGCTCCAAACTCAAGACTTTTTAAAGAATGAATTCTTTGACTCCAATAATCTTAAGGAAGCTTTAGAGTTTTTATTACCATGGTTCCAACTTTGCTTGTGATACTTGGGCAAGTCTTTGAGCTCTAGGATCTTTAGGTGATGACATAAAATAAACATGCCATGCGTTGATTCTTTTAGCCATTATAAAATAAAGTGAGAGCATAAAATAAATATGAGATGCATCCTCTTTATTATCTTTGAAGATTAAGTGACAACTTGAAACATAAACATGAAATGCAAGCTTGGAAATTTAAACATGAATATGCAAGTTCATTTATTCATTCTTGAGAATTTAGTGATGACATAGAAAGTAAACATGGTTATGCAAGGCATAAACTTAAACATGGATGCAAGTTCATTTTATTTCTTTACTAGAGCTCCTCCAAGACTTTAGAGAAATATAAATTCAACCCAATATATCTTAGCAAGACAAAGTGAAAAATACATCTTTCAAGTTCTAAACTCAAGATCTTTATTTTTACATCATAAAAACATCATTCTTTAAAGTTTTGCATCAAGTGGAATTTTCAAGCTTTAGAGGCCTAACTTGTGATGGATTTACAACCAACACTCAAGGTCCTCATCATCAAGCTATCATCATATTCCCATATAGGCCTTATGGCCAAAATGTTCAAAGGAAAAGAAAGAAGAAAACCGAATGGAAAAGCTAGAGAAAGTCCATGAAATCATCATTTTGAACCAAGAACAACACTTAGCAAAGCATAGAAATAAGCTTAAAGACAACTCCCTACCTAATTTGATTTGAAGGAAAGGAAGAGAACTTGGTTTCCTTGAGTGAAATGAAAGAAAATCTCTTTGAGAAATGGGAGAAGAAGTTTCAGCCAAGAGGAGGAAGAAAGAAAGCTTTTGGTGCTTCTAAAAACTAGAATTGTGTAAGTTATGAACAAGGCCTCTAACACTCCTTCAAGCATGCCTATTTATAGAGATTTTGAGGCTCATAAATGGACAAAGGGAGGAGGAAAGTCTGACCAAATTTGAGGAGGAAACAAGGAAGAAAAATCATCTTGTTTGGTGGCTTAAAACATGGAATCATGTTTTCATGTTTCCTTGTTTTCATACCTTGGTTTTTGTGCATTTTGACAAATTTTCTGATGCATTATAGACCAAAATTTCATGCATTACAGCCCAAGGAGGATAAAATTTGTGTGTTCCATGTATTATGTAGGTGTAGGTAGGTATCTTTGCAAATTAGAGAATTTACAATTAAGGGCTTAGGTGAATTAGTAAGCAATTTGAGTGTTTTTAAGCAATTTTAAGTTCTAATCAATCTAAATAAATAATTTTGACTCTAGATTAATAATTAGAATCTAATAACCTTTAATTTGAGCCTAATATTGCTTAGGTTTTGCTATACGAATCAAAAATCTCAAAATTCGCAAAACCACAAAGACAGGGACAAAATGGTCATTTTACTTAAAAATTGGCCGAGACCACCCGAGCTTAACTAATGGTTAATCATAGCTTAAAAACATGTTTTAAAACATTTTAGTGAGGTTCGGGAGTGGCACAAATCAAGTTAAAAGGCCGCATGGGCGTTTTGGTCATTTCGAGCGTTGAGCTCAAAATTAGGATTCTTCTCCTCTATTAACACACATAACACAAACAATCCCTTATTAACATCAAAACATCCCCTTGAGGACGGGTGGGGCCCACGATCCTCATTTTCTGAGTAAAATAATCTCAGGGCATTTTGGTCATTTTACACGTACAAAATCGGGTTTGCAACTCTTGCACGAATTGCTCCTATCCTTTCTTCTAATGTTATATTCCTTTATTGAGGATTGTTTGGTTTCAAATTATATGAAAAATTACCTAGGGTAATTGGTAATTCTAATCCAGTAAAAATTGGGGTACACAGGTGCTCCTGACCACCTATGTTGGGAAGGATGCCTTGTGAAGGGTAGAAAATTTTGCTACATAACCCAACAACACTTGATGAGTGGAAAGTCAAGTTCTAGATAGAAGGAATTATTCTTGGTCACTTGTGTGCACCTTAGGGGTACAATTAGTTAGAGAACCTTAGGACCAAGATTCGATGTGACATTGATGGGCATCAGTTGATGCACCTCTATGAAGTCCCCAAGGATTTTGAGGCTCAGATGGCTTATTTGTGGCTTGAAACTACACACCCTCCATGAGGTCCTACCGTCCAACTTAGGGATGTTAAAGTAAAGTGGGTAGAGACAACCTCCTTGGTTTTTCTTTACCCTGATCTTTATTTTTACATTTTATTTATTTTAATTTTAGTTTTGAGTCTTGCATCATATTTATTTTGTTTGTGTTTTACACTATCCCTTTGGTACCTTAGAAGTCACATGCATAGGCTCACACCACATGCATTATATGGACATGCTTGGCATTGACTTTATTTGACATTGTATGCTTGGTGGATTCACTATGTTATTTTAGATTGTACATGCACTTTTGCCTTATTTTGAGCCTCTTTGATTGGACTATCATATGTCGTACTTATTTGTTCATGTGTGTTTCCCTATTTGGATTTGCATTCTAAAACTTGCTTAGGGTTGTTTGAAAATATGTTTCCATGTCCATGCTTGAATATGATTGAGGCATTTTTTTCTTGTTTTAGTCATTTGCCCTTATAGCCAACCTTTGCTTATTACTATTGTTTAGCCCCTTTGAGCCTTATTACCTATTTTTTTTATTTTAGCACGTCCTTAGCAAAAAGTGAAAAACTATGAAAAATCCCACCTTTTAGGCCTAGGAGAGCAATTGTACATTTTTTATATCTTAGCGCCAATTTAAGTAGCACACAAAAAAAAAGAATGAAAAGTTGATAAAATAAATTCTGAACAAGTTTGGTTGAAAGTGTGTCACATTGTAAAAGAAAGACATGTAATTGTGTTAATTTGGACAAAGTGTACCCTTAGACACTTGTACTCCTGGTGTATGCATTTGCTCTCCTTTGACTAGAGGTTTACCTCACTGGCTTATATAATTATCCACCTTCACCTAAGCCCCATTACAACCAAAGGTAAGTCCTCTTGATTCAGTATGCAAGTGTATATGACAAAATGGAGAATGAGACTCGTAGCAAGCTTATGCTAATGCATTTTCATTTGAGGTGATTGAGTGTATATCATAACCCAAAACATTTGAGTGAATGAGTGGCAAATACGATTGGGAGGATTTTTATACTTGGTCCATGCACCATATGTGAATTCTACTCTGTGTGCTATTTTCATGTTCATGCCTTGCTTGTTATAATTCTCTTGATTGTTAGTGTGAAAGCTTACTATATGCCTTTAGGTTCATTTGATTGGTGTATTGTTATTTAATTTCATGCATCATGTATTTTAGGTTGGGAGTAGTTAGTCCCTGTACTGTCTCATCTATGCCTTGGTTTGATCTTAGTTTCACATGAGGACATGTGAAAGCTTAAGTGTGGAGAAGTTTGATAAGAAGCATTTGTGTCACTTATCTTGCTCAAACCATAGCTTTTTACATGAGTTTTACTATGTTATTAGTGCAATTAATTATAATTTTGATTTATTCCTCATTGTGAAATTTTAATAGAATTATTGGCTTTTGCATTGATTTTGGGAATAATTTGTAATTACACCCTATTGTGTTTGACTTGTTTTTGAGTATGGTTTTGTGCATAGGAGTTTTGGATCAAGTGCAAAATGTCAAGAACAAGGCTGTGAACTCTTTGGAAGAAGCTTGGAGCAAAAAGGAATAAAAGCTGTAGAAACTCACATTCGAGTGAGCACTAGGCTCGCAGAGAGACTTCCATTAATTTTTGGGCCTCACCGTTCCTGTGTGTGCTTAGCCCTCGTGCAATGATGGGATTGCAGCTCATTAATCTATTTTTGGGCCTACTTTGGCCTATTTTTAGAGATATATAAAGGTATAAGTTAGAATTGTAACCTAGCTTTTGACTCACTTTTAGGTTGCCACTTTTAGTTACTATTATTCTCTCTCTATATCTCTCTCTCCATCTTCTCTCTACATCTTCTTCTTCTATCTCTTAGGGATTCCATTAGTGAAAGTGCTTTGTCTTGGAGATTGTGACAAGAATTATTGCTATTATTTTCAGGTTTTCTATTATCTTCATTGTTGTAATCCTCTAGAGATGTAGGAGTAGATTTCTTTACTAGTGTAAGGGTTTCCAGATGGATTAAGATGATGTTTGTAACCCCTTTTGATATTAAATGCATTGATTTTCTTAATGTTCTGAGTTTCTATTCCTATAATTATTATGGTGATTGTTATAATTTTTATTGGGATAACTAAATTAGCGATTGTCATTCAGGGAAACCATTTGGGCATAAATTGATAAATCTATTAGTTTATGTTTGAGGAAGAACATTAAAATTAACTTTCTAATTGGGTTAAGCTATAGCAATTAGTTCATTAAATCAATGTAATTTCTAAATAAATTGACATCTCGTTTATTAGTTATTTGCATTGATCAAATTCTAGAGGTGGATTGATCAATAGTAGAATTGCCAATAATTTATTACTAATAGCTACCAATGGGTTTAATATTTGGTCAATGATAATTAATTTCCAATCTTAGGAATATCTTGCACTAGTGCCTTCTTCACTGTTGCTATTATCCTATTGCTATCATCTTTTAATTTTAATTGCTATAATTTCATTCTTCCAAACCTCAAATTCCTAACTAAGTATGAAGCCTCCTTGAGAGACAACCTAGGTTGTGCCATTTACTACATTTTTTGTGCAACTTAGCATTAAAATAAATTTCTAATTTGATGAGGTAGGCGACAACCTCCATTCAAATTTTAGGTTGAAGTCCTTCCTTTTCTTGATTCTACTCTTCTAAGCTTTGGACATCTTCCTCACTAGCATGGAGATCTCATTTCCACCTTCTTCTTCAGACTTCTCCTCTGAGTCTTTTTCATCTTTTGAAGTTTTAGAAGCTTTCATTGCCTTATTCTTGATCTGTTATGAGTGGACTTTAAGGCAACAAATTTATTTTTCTTCATGGCTTCGCCATGAATTTTATAAAGTCCTGATAAGTGGTATTTATGCCTCTTATCTAACTACCAAACCTTAGCTTTTTGCATGAGTTTTACTGAGTTATTAATATGATTAATAAGGATTCTGAGTTATTCCTCATTATGTGATTTTAATAGAATTATTGGCTTTCACATTGATTCTCGAATAATTTGTAATTACATCCTGTTGCATTTAGCTTGTCTCTTTGAGTATTTTTTTATACACATGAGCTTTAGATAAAGTGCAAAATGTCAAGAATAAGGTTGGAAACTATTGGGAAGAGCTGCAAACAAAAAGGAAGAAAAAACGTGGAAGCTTGCTCTTGGAAAGCGCTTAGCACTCATTTAGCACTCACGCTCGGTAAAGTGACAACCATTAATTTTTTGGCCTCATCATTCTGGTGAGCACTGCAACGCTCATTAGTGCTCCAGTGCTTGTGCGATGATGAGATATCATCTATTAAGCTATTTTTGGGCCCATTTTTAGAGCAGTATTTAAGGAATTGATTCAGAATTTTACCCTAGTTTTTGACTCACTTTTAGGTTGCCACTTTTATGTTACTATTATTCTCTACATCTCTCTCCATCTTTCTCTTCTTATTCTCTATTCTTTTTCTCTTAAGGATTCCATTAGTGAATGTGCTTTGTCTTGGAGATTGTGGTAATGATTATTGCTATTATTTTTAGGTTCTCTATTATCTTCATTGTTGTAATCCTCCAAGGAGAGAGTAGATTTATTTACTAGTATAAGGGTTTCCGGATGGATTAGGATGATGTTTTGAAACCTCTTTTGATATTAAATGCGTTGATTTTCTTAATGTTCTATAGTTTCTATTCCTATAATTATTGTGGTGATTGCTATAATCTTTATTGGGATAACTAAATTAGTGATCACCGTTAGAGAAACCCTTTGGGCATAAATTGATAGATCTATTGGTTTATGTTTCAGGGTAATCATTAGAATTAACTTTCCGATTGGAGGTTTGGCTATAGCAATTGGTTTATTGAATCAATGTGGGTTCTAAATAAATTGAAATCTCATTTATTAGTTATTTGCATTCAAACTCTAGAGGTCGATTGATCAACAATATAATTGCCAGTAATTTATTATTAATAGCCACAAATAGGTTTAATATTTGGTCAATGATAACTAATTTCCAATCCTAGGAATACCTTGCACTAGTGTCTACTTCATGTTGCTGTTATCTCATTGCTATTATCTTTTAATTTCAATTGCTTTAAATTTTAATTCTTCAAAACCCCCATTTTCCTAACTAAGTGTTGAAGCTTCCTTGAGAGATGACCTACGTTGTGCCCTTTGCTACATTTTTTGTGCAACTTAGCATTAAAATAATTTCTAATTTGAGGGGTAGCGACAACCTCTGTTCAAATTTTGGCAGAACAGGAGCATTAAAACTTAATTGTTTATTTTTTTATGTTTTTGTTTTATTCTAGTTTTTATTTTATTTTATTTATTTATTTACTTTTTTATTTTCTATTGTTTATTTCATTCTACAAAAAAAAAAAATTGACAAAAAATTTCTATTCTCTCGTATGAGGTATTTGATAAGGGGCATTTATGCCACTTATCTTACTACCAAACCTTAGTTTTTTGCATGAGTTTTATTGTGTTATTGATGTAATTAATTTGAATTTTGATTTATTCCTCATTGTGTAATTTTGGAAAAATTATTGGCTTTTGCATTGATTTTAGAATAATTTGTTATTACACCATGTTGCGTTTGACTTATCTCATGAGTATAGTTTTGTGCATAGGAGCTTGTGGATCAAGTGCAAAGTGTTAAAAACAAGGCTAGAGACTCTTTGGAAGGAGTTAGGAACTAAAAGAAATAAAACCCGTAGAAGCTCACTCTCGGTTAGCCTATAATGCTCATTTAGCATTGCAACACTCGGAGAACAATCGAAAAATTTTGGACCTTTTCCTCTAGTGAGCACTGTAGTGGTCATTGGGCGTGAGTGCTCATGCGATGACGGAGAGTTCATTAATAGTTTTTGGACCTCACTTTGGCCCATTTTGGAAAGCGTATATATAGGGCTGACATAGATTTTTACCCTGGCTTTGGACTCAGTTCTTGGTTGCATACTTTACTTGCTATTATTCTCTCTCTACACCTCTTTCTATCTTTTTCTTCTCTACTATTCTCTCTTAGGAATTCCATAGGTGAATTGTTTTATCCTTATGGACGATAGTAAGGATTGTTGCCATTATTTCCTGGTATTGTTTTATCTTCATTATTCTAATCCTCTAGAGATGGAGGAGTAGATTTCTTTACTAGTGTAAGGGTTTTCGTATGGATTGGGATGATGTTTGAGACCTCTTTTGATATTAAATGCATTAGTTTTCTTAATATTCTCCAGTTTCTATTTCTATAATTATTGTGATGATTGCTATAATATTTATTGGGATAACTAAACTGGCGATGGTCATTTAGGGAAACCCTTTGGGCATAAATTGATAGATCTATTGGTTTATGTTTGAGGAAGAATATTAGAATTAACTTTTCGATTGGCGGTTAGGCTATAGCAATTGGTTCATTAAATCAATGTGACTTCTAAATAAATTGAGATATCATTTATTAGTTATTTACATTAGTCAAATTCTAGAGGTTTATCAATCAATAGTATAATTGCCAGTAATTTATAGCTAATAGCCACCAATGGGTTTAATATTTGGTCAATGATAATTAATTTTCAATCCTAGGAATAATTTGCACTAGTGCCTTCCTCAGTTGCTATTATCCTGTTGCCATTATTTTTTAATTTCAATTGCTATTATTTCACTCTTCAAAACCCGATTTGCCAATGAAGTATTGAAGCCTCCTTGAGAGATGACCTAGGTTGTGCTCTTTATTACATTTTGGTGCAACTTAGCATTAAAATAAATTTTTAATTTGAGGAGGTAGGTGACAGCTTCTGTTTAGCATTCCTGTCTGTTGGAAATTTGATATCTCTTGACTTTAAATTGAGAAAACTTTTCAAAAAATCAAGAGGCAAAGCGTCAACAAATGGAACCATCTAGCATTCGAATCCTCTATTAGGTATCTTAGGAATCCAGGTGGCATAGGAGATAGGAATAAGACACTTAGGTAGCTCACTGCTTCTGATTTTACCCATAGCCCTTGGTAATTACATACCCTAGGCTAGAAAATGATTTTGAGCTAAAAGGGTATATGGTACATGCTCTCCAAAGTTCCATAGGCTGTCTGGAGAAGATCCACACAAGTAATTAAAGAAGCTTCACATGGTGTGTTCTGGCATGAGACCCAATGGGGTGGAGGTAGATGATGTTAACTGAGTATTCCCTTTCTCCTTAGATGGTGTAGCAGAAACTTGGTTCTTCAACCTTCTTGATAGGGTAAATAACTGGATTGGAATGAAAAGACTTTTCTTGGAGAGGTATTTTCCTACTTCTAGAGTGGCTTATATCAAAAGGAGATCTCTGGAATCTGCTAGTTAGATGAGACTCTCCATGATCCTGGGAGCATTTCAAGCTCCTCTGTGCCAGCTGTCCCAACAATCAAATCCTAGAGCAGCTCCTCCTCTAATACTTTTATGAAGGTCTTGTACTTGCTGATAGGTGCATGATTGATGCTACAAGTAGAGTTGCACTCTTGGATAAGACACTAGAAGAAGCCCGTGCTTTAATTGAGAACATGGCTGCAAATTTTCAGCAATTTGGATCCAAGGTAGCCACAAATACTAGGGGCCTTCATGAAGTAAGCTAGATAGATAATCAAATATTGACTTAGACCCTACAAGCACTCTCTAGGCTCATGAAGCAATTGATGGTGAGCTAGGCAGTAAATCCAATAGTTCCTAAGGTCTGTGGCATATGTACTTCAAATGACCATCACATTGGTATGTAACCAGCATTGCAAGATGACTCAACCACTCGGTAGCAACAAATCCTTCCAGAGTCAACCTCAAAGTCAGGAGGCCAATTCCATTTGGGAACACTTATAAATCCAATTGGAAGAATCACCCCAATTTGAAGTGGGGTAATAATTATCAACAACAGGACCAACCTGTTAGCTCAGAACCCTTCTAAGAAATGATAACGAGTTTTGAATGATGATAAAAGCCAATTTAAAGAAAATGATTTGAAGAATGACTAATGGCTATATTGAGTTTCTTGTAAGATAAAACAGGTTGTATCGTTTAGCATATCAAGGCTTAATCAAATAAGGATATATTTTACTTTGCATGTGCAAACATGTTTTTATCTCATATTAAGAGATATGAACTGAAAATGAAGTAAAATTGTACCCTTATTCAAGCTCAAAATAGCTAACGATTGGAAGAAGAAATCAACACTGCAAGAAACCAAGTTTTGAGTCTTTAGAAAGTAACACTGAACATCAAAAAGTACACTTACAATGAAGATATCAAGCAATCTCTAAATCAGGTGTTACACTATCTTCAATTAGAACAATAACAATTCCTTCATCATCATAAAGCTTGGATTGAAGACTTGAAGATCAAAGAATAATCAAGGATCTATTACCACATGACAGAAAGCCCATTTCACTATGGAGCACACGTTGCTGGAGAAGGAGAGAAATTTGAATTTGGAATTCAAACTTAGAGTCAAACCCAGTGTAGAACTGGCATGTCATATCTTTTGCCAACGGATTAACTTTCCCAAGCTTCTAGAAAAAAGAGTTCAAGAAATCACGTTTAGAAAGTAAGAGTAGTTTCTAAAGGAACATCGAAAACCTCATATCTCACAAGACTTCTGCAAAAGACTCTTTAGACTACTTTTCCAAGACACAAATAGATGATCAACACGTGTCACATGGAGATTTGATCAGGGGCATGATCATAAGGAAGATCATCTTTAAATAGAGATGTTGTGCTCAAACAAAAATGAGAAACTTGCTACTAAGAGGAAACTCTACACAAATTTCTCCTCATCCAAGGTTCATTATATCATAATATAATCAGTTTCCTTGCTAGAAAAAATATTCTTTCCACGTTCTTGAATAGTTATATGTTCTTCATAGGAAGAGTTGTGGGAAAGAAGTTGTGACATCCCCTCCTGCTTTATGGATTGACGACCTCCACAAACCAACACAATCTTTTTAGCGTGCTTGTCCTCACTCACACACTTCCTGGAAAAATTCCAGAGGTCACCCATCCTAAAATTACCCAAGTCAAGCATGCTTAACTATGGAGTTCTTTTGTGATGGGCTACCAAAGAAAGATGCATCTTTGTGGCATAGGTAGCAATCAATTCATATAAGCCCTCCTTAAATGTATAGTCCCATCCTACTGCAACTAAGATCCTCTCATTGGGTGTGTAATCGGTTCATTCATGCACCCTGGGCTGGAGGCAGGAGGGGCTCTTTGTCCTTCTCACCAGGATCACTCCTGCAATTGCCGGGCGTCCAGAAGTCATTCAAGTTATCCTAGGATCATTCATGTGTATTTTAAGGAAACTTGAATGTAGGTTAGTTTGAGTGGCAACCTAAACACAAACCTTTATATCCTTGATCCAGTAGTGATCAGGTGAGATAAGGAGAGGCTAATGCAAAACTACTTATAATGTGAAGGTAGGTGTTCTTCCTCTTTCAACATGATAGTAGAGGTTGTCTACTTGTCATGGAGTAAGCTTGGAAAGGCTTGGGCAAGACTACTTGGTTCAGCTTGGAGACTGGTGAATAACTACTTTTAACATGACAGTATAGGTTGCCTACTTGTCACGAGTCAGCTTAGAGGCTGGGCAAGACTACTGGTTTAGCTAAAGGCTGATGAATAACTACTTTCAACATGAGGTAGAGGTTGTCTACTTCTCACGGGGTTAGCTTAAGAGGCTAGTCCAAGACTACTCAAGGTGTAGCTTGGAGAGGTGGTGAATCACTACTCAACTTGTGACAATGCGTGTTGTCCATTGGTCATAAGTGAGAGCTTGGGAAGACTAATGTAAAGACTATCCAATTTTCTTTTTAGTTTGAGAAAGGTGTTTAGTGGAGCCTTAACATTTGTTGAGTAGCGGATGTTGGTAGGTTTGGCCGAACAATTATAAAATCCTTGTGTCACATCTTCTCCTTGATCTCTTTTATCTTTACTTTGCTATGTTATCCTGCTATCTTATCCTATATGATGTGTTACGCCTTTATATTTCTTATCATTTTCATCTAAAATCTCTTTATGATTTATGTTTCAAAGTTGAACCTCTGGCATAACGTTTTAAAGTTTCACATTATATCATAAATCTACTGAAACCATTAATTGAATTTATGTGCACTACAAGTTTCATACTTGATAGTATCTTTGTTAAAAGTTTAGATTAGGCACGAACCTCCTTGCACCTCCACCTTTAGATCCCACTATGACTGAGATGATGAAGATGATGATGGACAAATGCAAGAAAATAAAGAGAAAATACCCAACTAAGAGAGGAAGTAACTTAGATGAAAACTAATTAGAGCATTTTGATTTTATCTTGTGCCTCATTGTGCATTTTTGATAGAATCATTGGCTATTGCACTGATTTTGGGAATGATTTTGGATTACAACTTTTTGTGTTTAACATGCTCTTTGAGTATGGTTTTTATATCCAGGAGCTTTGAATTAAGTGCAAAATGTCAAGAACAAGGCTGGAAATTCTACATGGAGCTTGTAGCAATGATCAATATGAGAGAATTTGGGAGCTAAATAGAAAAGTTCTTGAGTTTATTTGAGCACATTTGCAAAAAGCATTTTAATGAAACATCTATCTCTCTCTACAGGGATCAGATTAAGACAAATAAATATGTTTTGGAAAGATAAAGAAGTCCTATAAAGCTTTCATGCTCAGCTCAAATTCCAGTTCTAAGAGCATCTTGGTGAAAATCGCGTTGTAAGATTAAAGGTTATTGATGTCCTTAATGCTATCCAACTTTACCTCCAGTTAGTATTTTCATCATATTTTGAGCTATAGATGTTTGATTGAGGTGATTTTGGTGGCGTTGGAAAGCTTATTCAAAGGGCTACAATCACTATTTCTAGTGCCAAGGACAAATTCTGATGTTTAAGGGGCAACAATGACCAAAAATATGAAGATGACAATTCTCTGCCAGCCAGCGGCTCACCTGAAAAATGATGTTTAAGATGTAAACCAGCATTTGACAGTAGCGCTCTTGTGATAGCATTTTAACAGCTAATTAACTTATTTTGGGCCCTACTTTGGCCCATTTTAGAAAGCGTATTAAGGGATTGACACATACTTTTACCCTAGTTTTGACCTAGCTTGGACTTACCTTCAGCTGCCACTTTTACTCCTATTATTCTTCTCCACATCTCTCTATTTCTTCTTCTTTCTCTCGTAGGGATTCCATTAGTCAAGGTGCTTTGTCTTGGAGATTGTGGCAAGAATTATTGCTATTATTTTCAGGTTCTTTTTATTTTCACTATTGTAATCCTCAGAAATGGAGAAGTAGATTTCTTTAGTAGTGTAAGATTTCTGGATGGATTGGGATGATGTTTGAGACCACTTTTGATATTAAATGCATTAGATTTCTTAATATTCTCATTTCCATTCCTATAATTATTGTGGTGATTACTATAATGTTTATTGGGATAACTAAATTGGCAATTGTCGTTTAGGGAAACCTTTGAGCATAAATTGATAGATCTATTAGTTTATGTTTGATGTAGAACATTAGAATTAACTTTCTGATTGGCGGTTAGGCTATAGCAGTTGGTACCTTAATCACCCAATTTCCAATTAAATTGAGATCTCATTTATTGGTTATTTTCATTGGTCAAATTCTAGGATTGATTGATTATAGTAGAATTGCTAGTAATTAATTACTAATAGCCACTAATGGATTCAATATTTGGTTAATGATAATTGATTTCTAATACTAGGAATACCTTGCACTAGTGCCTTCTTCACTATTGTTATTAGCTTGTTGCTATTAATCTTTAATTTCAATTGCTTTAATTTTATTCTTCAAAACTTCTAATTTTCCAACTAAGTGATAAAACCTCCTTGAGGACGACTTAGGTTGTACCCTTATTATATTTTTGTGCAACTTAGCATTAAATTAATTTTTTAATTTGATGAGGTAAGCGACAACCTCATGCTAAGTTGCACAAAAAATGTTGTAAAGGGTACAACCTAATCGTTTAGGGACTTATCACTTAGTTGAAAATTAGGGGTTTTGAAGAATACAATTAAAGTAATTGAAACTAGAGATTAATAGCAACGGTAAAGGAGACACTGCAAGATATTCCTAGGATTGAAAATCAATTATCATTACCAAATATTGAATCCATTATAGCTATTAGTAATTAATTCCTGGCAATTCTACTAGTGATAAAATAATCCCTAGAATTTGACCAATGAAAATAACCAATAAACAATATCTCAATTTAATTGGAAATTATAGTGATTTAAGATATTGACGCTATAGCCTAACTCCAATTTAAAAAGTTAATTCTAAACCTCAAACATAAAGCAATAGATCTCAATTTATGCCAAAGGTTTCCCTAAACAATGATCACCAATTTAGTTATCCAATAAAGATTATAACAATCACCACAATAATTATAGGAATAAAAGTGCAGAATATTAAGAAATCTAATGCATTTAATATCAAAAGAGTTCTCAGAACATCATCCCAATCCATTCGAAACTCTTACAATAGTAAAAAAATCTACTCCTCCATCGCTAGAGGATTATGACAGTGAAAGTAAAAGGAACCTGAAAATAATAGCAATAATCCTTGCTATAATCTCAAGACAAAACACCTTCACTAATGGAATCCCTAAGAGAGAAGAATAAGAGAAAAAGAGATGTAGAGAGAAGATGGAGAGAGATGTGGAGAGAATAATATTAACTAAAGTGGCAGCCTAAAGTGAGTCCAAAGCTAAGTCAAAAAGCTAGCATAAGAGTTTGTTGGATCCATTAAATCCTGCTTTCAAAATGGGCCAAAGTGGGGCCCAAAAATATGTTAATTACTATTAAAACGCTATCAGTAACGCTGTAGTGCTAAATGAGCGCTATGGTGCTTGGCGCGTGTTACACTCTTAAACGTTATTTTTTAGGTGCTTATTCTAGCGGTTAGAAGAGTTACACTTTGACCGTCATTTTCATCCTGCTAGACTCACGATGCTCATTGAACGTTGTAGCGCTTAAAGAGTTATCATCTTCTAGTCTTTGGTCATTTTGGCCCTTTAAACATCTGAATCTCTCCTTGGCACTAGAAATACGTTGTATCTCTTGAATAAGATTTTCAATGCCACCAAAACCATCTTAATTAGACATTTGTAGCTCAAGATACTATGAAAATACTAACTGGAGGTAAAGTTGGATAACATTAGACATCAGCAACCTTTGATCTTACAATTGATTTTCACTAAGATTCTCTTAGAACTGGAATTTGAGCTGAACATAAAAGTTTTAGAGGACTTCTTAGCTTTGCAAAACATCTTTGTTTGTCCCATCCGACACACTTAAAGAGAGATACAGATTTTCCATTATAATGATTTTTGTAAATATGCTCCAATAAACTCAAGAACTCTTTTGTTTAGCTCCCAATTCTCCCAAGCTCCATGCAAAGAGTTCCCAGCCTTGTTCTTGATATTTTGCACTTAATTCAAACTCTTGTATAAAAAATGTCAAAAGGTTAAATGCAACAGGTTAATCCAATAATTGTTCTCAAAATCAGTGCAATATTCAATGATTCTATAAAAAATGCACAATGAGGCACAAGTTAAAATCCTAATTAATCACATAAATAACATAGTAATACTCATGCCAAAAGCTATGAATCAAAGCAAGATAAGTGGCATAAATGTCCCTTATCAAACTCCCCTACACTTTAGCTTTTACATGTCCTTATGTGGAAAATTAAATTTGACCAAGGCATGGAAGAAAGAGTATACAAGGATTATACTAGACTCCTAACTCTAAAAATGCATGATACATGAAAAGAAATGACAATACACCAATCTAATGAACCTAGAGGCATAATAGTAAGCTTTCACACTAACAATTAAGAAAATAACAAGCAAGGTGTGAACATGAAAATAGCATACAAAATATAATTCACTTATGATGCATGGATCAAATGCAAAAATCCTCCTAAGGTTAGTGTTTGCCACTCATTCACTCAAGTGTTTTAGGTTATGATGCACATTCAATTACCTCAAATGAAAATGCATTACCATAAGCTTGCTCCGGTTTCTTCTCCATTTTGTCACATACACATGCATACTGAATCAAGAGGACTTACCTTTGGTTGTAATGAGGCTTAAGTGAAAGTGGGTAATTATATAGGCTAGTAAGCTAAACCTTTAGTCAAAGGAGAGCAAATGCATACACAAAGAGCACAAATGCCTAAGGGTACACTTTGTCCAACTTAACACAATTATAGGCATTTCTTTTGCAATGTAGGCACCCTTCAACCCAAACTTTTCTAGAATTTGTTTTTTTATCAACCTTTCATCCTTATTTCTTTATTTTTTCCTTCTTGGTATGCCACTTGTTGAATTTGTTTTTGTACAACATTGTTCCTTGCCCACACTTAAATTAGGATATGTGCTCATGCTCTCCCCACACTTTGCTCAAGCACATATAAGAAAAGCATAGATGTTCTCCTAAGCCTAAAAGGTTGGGTTATTTCATGGTTTTTCACTTTAGCTAAGGATATGCTAAAACAAAAAAATGGGCAATAAGGCTCAAAAAGGCAAAACAATAGCAACATGCAAAGGTTGGCTATATGGGCAAGTGGCTAAAAACAATAAATATGCCTCAATCATATTTAAGCATGCACATGAAAAACATATTTTCAAACAAGACCATAAGCAAGTTCTAGAATACAAATCCATAGAGGGAAACACACATGAACAAATAAGGACGCATATGATAATCCAATCAAAGAGGCTCAAAATCTCACAGGTAAAAGTGCATGTACTCAATCCAAATAACACAATAAATCCAATAAGCATGCAATACAAAATAAAGTCAATGCCAAGCATGTCAATATAGTGCATGTGATGTGAGCTTATGCATGTGACATCTAAGGTGCCAAAGGGATGGTGTAGAATTCAAATAAAAATTAATATGATACAAGATTCAAATTGAAATAAATAAAATGCAGAAAAATAAAAAAGAAAGGTAAAGAAAAACCTCGTGGTGGGTTGTCTCCCAACCATCACTTTGTTTAACGTCCCTATGTTGGACAATCAGGACCCTCATGGAGGATGTTCAACTTCAACCCACAAATAAGTCATTCTGACCCCTTAATCGTTGGGGACTTCATAAAAGTGCATCATTAGTGGCCATTAATGACACCAATTCATCTTGGAATTCTCCAACTCAATTGCACCATCAGGGTGCACATGGGTAACCAAAAATGGTCCCTTCTATATAGACTTTGGCTTTTCGCCATCAGTTTCCGGGCTCATGCAGCGAGATCCACTGCCCTTTATAGGACTTCTTTCCAATATGGCCAGTCATGAAGCACCTAGCAAACTGATGATTGCTCGCAAGTGGAGTACCTATATATGAAAACTTAGGACATTCTAAAACAATAGGCACATCATATCCCATGGAAGAAAAGAAAGTGAGAGAGGGGGATCTGGATCCTTACAAAGCAAATTACCATAAGCATCATCAACTAAAGAGTCAATGACATCAATGCCAAATCCAGAGTGTTCCTCATAGGGATGTTTCATAGCATCAGATAAGTTACATCCATGGATAATGCGTTCAGCATAAACATCAATCATGGTTCTAGAGGTTTTAAAAATGGTCTACCAAAGATTAATGTATGCTCCTAGCATTAGTGTCATTTTCCATTTCAAGCACATAGAAATTCAGTAGGGAATATTAAATCATTTACCTTACCACATCTTCCAATCATCCCTCTTCTCGTGACGCTGTGGTTGGCTAGTTGAATTTGCAACCCGATTGGCCTTAGCTCTCCAAAGTACAAGGACTGGTAAAGTGATTTGGGCATAACATTAATTTCAATTCCAAGGTCAGCCAGGGCCTTAGTGATGTGTAGGTTTCCAATAGTGCAAGGGACAATGAATGTGCTTGGATCCTTACACTAGGGTGATAGATTGCCGGCTTGATAAGGAGGAGGCATTTACCCCGATGTTCACCTTCTCTTCCCCACTGCCCTTGATCTTCCTCCTATTGTGCACAGATTTTTTCAAAATTAGCATATTTGGGAATTTGCTTTATTACATCCAATAGATGTATGCTTACTTGTACTTTTTGGAAGGTTTCTAGTGTTTCTGAATCCAAATCTATAGTAGTAGCCTTCCTTGGGTTGCATCTTTTGTGATAAAATTTTCATCTCTAGTGCCCTCTATTGAGCATTGTAGAGCTGCTTGAGCGCTATGGCACTCTCAAAAATTATTTGGGTTGCTTCTTCTTCACTAAGTGGTGCCTGCTGTTTGAGCACTACGGCGCTCACCCGAGAGGTGCTCTTATGCTAGTTCTTCATCTCATGCTGGGCTAATGCTCCAAGCTTCTCTTGAGCACTGTGGTGCTTAATAGAATCACCTCATGCCTTCTCTTTCTAATCGCTCTCTGCAAGCCTTGTTACCTCTTACATTTTTGTCCCAAACCTAAGGTGATTGTATAGATATTTCCCATTGGATTAGGCACGATGAGAGAAGGTAACTGAAAGTGGGGCTTGCTGACTTTATTTTTGCTTCATTTGAGTCACCTCCTTCTCTCGCTGGGCATTCTCTTTTCTTATTTCCTGCATTTGCTCCATCATCATCTTCATCATTTCAATCATAGTTGGATCTACGGATGGATGTATAGGAAAGGCCGGTTGCCTCTGAATAAGTGCTAGATACTCTTCCTATGAAGGTTGGCCCTATAGTTGAGAATTATTTCTCCATTTCAAATTAGGGAGATTTTTCCAGCTGGAGTTATAAGTGTTCCAAATGGGAACTAGCATGCCTGATGCTGAGGTGGATTCTAAAAGGGGTATGTTGCTCCACCAAGTGATTGAGTCATCTTGCAATGTTGGGCATATATCAGTGTGATAGCCATTTGAAGTACATATGCCACAGATCTTAAGAACCACTGGAGCTACCTGTCTAGCTCACCATAATTGTTGCATAAGGCCAGGAAAGCGCTGAAATCTAGGTCAACAAAAGATTCTCTGGCTGGCTCACTTCATGAAGGCCTCAGTAGTTGTGGTTCTTTGGAACCAAATTGCTGAAAATTTGCAACTATATTCTCAATCAAAGCACGGGCCTCTACCAAAGTCTTGTCAGAAGTACCCTTCCACTAGCGCATCTATCATACATCTATCAGTAGGTACCAACCCATCATAAGTCCTGAAGGAGGAGTTGCTCTAGAATCTAATGATTGGGGCAGCTGCACAAAGGAGTTTGAAGCGCGTCCAATATTCATGTAAGGTCTCATAGGTCTGGCGGATTTCGGAATCTTTTTGATAGAAGCCACTCTTGAGGCGGAAATATTTCTCCAAGAAAAGCCTCTTCATCCTAGTCCAGTTATTACAACCCTATCACGAAGGTTGAAGAACCAATTTTCTACTACACCCTTTAGGGAGAAGGGAAATGTTCTCAATTTAACATCATCCACCTCCACCCCATTAGGTCTCATGCCAAAACACACCATATGCAACTTTCTTTAAATGCCAGGGTCCTCTCCAAACAGCCCATGGAACTTGGAAAGAGCATGGACCATATACCCTTTAAGCTCAAAATCATTGTCAAGCCTCGGGTATGTAATGGCCAAAGCTCCTGGGTGAAATAAGGAGTAGTAAGCTTCCTAAGTGTCCTGTTCCTATCTCCCATGTTTGATGTATCATCTGAAACACTAAATAGAGGATTAGAATGCTAAGATGGTTCCACCTGTTAATGCTTTGATTGTCTGCTTTTCTCAAAATTTGTTCAATCTCAAAGTCAAGAAGTATAAATTCCAGCGGATAGGAACGTCTCATACAAGGAAATAGAAAAAAAAATTTCTTTTATTTTTTTGCAAAATAAAATAAATAGCAAAAAATAAAAAATAGTAAATAAATAAATAAAAATAAAAATAAAATAAAAACTGGAAAACTAAAAACGAAAAAATAAACAACTAAGTTTTAATGCCTCCCAAATAATGGTGCCAAAATTTGATGGGAGGCTGGCTACCTCCTCAAATTAAAAAATTAATTTAATGCTAAGTTGCACTATAATTGTAGTAAAGGGTACAACTTAGGTCATTTCTCAATGATGCTTTATCACTTAGTTGAAAAATTAGGGGTTTTGAAGAATAAAATTAAAGCAAGTGAAACAAGAGATTAATAGCAACAAGATAATAGCAACAGTGAAGAAGACACTCCTACAAGTTATCTTAGGATTAGAAATCAATTATCATTGATCAAATATTGAATCTATTAGTGGCTATTAGTAATTAATTACTGGCAATTTTACTAGTGATCGATTAATCCTAAAATTTGACTAATGAAAATAACCAATAAATGATATCTCAATTTAATTAGAAACTACAATGATTTAAGGTACAATTGCTATAGCTTAACCGCCAATCAAAAAGTTAATTCTAACCTCTTAAACATACACTAATAGATCTATCAATTTATGCCCAAAGGGTTTCCTTAACGACGATCGCCAATTTAGTTATCTCTATAAAGATTATAGTAATTACCACAATAATTATAGGAATAAAACAGAATATTATGAAAACTAATGCATTAAGTCTAAACATCATCCCAATCCATCCGAAAATGCTTACATTAGTAAAAGAATCTACTCCTCCATCTCTAGCGGATCACAACAATGAAAATAAAAGGAACCTGAAAATAATAGCAATAATCATTGCCACAATCTCTAAGACAAAGCACCTTCACTAATGGAATCCCTAAGAGAAGAATAGAGAGAAGAGATGTAGAGAGACAATAGCAACTAAAAGTGGCGGTCTAAAGTGAGTCTAAAGATGAGTCAAAAGCTAGGGTAAAAGTCTATATCAATCCCTTATATCCTGCTATCTAAAATAGGCCAAAGTGGGACCCAAAAATAGGTTAATTAGCTATTAAAATGCTATCAGGAGCGTTGCAATGCTAAATGAGCGTTGTGGCACTCAACAGTGAGTTACACTCTTAAACACCATTTTTCAAGTGCTGAGCATGGGACGCTGGACAGAATTGTCATCTTCAAGTATTTGGTCATTTTGGCCCCTTAAACATCTGAATCTGTCCTTGGTACTAGAAATAGTGATTGTAGCCCTTTGAATTATCTTTCCAACTCTACCAAAAGCATGTTAATCAGGCATATGTAGCTTAATATATTACAAAAGTACTAACTGGAGGTAAAGTTAGACATCATCAGGACATTAGCAACCTTTAATCTTACAACTTGATTTTCATTAGGATGCTCTTAAAGACTGGAATTTGAGCTGAACATGAAAATTTTGGAGGACTTCTTGAGCTTTCCAAAACATCTTTATTTGTCTCAATTCGATTCCCATAGAGAGATACAGATTTTCCATTACAATGTTTTTTGCAAATGTGTTCAAATAAGCTCAAGAACTCTTCTATTTAGCTCCCAAATTCTCCCAAATTGATCGTTGCTACCAGCTTCATGCAGAAAGTTCCCAACCTTGTTCTTAACATTTTTCACTTAATTCAAAGCTCCTATATATAAAAACCATACTCAAAGAGACAGGTTAAACATAAAGGTTCTAATCCATTAACTATCCCAAAAATCAGTGCAATAGTCAATGATTCTATCAAAAATACATAATGAGGCACAAGTTAAAATCCTAATTGATCACATCAATAATATAGTAAAACTCATGCAAAACGCTAAGAATTAGAGCAAAATAAGTGGCATAAATGCCCTCATCAAGTCTCAGAGATGTGTTAAGGGTGCTCTTCAGATTGGATAAAATGCGGTAACCATTCAGGGAAGATTCTATCATTTATTTCCAAGAAGTCTTCCCACCTTGACGGAAAGGCTTCCTTGAGAATGGAGACTTCCTTAGGAAGCTCCCTTCTTAGCATTTCCTTGAGCAACTTTTCTGAGAAAAATTGTTGACATAATGATTATGCATCTTTGGGTCATCATACATATGGAATAGACCCTTTTTTGTCACGCTACGATTGAGTTGCTTGCCTTCTACTATTAGAAGTTGTGGTTTGAGAGGATTATGGAATTAGTTTGAGGGTTTGAGATAGGAGACGGTACTAGAATGAGATTTTCAGAGAATGTGAAACAATTTGAAGGTTAAGGGAAAAATGTTTGAAGTTGAAGTTGATGGGTTTTATGTAGTGTGTGAGGTATGGGGAGTTATTAATAATTATCCTAATAACTCTTTAAAAACCAAATCTTGTATCTGAACTTGAGGTGTAGTTTCTAAGTTATCATCCTATTCTTTGAGTAATCTTTTGAGGGATCTACTCATTCTGAACCCATGTAACTTTTTGACCCATATTTCTAAACCTCTAACCTCCTTTCTAATCTTGCATCCTGACTTTATGAACATGCCTTGATGGTCTTTGTTAGAAACGAGATGCATAAAAGGATGATCCATAAAGACATACAAATGAACTGTACAATGACCCACAAAATGATATGATTAGTTGACCAGGTCATAATACATTTCCCATATAGGGGCATCAACAAAGATCATGAATGTCGCTATCTACCTTTGAAGACAAGATGGAAAGAAAAGAAGAGGGAATGAGAAACTTATGAAAGAATCTCAGTAGGGCTTTCATCTCCTAATGCATGTGTCTTCATCATCATCCTCAGGAACCTCGGGTTCATTATGAAAATGTGAGCATAAATAAAGTTCATTTATTAATTTCCAAATACCTTTAGCTGAGGTCCGTGTCTTTTAGTATGAATCTTAATGTCATGGATGTAACATCCTAGTTTTTTTTCTTTCTTTAGAAATTGATTGAGGAATGGTTAATGGGAATATTAAGATTCTTAGATGCGTTATGATGAGAACGACTTTGTGAGTGAGCATAAAAAAAAAGTGAATAGTGTTTTATGGGCTTGCAGCCGCGGACGCTGAAATCCCAATTTGGGACAAGGTGCCCGAAGTTAGGAAAATATGAGAATCAAGTTGGAAATGTGTGGGAATGACAATTTATGCTTAGAATTAATTTTCGGGCAATATCGGTTTTATTGGTAAGGTGTTTACCCGTTCGTGAGATTTCGGTATGTGATTTTTAACATCGAAGGATATTTCCATCACCACAAATGAGTGATATCTATCTAATTAGGACATATGGAAGGATAAAATTTAATCTTGGAATCCAAGATTAAATCTTAAATTTATTATTGCTTTATTACATAAGTAATGATTTATTTGATAAATATCTTCTATGCTTTAAATTATAAGAAGCCTAGTCACCAACTTCTTCCCTAAGCGAAGCAAGAATTCAGCCAGCAAGTAAGGGAGAAGAACCAGCCACCATTGTTATTCCTTTGAGCTTCCCTTTGAGTTCTAGCCTTAAAAACTCTAAGCTAGAGTTGTTGAAACATCAAAAGTTCTTCATTAAACTTGTTATACACCTAATTCTCTACTAGTCTAACCAAACACAATTTCCATTCTTTATCAAAACCTTGTCTTGTACCTCACACCTCACTGATATCAGAGGGATTTGAAGTTGGATTGGGAGCTTTGGAGGAGAAGGAAGCAAGCTTGGTTAATCTTGAAGCCAAGAAGCTAACAGGTTACTCAAAGTAGGTTTTGCCTTTTCTTGTCAAATTCTTCTGATCTATTTTAGCATGACCTAGGTCTAAGATTTTTGATTGTATTGATGGATAATATATTGATATTGATGTGTGAATTTTGGTGGCGTGTTTGTATGGGGTTAGGAAAGGGTTCTTCTCAAAGGAAATTGGGACTAGTCTGTTGGATTCCTAGTTGTTCTGCAGTAATTATGCACGAATTTTCTGGTATAATTATGGGTAATTTCATGAGCCATAAAAATTATATGTTGTACTTGACATCTTACTAACTGCATGAATTTTCTTGGGTTTTAATTTCAAAGTCTATTGCTACAAAAAAATTAAGAACTGAAATTGTAAATGCTGTCTTGGTTGTTGAAGCTAAAGCAATAAACTTGTCTGAATTTATTATCATAGCAATTGATTGAATTAACTCATGAAATTTTTACATGAAGTTATTAACATATTGAAGTATCACTGTAAATTTTCTTGTTCCTTGATTCCATCAATTACTAGGGTAAAAATTTTGGGAACTCGATTCTAGGACTGTGAATTGGTGATCCATGACCACTAAGATTGTACATTTTACTAAAGTAGCTATAGAGCTCTATTTGCCCTGAAATTTTTAAGTTTATTCTTAGACGTACTGAGGTGTCATGTAGAATTTTTGTGGCTCTTAAAATGGCCGTTTGTTTTGGAAATTAAAAGTTGTACCTATAATAGTAATTCTGCCAAGGTGCTGGAATGTAAGGTTGGTTGAAAACTTATGATAGTATGATACCTATTCCAAGTCTATGGCATATGAATCCATGCTGATTATTCCAATTACTAATTCATGAGACATAATGGAACCCCTACTGTAATTGTATGTCTATTTGTAAGGTAAGCATGTTTTGAGAAAGGAAAAAAAAGTACATAATGCAGTTATGTGAGAAAGTATAGAAATAGTATGTATAAATTTTGCTGTTGCATGGTTGAACATATGGGAAAAATATAAACAAGGCCTAAATGGAATAAGAGGGAAGGCAAAAGTAAGGCTTTAGAAAATTATAAGTCGGTAGATGTATCGGCTAGAAATAGAACTGTGTGTGATTTGGAAATGGAAAAAAATAAAGTTGAATGATCACGAATAGGAATAAGCTCATGTCTTAAGGTCTATTGTCCTCTGTGAAATAATTAATCAGATGCAACTTTATGTGGAATTAGGCCTTCCCTATGTTGACAAATTGAGGAAAATATATGGAATTGAATCTATGGATGCAAATAATAGTATATGATTGATTATAGTGGTGCCATTCTAAGTTTCCATAATCTATATATTTTAACATTCATGCTTACGATCTTTATATGAATGATTTATATGCATAAATTCCTTACCTGTATAGTATTTGGGGGAATTACCTTACCTGAGAATTTTATAGTATTCTCTCCCCTATAACTATATGTATTGTATTACTCAATTCGCAGATGCCATCACTTATTTTTCCTTGACTTGCCACAATGGGTGTGGCAGGACGACCTGGCACTTGAATCTTTGTATGCGTAGGTTACTCCTAGTTTCGCGTATATATGTTTTTCGATCATTCCTTTAGTATGTCATTTTACAGGATTTGACCCCGCGTTCCCCTACGACGGAGTGCCTCTCCACATGGTGCAGGACGTATTTGAGGTTCCACTTGCTCACGCTCCGCTGGCGATGCACCCGTTTCTTCATCCTCCTCTTCAGACTCGGACCCATCTAAGGCCCAGACGCCAGGTGGAGGTGAGGTCATGACAAATGGCCAACGACTTCCTGTGGGAGGCGGTCTTGGAGTGTATTGGCATGTACATATGAGTAGTATAGTATTAGGACTTTACCAGCTTGTAGATCGATGTACTATTAGTTTTCTTTTGTCTGTTGTACCTATATGACATTTTGTTGGGCTGAATATTCAAGGTTAGGTATAAGGGTGGGGGACTAGCCTCATTCGCAGAATTCTTGACTAGTTAGGGGTTACTTTGTTGGCTTTTCTTTTATGATGTATATATATCGTAACTGAGACATGATGTTTATATATGTAAATGTGGTTGTAGCAACATATGTATCAAAGCCTCTTTATTATTGTATATTTCAACTAGTATGGGTCACAGATAAAAGTAATACTTGCTAATTCCTATGTCAATACTCGAGTAATATAGTAATTAGTAGTGTGTTACATTATGGTATAAGGCAACTATCCTATCAGCCTGAGGATTGGACCGACTATGTTTTCGTAGGATTGTCATGCATTATGATGCATATATGCTTATATGTGTGTATGAGTGCTGGTTAGCAATGTTGTGGGTTCCTGCCACACTTGATTGGTATTAAGCCTGATCAACTCAATATTTTGTTTGGTGTGACAGAAATCAATGACTTCAAATCGGCAAACTAGGAGTGAGGGAAATAATGCCGAAATGATGAACACCTTTCATGAGATGGCCAGGCAATGAGGAGCAAGCTGGTTGCTAACCGAATGATGGAAAGATTAAATCGCAATAAGGGCAGAACCCGGTTGGTAACTCGGGAGGAAATGAAGTGGATGGGGAATACCAAAAATTTGCTGAATTTAGAAAAGCAAACCCTGGCCCTTCTGAGAAGCTTTAACCCCTATGAGCAGAAGAGTGGATTAAGGTAATGGAAAATGTAACACCCAGAATTTTCCGTGTACAAATGACCGAAATGCCCTGAGGTCATTTTCCCAATAGCGATCGCTGGTCCAGGCCATCCTCAAGGGGATTTTTTATTGATTAATAGGGGATTATATGTGTTATGTGTGGTAATAGAGGAAGAATCTCATTTTTGAGTTAACGCGAAATTACCAAAACACCTGTGGCTGTTTGTCATCGTTTTAGGTGTCGGTGACTTCGGACTTTACCAAAAGATTTTAAATGATGTTTATAAGTGATTTTTGATGTTTAGTTGGGCAGAAGGTCCAGGGCAATTTTAGTACAAAATTACCATTTTGCCCTAGAACAATGTACAGTGAGCCTAATGATGCAATTAAGCAAACCTAAGCAATATTAGGCTCTAATCGAAGATTAATTTATTTTGATAATTAATCTAGAGTCAAAATAATTTATTAAGGTTAATTAGAACCTAAGATTGCTTAGTTAAACTCTAATTGCATTCTTTAATTCAAGATTCCTAGTCATGGAATCTTGAATAGTGTTTTCTCTCTCCAATTCCTTAAATTAAGAAATTGTGCCATACCTCATTTGACCAAGAAAATGATTTTAAATTGTTAATCTAGCAAGATCACTCTCCTAATCAAGTCTTGACAACCTTAATTAGTCATTACCTCACCTAAACACTTTCTTACAACTCCTAATCAAAACCTTAATCAAAGAAACACCTAAACACATCATTAAACCACAATTACATGGACAAATTATCCTCCTCCCCTTGGCTGAAATGTTGGCTGAATTCATCCTCCCCATTTGTGTCACATGTTGATTTTGTTTCACTCAAAGGCCATACCTCAAGCCATGCTTTGAACCATACCTAGCCATGCTTTCAACCATGCCTTTGAATGACAAGTTTTTGAAGATATTTTCCTCCCTTTGGCATGAAGAAACCATCAGCCCCCTCTCCTCTTGAATCAGCCTCCATTGCTTCATTTTTCTATAAATACCAAGCCTTGAATAACTTGGTTGCACTTTAGAAGCTTTGCCAAGTTTAGTTCTCTTGCTTTTTCTTTCATTTTCTCTCAAAGTTCTCTTCATCTTGCTCTTCTTTTTCCTCCCTCAAAGAAACCTTTCCACCACCATAAACCACCACAAACAACCTTGAACCACCACTCCCTCACCTCAAACCACCTCTCAAACACCAAACCTTTCCATTTCCAAGCTTACTTTCTCAAGGAAAATCCATCTTCCTTGTGTCCTCCCTTGGCCGAATCCTCATTGCCATCCAAGAGAAGATTTTTTCTTCTCATTTCATCAAGGATCCAAGCTTTCTTTCATTTCTTTCAAGACTTCCTTAGGTAGGGGTTTTGTTTTCAAGTTTTTACTTGTTTTCTTCAAGAAAAGTTCTAGTTTTCTCTTGGTTCAAACTCTTTTCCTCCTTTCTTTTTCATTTTGGCCAAGGCCTTTTTATGAGAAGAACTTGAGCTTGATGATGAGGTTTCAAGATAATGACTTGTTGTTGTCATGTGAGAAACCTCTAAAGCTTGAAACAACTTGGTCTTGGACCATACATGCTTGTGTTTCTTCCTTTTCCTTGGTTTCATTTTCGTTCTTTTCCTTTTCTTTCTTAAATGGTTCGGTTTCCTTTTTCCTTTTCCTTTGAAAGATTTTGGTTTCCTTTGCCTTGGTTTGAACAAAGTTTGCTAAAAATGTAAAGTAGATCACAAAAGTTTTGTTAAAGAAAATTAATCACATGTTTTCAAAGAGCTCTAAGCTTACCCTTGCCAACCTTAAAGTTGGTCGGCCGTTCTAAGAGTTTTACTCTAGATTGAAGCCCATGAGCAATAAAATAAAGAATATGACTTAGTTCTTGTATTTTGTTTAGACAAAGTGTTGAGCTTTGTGTCTATTTTCTTGAGCTTGATGATGAAGTTCAAAACCAAAGGCTTCTTTGAAGTCTTGGTGCTAAGAACTCTAAAGCTCACTTTATGTTGTTAAGATGCATAATGGGTTAAGGTTATGATGTTCCTTTAAAGTCTTGTAAGAGCTCTAGCTAAGATAAAATGAGTTGCACACATGTTTACATTTATGCCTTGCATAGCATGTTTACTTTGATGTTATCACTAAACTCTCAAGAATAAATAAATGAACTTGCATTATCATGTTTAAATTTCAAGCTTGCATTTCATGTTTATATTTCAAGTCATCACTTAATCTTTAAAGATAATAATAAAGTTGCATCCCATATTTATTTTATGCTCTCACTTTACTTTCTAATGAATAATAAAATAAGTGCATATCATGTTTAAGTTTATGCCATCACATAAATGTTCTAGAGCTCAAAGACTTGCCCAAGTATCTTGCATAAATGTTTAGAAAATGAAGGCATTTCAAGGAATGCCATTTCGGCCTTGTGGTGATGATGATGGACTTGGATGAGTTCCTCTAATCATAAGTGCCCATAGTCTAAGTCTTGGAATTTTTCTAAGCTTAGGTGTACTCAAGGAACTTCATGAACAAAGTTTTATGTTTTAAATCCATTCCTTGAACTAAACAAAATAGCTACTGACCTAGCGCATATTGATGTGATTTTAATGAGTTTAATTGGTTTCTAAAAGAGTTTTGAGTTATTAAAATGATTCCAAGAGAAACTAGCAACTTATATGCTTTTAAATCATGAAATTATGTGATTACATGAGCTTATGTTTTCGGTTCTACATGATGCAATTGGCCACTGTATAAATTCTGTTTTATGGTGTAAAAATGTGTAAAATTATGTTTGAGTGAAGCAAGGAACGATTTAGGGAAGTTTAGAAAGAACAAGTAACTAAAAAGGACTTAAAATGTGAATTCTAGAACACTAAGAATACACAAACTTGTAATTCTGTTCCAGCATAATTGAACTTAGGGAAAGTGGTTTATAATTAGTGGATATGTGTAGGAATCCCTCATAATGGTTTAGGAGTTAATTATAGAGCCTTAGGCGAAGACGGAACTTAGAAAGGGTCAAAAACGAAGATTCAGGACCCCATAATTGAATGATAAAATTCTGCCCAAAATAACTAGAGCTGTTTGGTTATGTTATAAATCATAAACTTTAGGGAAAATTATAGATAATGATCCCTTAGGTGTTATAAAAATCTATAATGAAGGATAAGATAGGTGGTGCACAAGTTTAAGACTCATAAGAGCCAAAGCATAAAACACCATGAGATAGGAGGTGTGATGTGAGCATGAAGTGAGTGGGTATAATCATAATGATGTGAATAGGTTAATATCATGAACTTGAGGCTATATGTGTATTTGTGGCATGATGCTATGATGATGTGGTATGCAATGTTTACAATGCATGAGAATATATGATATGTCATATGAGGTTCTATGGTTGCATGCTCATGTCACATTCATACAAGATATGATAAAGTGGAAATGATCCCATTATGACTTTCAAGTTAAAGGTTGTACGGTGATCCAAGAAAATAGATATGTTAATGAGGAAATGATCCCATTATGACTTCCCGAGTTAAGGGTTATACAGGTGATCTAAGAAAGAAATGTGAATCCCCCTTTTCCCCATGTAAATTTAGTGACGACTAGTTAGGTTTGAGCTTATTCCTAGGCGATTGGTGTATTTGGAGTTTTGGTGGCTATGTGAAAAATCAGGGGAGGCATGTTGGATGGATTTTGGTGGCTACGATGAGGGTGGAAAAGTGGAAAAATGGAAAAAGTTAAGAAAGGAACTCGAAGAATTTAATTATGATAAAGTAAAAGACGCACATGCATATATTTAATAGTTGTTCCATTTGTGTTTATGATTAAAGTGATGAATATATATATACGTGAACTGTCATGCTCAAGCATTACCATGCATACATAAAATATCTATTGCATTCATAACATCAAGACTCATGCTAAAAGAAACCCACTTCGGATAATAAGCTTTGAGAAATTAAAATTGAACCTACGCATGTATATCTCTTTCATAATGAAACCTTGAAGTGGCTGGGCGACGACGATGACACATGTGTTAAAGTTGGGAAGCCCTATTGAGAATCTTGTATAAGTATTCTCACCCCTTTTCTTCCCTCCCGTGACGTCTCAGATGGGATTGATGCGGATGTTTGTGATTTTCCTTGAAGCACGAGCATAGGAGTTACGAACATCGGTTCAGAGGGCGCAATGGAAGCTTGAAGACTAGTCTAGCCTATTTAGAATTATCTTTTGCGTTAGTTAACCTTGCTTGATGTATGTAGTATTTTGAGGTGTCCTTATATTTATAAGGGCATCGTTGTTTTGTTATGATTATAATATAATACTACAAGTTATGTTGTGTTTATTCTATGGTTTATTTATGAATGTTATGGTGATGTATACTTGGTTGCTATGTTTCTTGTTTAATAGTCGGTTCCTAATGCGCATGTGTGGCTCACATTTTAAGTCTTAAGTTCAAAAAGAAAAATTTAGTCGTATTTTTAGTACTCGTATTTTAAAGAAAGCCAAGTCAAGTTCTGAAAATAAAGACGTAACCGCTAATAACTAGCCGAATGCGACTCAAGCGTATTAGGTGAAAGTTAGGGTGTTACAGAAAGATTTTCTCAATTCGGCCTGCAAAATTAGAAAGTAGCTTATGCCACCTACATGCTAGAAGCGGATGCAGAATTCCTGGTGGGTTGGTACCAGGGGATTATTTGAAGCTTCCCAAATAAAAGTTACCTGGGATATCTTCAAGGAGGCTTTCTATCATAAGTATTTCCTTGCTTCTGTGAGAAATGCAAAAATGTTAGAATTCATGGCTCTTAAACAAAGACCTATGAGTGTAGTCACACTGCCAAGTTTGAAGAGCTTTGCAAGTTTTCTACGATTTATCAACGCGACAGACGAAGCTTGGAAATGCATGAAGTACGAAGAGGGTCTACGTGAAGACATTGAAGTAGCTGTAAGCCTTTTGGAGATTCGAGACTATCCTACTTTGGTGAATAAGTGTCGCATGCTAAGGAATCTAATAAGAAGCTTGCAAGTTTCAAGTATACACAAAACAATGGCAGGAGAGGGGCTAGCACCCAGGGCCCGATTCAAGCCTGTGCACTAGCCTAGGGGAGATTTCCACCTAATAACAACAATAATAGAGGAAGCGCTTCAATCCCGGCCTAGATAAGACGAGAATGCCCTAAATGTGGGAAACACCATGGGAACGGACCATCCTGGACAACGCAAATTATGTGCTTCGCTGGGAAACTAGGACATCAAATATTCGAATGCCCCAACAAGAAAGTTCAGTAGCCCATCCCCAAGCCACAACAACAAGGGCGCATTTTTGGTGTGAGTGCCAAGGAAGCTTCTCAATCTGCGTCTGATTGAGGTAAGTGTGAAATAAATGGAAATACCTTAGACGTCCTGTATGATTCGGTGCCTCTTATCTTATGACTGTGTACACGGGTTAGGATTCCTTGTCTAGAGTTATCATATGGCCTTCTCGTATCCACCCTCCTTGGGTCCTATTAGGACTAGTCAGCATGCATGACCATTTCTTTTCTTATAAATACTAGAGAATTCCTGCTAATTGTTTTGGTTACCTTTATGGTTTAGAAGTCATTTTAGGTATGGATTGGCTAGTACCAAATCATGTGCTTTTACATTGTCCAAGTTGGTATTTCTTTGGTATCTCATTCAATTCCTGTGGTTCCTTTTTCTTTATTTAGACCTGGTAACACTTAATCCTAGTAAGGTGAGCCGTTAGGAATATGTTCTCCTCTTGGCTAGTGAAACTGAAAGTAACCATGAAGTGAATATGATTCCAGTGGTGAGAAAGTATCCAATGTATTCCCAAATGATATTCCAGAGTTCCCACCCAAGAGGGAAGTTGAATTCTCCATTGAGTTGGTCCCAGGAATGGGTCTTATTTCAATGGTTCCTTATAGGATGTCTCCCTTCCAGTTGAAGGAATTAAAGTCAAGATTGAAAAAGCTACTAGGGAAAACATTTCATTAGACCAAGTGCCTCACTGGGAAACCCTGTTCTTTTGGTAAAGAAAAAAGATGGGGGTATGAGGTTTTGTATAGACTATAGGCAGTTGAATAAAGTAATGATAAAGAACAAGTACCCTCTGCCAAGAATTGATGACCTCCTAGTAGACCATAGATTCGAGTTCGAATGAGGATATCCCCAAGCCTGCTTTTAGAACTCGATATGGACATTATGAATATAAGGTGATGTCTTTTGGACTGACCAATGCTCGGGCAGTATTCATGGATTATATGAACCGAATCTTCCGCCCATACTTGGATAAATTCGTAGTTGTCTTTATAGATGACATACTTATCTATTCAAGGACCGAAGAAGAACATGCAGCATCTAGATCCTAAGGGAGAAGAAGTTGTATGCTAAATTGTCAAAGTGTGAGTTCTAGATGGAAGAGGTTAAGTTCCTTGGCCATGTGGCATCATGAGCAGGAGTCTCGTAGATCCAGCAAAGTAGAATCTATACTTAATTGGGGCGACCAACTTAACACCCTAATAATTAACTCAATACGCCTAGGTCGTCTGATTAATTACTAGACTTTACTTTTTGCTTCAGTTATTTAACCATACTTTGAAAATACTTAATGAAATTATGAGCCATTTTTTTTAAAACATGATTGAAAACGTGAGCCTCGCATAGCGTGAACGATAATCGAGATAAAGTGGAAAACCAAAGGCATATCATGAAAAGCACATCATATTGGCTCCATCATATGACATCCATAATTACATGACATATAGATATTTTGTCTACCAAGAGTTAGGCTAGGTGTAGTCAATCAAACAAAACATAAATAGAATATGGATGGAAAAACATCCATTAAAGGTACCTAATAATAATAATACCCCAAAGATAGGGATAGATATGAGCTCATGTGCAAGGTTTAGCGATACGTTTCTTCAAGGATGGTAAGCTGGTTCACAAGCTCAAGTGTATCTACTAGGTGAGAGCATCAACGGGAATCACGAACATCACCTTTACTTTCTGAAGACGAGATAGAAAGAAAGAAAGAAAGAGGGAGTGAGAAACTCATAAAAGAATCTCGTAGGGTACTCACCTCATATGCATCGTGTCATCATCAACGTCCTCAGGAACCTCTGGGTTATTATGAAATAGTGAGCATGCTAAGATTCATTTATTGAGTTCGGAAATATACTTTACCGACGTCGTTAGTTTTAATCATGCGTCTTGTAAAGCATCATAAACTTAGCATGTCATATTTATAATAAATTTTTCCTATCATATATCTCATCAGCATATCATAATAACATAGCTATGCATAAGACCACATCATATTCCTCATCATCATATCATAAATACTATGCATAGAAGAACATCATATTTCTCATC
This sequence comes from Dalbergia oliveri, assembly GCA_030441495.1. Taxonomy (NCBI): domain Eukaryota; kingdom Viridiplantae; phylum Streptophyta; class Magnoliopsida; order Fabales; family Fabaceae; genus Dalbergia; species Dalbergia oliveri. Next base: position 915,888 of record JAMLFY010000020.1, read on the forward strand.
ATCATCTCATAAATACTATCCATAGAAGAATATCATAATCACATAATATGTTACTTAGTCCCTTAGGTGACTTAAAGTTACTTTCATCATCATTTTTCACCCTATACTCCACCCTTTTGGGAGTAATCTAGGTTATAAGCTCATACCTTACTAGTCGTCACTAGCATATACTTATCCATTTTGATAAGTTAAAGTCCCGACTCTACCCTTTTGAGAGAACGGCTAAGGGGCAAGAATCACCTTTTCACCACCTATAGTCATGGATCCAAAGGATCATTTTCTTAGGATCACCTTTTCACCACCTATAGTCTGATGGGTCCAAAGGATCATTTCCTCATAATTTTAAGTCACCATTAAGTCTTTGCATGTTATATCATAATACAACTCCAATTCATAATCATCAGGATGCATAAACATTGTCATTGTTTGCAACAGCAACTATAACATGCAAATCATGAAGTCATTCAATGAAATCAAATACTTAATAAGCATCAAATCACTATATAGACTTATCATTTTAAACATCAAAGAGGCATCATCATAAATCCTTACGAAAGCTCCTTAAACAACCGAACTTTAGAATCAGGGTAACCTCAATCATTATCTTACTTTCTTATGCATCTAAGGGATTCATTATCATTATTACCCTTAATTATAACCTTCAAGTACATTATTAAACCACATGGGACAGCATATGTGGTAGGTTATATTTAAGGCTTTATGTACTAGAAGTTTCATCTTTAACCCTTTGTTATTCTGGCTTTCCCTATGATGTTAAAATTAATTACTAAACCAATTACAAATCATTTTCACTTATATAGAAATAATAAAATTTGATTCTTATAGTTTTTAAGGGTTCTGAATAGAATGTATAAATTTCATTCTCTTGAGTCCTAGAAATCTTGCTTTTACGGTTTTCTAGGAAGCTAGTTTTATCTCTAACATGCATAGAATCATTCTTTTATCAATAAACCATAATTATCACAACTTCAAACATATTAAACCATCATCATACAGTACTACTAAATTCAGATTAGTGGCTGAATCATGAACCTCACATAATTGCTTAAAATCACATTTTTAAGTAGAAGTAAGATACTAGTATCCGTAAAATCTTTGCAAAACCTTAAAACTCTTTTAAAAACTAATTCTTTTTGTTACTCTTGAAAGAAATTTTAGAACTAAATCAGTAGCTTATTTAAAATCACTTTAGGCCTACCTTAATCATGAGGCCGATTTATACATTGAAAGAATCTTCATGACTAAAATTTTCACTTAAGATAAAAGGAGCAAGTCTTGAGCTTTAGAGATTTAGGTGATAACTAGAATCATAAACATGCTATGCAACCTCATTTTAATCTTGTCTTTATAAGGTGATAACTTGGAAATATAAACATGATATGCAAGACTTGAAATTTAAACATGATACAAGTGCTTGAAATAAATAAGAACTGAAGGCGGTAGTCGCACTGGACCAGTGAGAAAGAAAAGAATCTTAATAAAAGAAAAATAAGAAACCAAGTGGCGGGGTCCAATCCTGGAGAAGTGAGAGAAAAGAATCTTAATAAAAGAAAAATAAGAAACCGCGGTAGTCCGCATTTGGAAGAGTGGAGGAGAAGAGAATTCTTATTACATCTTATTAAGCTCCACACTCAAGACTTCTTAAAGAATGAATTCTTTGACTCCAATAATCTTAAGGAAATTGAAAGTGAGCTTTAGAGTTATTATTACCATGGTTCCAACTTTGCTTGTGATACTTGGGCAAGTCTTTAAGCTCTAGGATCTTTAGGCGATGACATAAAATAAACATGCCATGCATTGATTCTTTTAGCCATTATAAAATAAAGTGAGAGCATAAAATAAATATGAGATGTATCCTCTTTATTATCTTTGGAGATTAAGTGACAACTTGAAACATAAACATGAAATACAAGCTTGGAATTTAAACATCAGAAATGTAAGTTCATTTATTTATTCTTGAGAATTTAGTGATAACATTAAAAGTAAACATGATATGCAAGGTATAAACTTAAACATGGATGCAAGTTCATTTTATTTCTTTACTAGAGCTCCTCCAAGACTTTTTGTAACACCCTAACATTTAACCCAATACGCCTAGGACGTACTTAGATTAATTATTAGTCATTACTTCCTTTAAAACCTCTTTTAGAAATTAACTTAGTGGAAAATACAGGTAAATTTTTTTTGAATTGATTTATATAAAACAAAGTGCGAGCCTTGTGCGTGACATATAACGACGTGATGCGAAGAATACATAAAACATCAGGACATAAACATTAAAGAACACATCCATCATAAACATCATTCCTCATTACATTAGATAATATAGTTTAGTACATCATAACAGAAATATAACAGAAGCATAAAGTCTTACCCATACTAGTGGGCAGAGCTTGCAATACAATGATATCAAAGGATGACAAATACATGAAACAACCCCCAAAGATAAGCACCTAACTATCTACCCTCTCTCCAAGCTCCTGGCGAATGCCGATCTTCGGTTGAGGAGATGTAGCCCGACTGACGAAGCTCCTCGGATGTAGCCGAACGAGGGGGATCTAGGCATAGCAATCGAGGGAGCAGTGTGGCCTCCGCGTCGTGGTCGCCTCTCGGGTGTCGACGCGCCTCGCATGCTCGGCTGGGTGGCCGTGTCCTCGCTACCTCCTCAGACCCATAGGAAACGAAGGGAAGAGCCCTCTGACGAGGAAGGATGGGCACGGCCTCTCGTCTCAAGGGTCATGTCCTCTCAAAGATGGTCGTCGCCAAAGGGTGAAGTCGGATGGAACGATAGCTGGAGACGGGGAAAGCAAAAGGGCGTCCCACGTATGCAAAAGCGCACCTCGCGATGACCCTTGAAGTGGTAGGACTGAATGCTCGGGGTCATAGTGCACCTCCCATGTGGGCGGGTCAATGAAAATCACGAATGACGCCATCGATATCTGAAGACGTACGGAAAGAAACGAGAGAGAGGTGAGAATTCTTACTAAAGATCTCAGTAGGGAAGTCCTCTATCCTAGTGTCATCGTTTACGTCCCAGGAACCTTGGGTTTATTATGAAAAGGTTAAGCATGCATTAGTTCATTATGGAGTTTTCGCAAAGGTATTTATCCAAGGTCCATGTCTTTTATAATGATTCTTAATGCATGTATGCAACATAATATTTCATGGATGCATGGCAGCACTTTAGGTAAATCAACAATAATTCAAACAACATTTGAGTGGCATGAAACTTTTCTTTGAACATCTTTCCTTTTCTCATACTTGTGACACCAATAATATAGTAACGCCCCTTAAACTAGGCTATGAGCTCATACCTTAACTAGTCGTCACTAGTTCTTACTTATCTTCTTGATAAGCGAATCATAAACATAATCATCATAATCCCGACTCCAGGAGTACGGGTAGTGTAACCCAGGAATTTCCTGTTTAAGTACAAATGACCAAAATGCCCTGAGGTCATTTTTCCATTAAAGGGGCAGTTGCCCAGGCAACCGAATGGGTCAACTGATGTTTAGAGGGATTACGTTGTTATGAATGATTTTTGAGTTGAAAATCTCGTTTTCTAAACTTTCGGCTCAAAATGACCAAAATACCCATCGTGCTCTACGCGGGTAAAAGGTGCCGTTTGTAACATCCTCCCAAGTACAACCCTATTCTTAAGCTATGATATCATACTCGAGAGATGTTACTTGTTAATTAGCGGACCTCTCTTAATTATCTATGGCAAGCTCGATTTACGTACGAGATAACTAAGCGTAATTCTCTAAAACATCTTACAAGTAAACCTCAAGTTTATTAAACATACAGCTAAAAATACATAAGGAAGCTCCTTTATGAGCTTTAGTACATATTTGTCTTCTAATACATTTACATACATACTCATTTCACTAAGTACAACGGAATAAAACGTCACTGCTATGCTCCAGTAATCCTACACTCCTTTGCATAGCGCATCCTCATCCCCTGGCTTAACCTGGAGGCGACACGGAAACAAACACATAGGGGTGAGAATATTATAAAATTCTCAGTAGGTAGTTTCCCCCATATACTACACACAGTAGGCATAAGCAATTCATGCATATACAATATTCATACAAAATCATACACAGAAATCTTGAAAACACAGGGGAACTAAGGATAATATCACAATAATTGATCGAGTAATAATATGTACAATCAGAAAACTCCATTCATATCTTCTCAATTTTCTCAACATAGGGAAGGCTTATTCTCAGAGAGATACATTCACATTTCACAATTTCACATAGGACTATAACTGCTAGGACATGAGCTCATTCCTATTAAATCACGAACTTCATTTTTTCCATTTAGGATCACTCAGGTCTATGCCTAGCCGATACGTCTATCGACTCATAACTTTTCTAGGGAAGTCCTTCTTTTTGCCTTCCCTCTCAATTCTTTCTAAGCCTTGTTTCTGTTTTCCCCATATGTTTCGAACATAGGTAAGATATGTACATACTATCATAGAATTTCAGCCATTTCCACATCTCATTATGCTGGCAGAATTGATGTTCTAGGCACAACAATTTGTTACCATACCAAACAACCATTCCACCCTTAAGGAAAATTTCACATGACACTTCAATGTGTCTAAAACAACCTGTAAAAATTTCAGGGCAATCAGAGTTATATAACCACTTCAATAAAATAAGCAAATCTGGTGGTCAGAAGCCACAAATTCATAGTCCAGACTTGTGTTCTCAAAATATTTAGCCCTAGAATTCGATGGAATCATGGTACAAGAAAATTCACAGAGGTATTTCAACATATTATTAGTCTTGTGTAAAACTTTCAGGAGATATCTCAATCAATTGCTATGATTAAAAATTAGGCAAGTTTGTTACTTCAGTCTCAACAATTCAGCAGCAGTTACAATTTGGTTCCTAATTTTTTTGAGGCATCAAACCTTAGAATTAACCCTAAGAAAATTCGTGTATTTAGTTTAAAGGATTAACTACAACATATAATTTTCATGGCTCATGAAACCACCCACAAAAGTTCCAGAAAATTCGTGAAAAGTTCTGATTCCAGAACAAAATCAGTCCAACAACCTAGTTCCAATTTCACTTTAGAGAAAACCCATTTTAAAACCATCCAAACACAACACAAAAATTCATACATCAATATCAATATGTTAACCATCAATATCATCAAAATTTTCGGAATTGGGCAAGCCAAAACAGAATTGAAAAATTTCACAAGGAAGGCAGCAGAAAACCCTACTCTTGAAGGCTAGTCTCTCTTTGTCTCTAGCTTGCTCCAAGATAAGAGTCCTTCACTCCAAGACTCCCAAAACACCTTCAAACCCTCCTCTGATCAGAGATGGATGAGGTGAATATGATGAGGTTTTGAAATTTTAATCGGTTATAATTGTAGAGGTAGAAGTGTAGATCAATTTTTGTGAAGGAAGATTTGGGTTTTGAGGATCCTAGGCTAGTGTTTATGTGAATTGTAACTAAGATGGAGCTCTTGAACATGGAAGAAGAACCAGCTGCTACCTTTGCTTGGAATGGCTGAGAATGCTCCTTGCCTTTGGGGAAAAGTTTTTGCTTAGGTGTTTTAATGAGTCATCATCATTAAAGCAAGTCTTATGATGATTCATGCTACTAGAAAGCCAAGTGGATGGTTAGGATTTGATCTTGGATTAAGATCAAATCTTGGCCTCCACTTGTCTCAAATGAATAAATATCAATTATAAATCAATTATTAATAATGTTAGAAATGTTCTTCGATGTTAAAAATCGAACCGAAATCTCACGAACGGGTAAACACGTACCCAATTTCCTGTATTACCCTAAATTAATTCTAAGTATAAAATTATCATTTCCACCTATTTCTAACATTATTCCCATGTTTTCCTAATTTGGGCACCTTCGGAAACTAATCTAGGTTTAAGCTTACACGGCCTATGGGGCCGCAAGGTTACTATTCATCGGCCCGAAATTTTTTTTTTTTTGACAGGTTCATTGGGCCGCCCTCATGGATGCCCAACTGTTAGATTTTTGAAATTACGACTAATAAAGCTCAAATTAATTTTTAAGTAATTTTTCGGGTGTTACATTACCACCCACCTTAAAAAGAATTTTGCCCTCAAAATTCCTTTGAAAACGCTTTCAAAAGACAAACTTAAATAGATCACAAAAGGAATTCACACATACAATTCAAACAATTCAATCAGATCCTACGTCCTACCTTAGGTCGAATTCTTGGGTAGTGACGTCTTGCACTTATGGTAAAGGCCCACTTCTGTCGTTGTGGCTTTGTAGTTGGCTTCTCGGACGACTTGGATATCTTTCGGGACACTCCAGATCTTATGCCCCGGTTTCCCACAACGGTAGCATACGTATTGTCCAGCCAAGCAAGGTCTGTTCCCATGATTCTTTCCACATTTGGGCAATCTTGCGCGTTGACTTTGGGTGTTTGTCTTCATATGGGATGGCTTGGAATTGCTTCTTTGGGGCGAAGCCTCCTCAAAGCTTTGGTCCTCAAGGGCCAACCTTTTGTTAGAAGTGTCCTTAGCGGACTGGCCATTGCTAGCTTCTTGTTGGAGTCCTCTCACGTCGGCACTTGTTCACTAGGGTTGCATAATCCCGAATTTCTAAGAACCAACTGCAACTTCAATATCTTCCGTAACCCTCCTTCATACTTCATGCATTTCCAAGCTTCGTCAGGTTGCGCTGGTAGATAGTGGAAAACTTGGAGCTCCTCAAACTGCTGTGTACTCTCTGCTACACTCATGGGCCCTTGCTTAAGTGCCATGAACTCCAACTCCTTTGCATTCTCAGAAGGGAAGTACTTGTGGTAGAAAGCTTCCTTAAAGATATCCCAGGTGACTTCAATTAAAAGCTTCAACAACCCCTTAGTGCCAACCCACCAAAACCTCATCTGCCTCCAACATGTAAGTAGCAAAAGCCACTTTCTAAATCTCGGTGCAAGGAAGAATTGAGAAAATTTTCTCCATGGCCTTAATCCATTCTTCTCTTTCTTGGGTTGAAGGCTCCTCGAAAAGGCGGGGGGTTTGCTTTCCTAAACTCTGTGAACTTCTGGTATTCCAGTCCTCTTCTACTCCTCCAGGATTCCCAACTGGATTTCCTTCGGCATGTCGATCCAACCTTTCCATCATCCTGTTGGCGTTGTAGCTTGTTCTCATATCTCCTGCCATTTCACGAAAGGTGTCCATCATTTCGGCGTTATTTCCTTCTCCCCTCCTAGTTTGCCGATTTGAAGTCATCAATCCCTGTCACACCAAACAAGAATTATTGAGTTGATCAGGCTCAATACCAAGCTAAGTGTGGCAGCAATCCACAACATTCCAAACCAGTAGTTATACACATATATAACATTATAATGTATGACATTTACTAAGGAAGCATAGTTAGTCCATTCCTCAAGGTCCTACAAGGATGACCTCTTATACCATAATGTAACATCCTCCCAAGTACAACCCTATTCTTAAGCTATGATATCATACTCGAGAGATGTTACTTGTTAATTAGCGGACCTCTTAATTATCTATGGCAAGCTCGATTTACGAACGAGATAACTAAGCGTAATTCTTTAAAACATCTTACAAGTAAACCTCAAGTTTATTAAACATACAGCTAAAAATACATAAGGAAGCTCCTCTATGAGCTTTAGTACATATTTGTCTTCTAATACATTTACATACATACTCATTTCACTAAGTACAACAGAATAAAACAGATTCTGCTATGCTATAGTAATCCTACACTCCTTTGCATAGCAGCATCCTCATCCCTGGCTTAACCTAGGCGACACGGAAACAAACACATAGGGTGAGAATATTATAAAATTCTCAGTAGGTAGTTTCCCATATACTACACACGGTAGGCATAAGAAATTCATGCATATACAATATTCATACAAAATCATACACAGAAATCTGAAAACCGTCAGGAGAACTAAGGATAATATCACAATAATTGATCGAGTAATAATATGTACAATCAGAAACTCCGTTCCTCATATCTTTCTCAATTTTCTCAACATAGGGAAGGCTTATTCTCAGGAGAGATACATTCACATTTCACAATTTCACATAGGACTATAGACTGCCTAGGACATGAGCTCATTCCTATTAGAGATCAGAACTTCATTTTTTTCCATTTCCGATCACTCAGGTCTATGCCTAGCCGATACGTCTATCGACTCATAACTTTTCTAGGGAAGTCCTTCTTTTTGCCTTCCCTCTCAATTCTTTCTAAGCCTTGTTTCTCTTTTCCATATGTTTCGAACATACACAGGTAGATATGTACATACTATCATAGAATTTCAGCCATTTCCACATCTCATTATGCTGGCAGAATTGATGTTCTAGGCCCAACAATTTGTTACCATACCAAACAACCATTCCACCCTTAAGGAAAATTTCACATGACACTTCAATGTGTCTAAAACAACCTGTAAAAATTTCAGGGCAATCAGAGTTATATAACCACTTTAATAAAATAAGCAATTCTGGTGGTCAGAAGCCACAAATTCATAGTCCAGACTTGTGTTCTCAAAATATTTAGCCCTAGAATTCGATGGAATCATGGTACAAGAAAATTCACAGAGGTATTTCAACATGTTATTAGTCTTGTGTAAAAATTTCAGGAGATATCTCAATCAATTGCTATGATTAAAAATTCAGGCAAGTTTGTTACTTACTTCTCAACAATTCAGACAGGCAGTTACAATTCAATTCCTAATTTTTTGAGGCATCAAACCTTAGAATTAACCCCTAAGAAAATTCGTGTATTTAGTTTAAAGGATTAACTACAACATATAATTTTTATGGCTCATGAAACCACCCAAAAAATTTCTAGAAAATTCGTGAAAAGTTCTGATTACAGAACAGGAATAGTCCAACAACCTAGTTCCAATTTCACTTTAGAGAAAACCCATTTTAAAACCATCCAAACACAACACAAAAATTCATACATCAATATCAATATGTTAACCATCAATATCATCAAAATTTTCGGAATTAGGGCAAGCCAAAACAGAATTGAAAAATTTCACAAGGAAGGAGCAGAAAACCCTACTCTTGAAGGCTAGTCTCTCTTGTCTCTAGCTTGCTCCAAGATGAGAGTCCTTCACTCCAAGACTCCCAAAACACCGTCAAACCCCTTTGATCAGAGATGGATGAGGTGAATATGATGAGGTTTTGAAATTTTAATCGGTTATAATTGTAGAGGTAGAAGTGTAGATCAATTTTTGTGAAGGAAGATTTGGGTTTTGAGGATCCTAGGCTAGTGTTTATGTGAATTGTAACTAAGATGGAGCTCTTGAACATGGAAGAAGAACCAGCTGCTACCTTTGCTTGGAATGGCCGAGATGCTCCTTGCCTTTGGGGAAAAGTTTTTGCTTAGGTGTTTTAATGAGTCATCATCATTAAAGCAAGTCTTATGATGATTCATGCTACTAGAAAGCCAAGTGGATGGTTAGGATTTGATCTTGGAATCCAAGATCAAATATGGCCCCACTTGTCTCAAATGAATAAATATCAATTATAAATCAATTATTAATAATGTTAGAAATGTTCTTCGGTGTTAAAAATCGAACATGAAATCTCATCGAACGGGTAAACACGTTACCCATTTACCCGATATTACCCGTAAATTAATTCTAATATAAAATTATTATTTCCACCTATTTCTAACATTATTCCCATGTTTTCCTAATTTCGGGCACCTCGGAACCGATCTAGGTTTAAGCTGTCAGGCGGGCCCGTGGGGCCCGCAAGGTTACTATTCATCGCCCTGAAAATTTTTTTTTTTTTTTGACAAGTCGTTGGCCGCCCTTATCAATGCCGAACTAGATTTTTGAAATTACGACTAATAAAGCTCAAATTAATTTTTAAGTAATTTTTCGGGGTGTTACATCGTTTGAGCCCGGAATTTCCAGGAAGTTTAGAATGATGTTTTAGAGTAATATTTGATGTTTAGCCTGGTAGAAAGTTCCAAGTAGTTTTAGTGCAATTACCATTTTCCCCTAGAACGTGTACAGTGCGCTAATGAAGCAATTAGC
>JAMLFY010000020.1:926461-1094054 GCA_030441495.1 Dalbergia oliveri
AATGAGACCCATAGCAAGCTTATGGTAATGCATTTTATTTGAGGTGATTGAGTGTACATCATAACCCAAAACACTTGAGTGAATGAGTGGCAAATCCTTGACCTTGGGAGGATTTTGTACTTGGTCCATGCATCATATGTGAATTCTACCTGTGTGCTATTTCATGTTCATGCCTTGCTTGTTATGATTCTCTTGATTGTTAGTGTGAAAGCTTACTATATGCCTCTAGGTTCATTGGATTGGTGTATTGTCATTTATTTCATGCATCATGCATTTTAGGTTAGGAGTCTAGTCTAGTCCTTATCCTGTTTCTCATCCATGCCTTGGTTTGATCTTAGTTTCACATGAGGACATGTGAAAGCTTAAGTGTGGAGAAAATTTGATAAGAAGCATTTATGCAACTTATAGCTCTAAAACCTTAGCTTTTTACATAAGTTTTACTGATGTTATTAGATGCAATTAATTAGGATTTTGATTTATTCCTCATTGTGTAATTTTAATAGAATTATTGGCTTTTGCATTTGATTTTGGGAATAATTTGTAATTACACCCTGTTGTGTTTGACTTGTTTCTTTGAGTATGGTTTTGTGCATAGGGCATAAAGAGTTTGGATCAAGTGCAAAATGTCAAGAACAAGGCTGTGAACTCTTTGGAAGAAGCTTGAACGAAAAGGAATGAAGTAGAAACTCACATTCGGTGAACATGCGGCAGCTTGCAAAGAACTCCATTAATTTTTGGGCCTGACCGTCTGGTGTGTTATGCTGAGTGCTCGTGCAATGATGGGAATTGAGCTCATAATCTGTTTGGGCAGGCTCCCATTTTGAGGCGGTGTATGAAAGTATAAGTTAGAATTTTACCCTAGCTTTTGACTCACTTTTAGGTTGCCACTTTTAGTTACTATTATTCTCTCTCTACATCTCTCCCATCTTCTTCTCTTTCTTCTTCTCTCTCTTAAGGATTCCATTAGTGAAAGTGCTTTGTCTTGGAGATTGTGACAAGAATTATCTATTATTTTCAGGTTTTCTATTATCTTCATTGTTGTAATCCTCTAGAGATGGAGAGTATATTTCTTTACTAGTGTAAGGGTTTCCAGATGGATTGGGATGATGTTTGTGACCCCTTTTGATATTAAATGCATTGGTTTTCTTAATGTTCTAGTTTCTATTCTTATAATTATTATGGTGATTGCTATAATTTTTATTGGGATAACTAAATTGCGATTGTCATTTAGGGAAACCATTTGGGCATAAATTGATAAATCTATTGGTTTATATTTAAGGAAGAACATTAAAATTAACTTTAATTGGAGGTTAGGCTATAGCAATTAGTTCATTAAATCAATGTGATTTCTAAATAAATTGAGATCTCATTTATTAGTTATTTGCATTAATCAAATTCTAGAGGTGGATTGATCAATAGTAGAATTGCAAGTAATTTATTACTAATAGCCACCAATGGGTTTAATATTTGGTCAATGATAATTAATTTCCAATCCTAGGAATACCTTGCACTAGTGCCTTCTTCACTGTTGCTATTATCCAATTGCTATCATCTTTTAATTTTAATTGCTATAATTTCATTCTTCCAAACCTCAAATTCCTAACTAAGTATGAAGCCTCCTTGAAGACGACCTAGGTTGTGCCCTTTACTACATTTTTTGTGCAACTTAGCATTAAAATAAATTTCTAATTTGAGGAGGAAGCGACGACCTCCGTTAAATTTTAGGTTGAAGTCCTTCACTTTCTTGATTCTACTCTTCCAAGCTTTGGACATCTTCCTAGACTGGCATGGAGATCTCATTTCCACCTTCTTCTTAGACTTCTCCTCTGAGTATTTTTCATCTTTTGAAGTTTCAGAAGCTTTCATTGCCTTATTTGTAACGCCCTGATTTTCTCCTGTTAGAGTACAAATGACCGAAATGCCCCTAAGGTCATTTTTACCCAGAATTAAAGGACAGTTGCCGGCAACCCTCGAATGGGTCAACTCGATGTTTAAAGGGGATTATGCTGTTATGAATGATATTCGGAGAGAAAACTCGTTTTCTAAACTTTCGGCTCAAAATGACCAAAATACCCTCCTGTGTCTACACGGGTAAAAGGTGCCGTTTGAGCCTGGAACTTTTCAGGAAGTTTAGAATGATGTTTTTAAGTAATGTTTGATGTTTAGCGGAAGGTCAGGGCAGTTTAGTGCAAAATTACCATTTTGCCCCTAAGAACGTGTCCAGTGAGCCTAATGACGCAATTAAGCAAACCTAAGCAATATTAGGCTCTAATCGAAGATTAATTTATTTCGATAATTAATCTAGAGTCAAAATAATTTATTAAGGTTAATTAGAACCTAAGATTGCTTAGATAAACTCTAATTGCATTCTTTAATTCAAGATTCCTAGTCATGGAATCTTGAATAGTGTTTTCTCTCTCCAATTCCTTAAATTAAGGAATTGTGCCATACCTCATTTGACCAAAAGAATTATTTTAAATTACTAATCTAGTAAGATTACCCTCCTAATCAAGTCTTGACCACCTAATTACCCAATTACCTCACCTAAACACTTCTTACAAACTCCTAATCAAAAGCCTAATCAAAGAAACACCTAAACACACCATTAAACCACAATTACATGAACAAATTTCTCTCCCCTTGGCTTAAGGTCACCGGCACTCCCCCTCCATAGCCCACATGTGTTGTTCCAATTACACTCAAAAGCCATGCTTAAGCCATACTTTGCCCATACCTCACCATGCCTTCAACCATGCCTCCAGCCATACCTTTGTAAGAGATATTTCTTCTCTCCTTCCTCCCTTTTGTGGGTTCCTCCCCCCCCTTGGAAGCCTCATTGTTGAAAATTTTTATAAATACCAAGCCTTGATGAACCTTGTCACACTTTGGTTCATTTGTTAAGTTTACACTTCTTGCAAAAATTCTCTCAATTCTTCTCAAACTTCCTCACTTGGCTGATTTCTTCCTTCAAGTTTCAAGAGGATTTTCCTTCTCCATTTCATCAAGAACTCAAGCTTTCTTTCATATCTCTTCAAGACTTCTCTAGGTAGGGGTTTGTTTTAATGTTTTTGCTTGTGTTTTTAAGAAAGTTCTAGTTTTTCTCTTGGTTTCAAACTCTTTTCCCCTTCCCCTTTCTTTTTGGCCAAGAGGCCTTTTCATAAAGAGAACATGAGCTTGATGATGAGGTTTCAAGATAATGACTTGTTGTTGTCATGTGAGAAACCTCTAAAGCTTGAAACAACTTGGTCTTGGACCATACATGCTTGATTTCTTTCTTTTTCCTTGATAAAGTTTGTGGTTTTCTTTTCTTTCCTCTTCATGATTTCGATTTCCTTTGCTTTGGTTTGAACAAAGTTTGCTAAAAATGTAAAGTAGATCACAAAAGTTTTGTTAAAGAAAATTAATCACATGATTTCAAAGAGCTCTAAGCTTACCCTTGCCAACCTTAAAGCTTAGTCCTTGTAGTTTGTTTAGACAAAGTGTTAAACTTTGTGTCCATTTCCTTAAGCTTGATGATGAAGTTCAAACCTTAAGACTTCTTTTGAAGTCTAGGTGCTAAGAACTCTAAAGCTTGCCTTATGATACATAATGGGTTGAGGTTTATGTTCCTCTAAAAGTCTTGTAAGAGCTCTAGTTAAGATAAAAACAAGTTGCATTCATGTTTAAATTTATGTCTTGCATCTCATGTTTATTTTGATGCCATCACTAATTTCACAAGAATAAATGAATGAACTTGCATTACCATATTTAAATTCCCAAGCTTGCATTTCATGTTTATATTTCAAGTCATCACTTAATCCTTAAAGATAATAATGAAGTTGCATCTCATATTTATTTTATGCTCTCACTTTACTTTCTAATGAAGAGTAAAATAAAGTGCATAGCATGTTTAAGATTATGTCATCACCTAAATACTCTAGAGCTCAAAGACTTGCCCTAAGTATCCTAAAAAGGGAACTCTAGTCAAAAAGAAATGGATGAGTTTTAGTATGATTCAATAATGGTTTGATTTTGTAAAATGCATGAATGATTTAGGAAAATGTTGGAAAACTATTTTATGAGGTCTCAAGGTGTTTAAATAGTTTGGAATGTGTCAAAAATCATGTTTTCTCAAATTCAGAAGTTCTAGTAATCGATTACCATCCATGTAATCGATTACCAAAGGTTTTGAAGGACTTTTGGTTCTGGTAATCGATTACCAGAGGCAATGTAATGATTACCACGGCTGTTCTTCATGCCCAGAACCTATTTCTGAAACCCTGTAATCGATTACCCATAGTGTAATCGATTACCTATGTTCTTTATTTTTTTAAAAACGGGTTAACCCTAAGTAATCGATTACCATCCTATGTAATCGATTACCCGGTTGTTTTGAACCCAGAATGAATTTAGCTCCTGGTAATCGATTACTAGGAACATGTAATCGATTACCAAACACCTTTTGTTCCTGAAAATGTCCCAAGAGAAAACTAGCAACTTATATGCATTTCAACTCAAGAGATTATGTGATTTTATGGGTTATGATTTCGTTCTCTATGTTTGGCTCCTGTATAAATGCTGTTCTAAGGTGTTAAAATGTGTAAAATTATGTTTGAGTGAAGCAAGGATCAATTTAGAAAAGTTAGAAAAGAATAAGTAACTTGAAAGGATTAGAAATGAGAATTCTAGAACACCTTAATGCATAAAATGCAAATATGTTCAAGGATAAATGATTCATAATTAGTAAGACATGTACAAAATCCCTTCATAAATGATTAGGTGTTGATTTCTAAGTTTAAGGTGATGATAAGAGCTTAAAATGGTTTATAACTTAGAGAACATGCCTAGGAATCCCTCATAATTGGTTTAAGAATTGATTATGGAGCCTTAGGCAAAGATGGATCTTAAAAAGGGTCACGAATGGAGATTCTAGAGCCCCTAAGCATATGATATTTTCTCCCTTTTATGTGAAATGCTGTTTGGAATTTTAGTGAGTTCAAATCTTAGAGAAAAGTTTAAGTGTTAACCTCTTGAGGGTAATAAAGATGCAAATACAAGTTTAAGGCCCGTAAGGGTCAAAGCATAAGATCCTATGAGATAGGTGGGATGAGCATATTTATGATGATGAACCTCGAGCATATTTATGATGATGTGATTATGTTAGTTCCTTGAGCATGAAACTTTATGTGTATGATTGGCATGTTGATATGATGAAGTGTTATGTTTTAAGATGCATAAGGTTTCGAAATATGAATGAAATTGAGAAATATGCTCATGTGAACTAGAAAGTTATTGATTTGAGAAAGTTCCATGAAAATGATGCATGTGACTGAGATTATGTGGCATGACTCAAATTTGAGGAAATTCGGAGAGTAGCTGTTATGCCGCGAATTTCCGTAAATTGGAGGGACATAAGAAAGTTTTTGAGAAATATGATGTTTAAGGTGATATGCAGAGACGTACTTCTCCTGCTAGGAGGAAAAGGTAAAGGCGTGAGGGCATAGGCATTAGCCTGCCAAAGCGGACAAAGTCGCTGGTCTTAACCAGTCGATGCGTTTCGAAGAAGGAAAAATATATGATGTTTAAGGTGACACACGAGACGTACTTCTCCTACTAGGATGAGGAAGGTAAAACCGTGAGGGCATAGACATTAGCTGCCAAAGCGGACAAAGTCATTGGTCTTAACCAGTCGATGCGTTTCGAAGAAGGAAAAAGTCCCATGATGGGTGATCCTTAGGCCCCCTACCCGTACTCAGAGTCGGGATTATGATGATTATGATGAATATGATTATGTTTATGATTCGCTTATCAAGAGGATAAGTAAGAACTAGTGACGACTAGTTAAGGTATGAGCTCATAGCCTAGTTTAAGGGTGCGGTTACTATTATGATTGGTGTCACAAGTATGAGAAAGGAAAGATGTTCAAGAGAAAAGTTACATGCCACTTAAATGTTGTTTGATTATTGTTTGATTTACCTAAAGTATGCCATGCATCCATAAACTATTATGTTGCATACATGCATTAAGAATCATTATAAAAGACATGGACCTTGGATAAATATCTTTTGTGAAAACCTCATAATGAACCTATGCATGCTTAACCTTTTCATAATAAACCCAAGGTTCCTGGGACGTAAACGATGACACTAGGATAGAGGATTCCTCCTGAGATTCTTTAGCAAGATTCTCACCCTCTCTCTGTTTCTTTCCGTTACGTCTTCAGACATCGATGGCGTCGTTCGTGATTTTTGTTGACAGCACCGTGTGGAACTGCACTATGATCCGATCATCACCACTTCAAGGGTCGTTGTGCTATACGCATTTTTGCATACATGGGACGCCCTTTGCCTTTCCAGTCTTCCAGCTTCGATTCACTCAACTTCTCCCTTTGGCGACGACATGATTTCGAGAGGACCGACCCGCGCAGGAGGCATGAACCATCGTCCTCATGGTGACCATCTGGAGTTCGTATCCCTCATACGCCGCTCGGGAAGGACCTCTCAGAGGACTCCCTCCGATCTGTCTCGGAGATTCGCCCTCGTACCTTCAGCTCTTGAGAGGGGTAGCGAGATGCAGTCTCCAAGGCCTGTGAGCATGTGCGTAACAGAGAGACGCCCTTCAGAGGTGGTCACGTCACTCCACCGATTCCATTGCCCGTCCATCTTCAATGGGCACATCCGAGGAGCTTCGGCAGTCATAGGCTACATATGGGTCCGAGGATTTGCGTCGTCCATAGGTTTAGAGGGAGTTTTAGCTTGGGAGTATCTTTTGGGATTGTTTCATGTATTTGTTTTTATGTTTCTATTTTATGTTGTTGTCTACTGCAACTCTCCCACTAGTGGGTAAGACTTTATGTTCTGTTATATTTCTATAGTGATATACTAAACTATGTTAACTAATGTGATGAGGAATGTTTTCATGATGGATGTGTTCTTTTATGTTTATGTTCTGTATATTTTTTATTATTCTTCCGCTTCACGTTGTATATATGTTACGCGCAAAGGCTCGCACTTTGTTTTATATGAATCATTTCAAAAAAAAAATTTTCCTGTATTTTCCGCTAAGTATTTTGTAAATGAATTTAAAGAGAAGTAATAACTAATAATTAATCTTGAATACGTCCTAGGCGTATTGGGGTTAAATATTAGGGTGTTACATTATTCTTGATTTGCTTGTTATGGGTGGACTTTAAGGCAACAAATTTATTTTTCTTCATGGCTTTGCCCTAAATTTCATAAAGTGATAAGCGGCATTTATGCCTCTTATCTAACTACCAAACCTTAGCTTTTTGCATGAGTTTTTCCGTTATTAATATGATTAATAAGGATTCTGATTTATTCCTCATTATGTGATTTTAATAGAATTATTGGCTTTCACGGTGATTCTGGAATAATTTGTAATTACATCCTGTGCGTTTAACTTGTCTCTTTGAGTATGGTTTTATACACATGAGCTTTAGATCAAGTGCAAAATGTCAAGAATAAGGTTGGAAACTATTGGGAAGGAGCTACAAACAAAAGGAAGAAAAAACGTGGAAGCTTGCTCTTAGGAAAGCATATCAGTGCTCATTTAGCATTTCAGCGCTCGATAAAGTGACAACCATTAATTTTTGGCCTCATCATTTTGGTGAGCATTAGCACGCTCGTTTAGTGCTCCAATGCTAATGCGATGATAGGATATCATCTAATTAAGCTATTTTTGGGCCGATTTTAGAGGGCTGTTTTAAGGAATTGATTCAGAATTTTACCCTAGTTTTAACTCACTTTTAGGTTACACTTTAGGTTACTATTATTCTCTCTCTACATCTCTTCTCCATCTTTCTTCTCTACATTCTCTATTCTCTCTTTTTCTCTTAAGGATTCCATTAGTGAATGTGTTTTGTCTTGGAGATTGTGGCAATGATTATTGCTATTATTTTTAGGTTCTCTATTATCTTCATTATTGTAATCCTCCATTGATGGAGGATAGATTTCTTTACTAGTATAAGGGTTTCCGGATGGATTAGGATGATGTTTGAAACCTTTTTTGATATTAAATGCATTGGTTTTCTTAATGTTTTATAGTTTCTATTCCTATAATTATTGTGGTGATTGCTATAATCTTTATTGGGATAACTAAATTAACGATCGCCATTTGAGAAAACTCTTTGGGCATAAATTGATAGATCTATTGGTTTATGTTTAGGGGTAATCATTAGAATTAACTTTCGATTGGAGGTTTGGCTATAGCAATTGATTTATTAAATCAATGTGGGTTCTAAATAAATTGAAATCTCATTTATTAGTTATTTGCATTCAAACTCTAGAGGTCAATGATCAACAGTATAATTGCCAGTAATTTATTATTAATAGCCACAAATGGGTTTAATATTTGATCAATGATAACTAATTTCCAATCTTAGGAATACCTTGCACTAGTGTCTACTTCATGTTGCTATTATCTCATTGCTATTATCTTTTAATTTCAATTGCTTTAAATTTTAATTCTTCAAAACCCCAAATTTTCCTAACTAAGTGTTGAAGTTTCCTTTAGAGATGACCTAGGTTGTGCCATTTACTACATTTTTCGCAACTTAGCATTAAAATAATTTCTAATTTGAGGGTAGGCGACAACCTCTATTCAAATTTTGGCAATTATCAGAAGCATTAAAACTTAGTTGTTTATTTTTTTTTTTTTTTATTTTATTCTAGTTTTTATTTTATTTTATTTATTTATTTACTATTTATTTCTACTGTTATTTCATTCTACAAAAAAAAATGAAAAAAAATTTCTATTTCTTCATATGAGGTATTTGATAAGGGGCATTTATGCCACTTATTTACTACCAAACCTTAGTTTTTTGCATGAGTTTTATTGTGTTATTGATGTAATTAATTTGAATTTTGATTTATCTCATTATGTAATTTTGGAAGAATTATTGGTTTTTGCATTGATTTTAGAATAATTTGTTATTACACCATGTTGCGTTTGACTTATCTCATGAGTATAGTTTTGTGCACAGGGCTTGTGGATCAAGTGCAAAGTGTTAAAAACAAGGCTAGAGACTCTTTGGAAGGAGTTGGGAACTAAAAGAAATAAAACGTAGAAGCTCACTCTTGGGTGAGCATGTAATGCTCATTTAAGCACCAACATTCAAGGGAGACAATCGTAAAAATTTTGACCTTACTTCCTTTGGTGAGCATGTAGTGGTCATTGGGTGCTCCAAGTGCTCATGCGATGGGCAGACAGTTCATTAATTAGTTTTGGGCTCATTTGGCCCATTTTGAAGGCGTATATATGGCTAACATAGATTTTTACCCTGGCTTTGGACTCAGTTCTTGGTTGCATACTTTACTTGCCATTATTCTCTCTCTACACCTTTTCTATCTTTTCTTTCTCTACTCTTCTCTTAGGAATTCCATAGGTGAATTGTTTTATCCTTATGGACGATAGTAAGGATTGTTGCCATTATTTCCTGGTATTGTTTTATCTTCATTATTCTAATCCTCTAGATGGAGGAATAGATTTCTTTACTAGTGTAAGGGTTTGGATGGATTGGGATGATGTTTGACTTCTTTTGATATTAAATGCATTAGTTTTCTTAATGTTCTCCAGTTTCTATTTCTATAACTATTGTGGTGATTGCTATAATCTTTATTGGGATAACTAAACTGGCAATGGTCATTTAGGCAAACCTTTTTGGCATAAATTGATAGATCTATTGGTTTATGTTTGAGGAAAAATATTAGAATTAACTTTTCGATTGGCGGTTAGGCTATAGCAATTGATTCATTAAATCAATGTGATTTCTAAATAAATTGAGATATCGTTTATTAGTTATTTACATTTGGTCAAATTCTAGAGGTTTATCAATCAATAGTATAATTGCTAGTAATTTATAGCTAATAGCCACCAATGGGTTTAATATTTGGTTAATGATAATTAATTTTCAATCCTAGGAATAACTTTGCACTAGTGCCTTACCTCCATTTGCTATATCAGTGGCCATTATTTTTTAATTTCAATTGCTATTATTTACTTCTTCAAAACCTCGATTGCCCAACGAAGTATTGAAGCCTCCTTGAGAGACGACCTAAGTTGTGATCTTTACTACATTTTGTGCAACTTAGCATTAAAATAAATTTTTAATTTAAGGAGGTAGGTGAGGGCTTCTCTTCAACATTCCTACTGTGGAAATTTGATACCTCTTGACTTTGAAATTGAGAAAACTTTTCAAAATCAGAGAGGCAAAAGCGTCAACAAATGGAACCATAAGCATTCAATCTTCTATTTGGTCTCAGAATACAGGTGGCATAGGAGATCAGAGGACACTTAAGGAGCTCCTGCTTCTTACCATAGCCCCTGGTAATTACATACCCTAGGCTAGAAAATGATTTTGAGCTAAAAGGGTATATGGTACATGCTCTCCAAAGTTCCATAGTCTGAGGAGATCCACACAAGTACTTGAAGAAGCTTCACATGGTGTGTTCTAACATGAGACCCAATGGGGTGGAGGTAGATGATGTTAACCTGAAAGTATTCCACTTTCTCCCTAGAAATGTAGCAGAAACTTGGTTCTTCAACCTTCTTGATAGGCTGTAAATAATTGGATTGGAATGAAAAGGCTTTTCTTGGAGAGGTATTTTCCTACTTCTAGAGTGGCTTGTATCAAAAGGAGATCTCTAGAGATTCTACGTAGATGAGACTCTCCATGATATGGGAGCATTTCAAGCTCCTCTATGCAGCTGCCCAACAATCAAATCCTAGAGCAGCTCCTCCTCTAATACTTTTATGAAGGTCTTGTACCTTGGTAGGTGTATGATTGATACTACAAGTAAAGGAGCACTCTTGGATAAGACATTGGAAGAAGCCTGTGCTTTAATTGAGAACATGGCTGCAAATTTTCAGCAATTTGGTTCCAAGGTAGCCACAAATACTAGGGGCCTTCATGAAGTGAGCTAGATAGACAATCCAATATTGACTTAGACCCTACAAGCACTTTCTAGGCTCATGAAGCAATTGATGGTAAGCTAGGCAGTAACTCCAATAGTTCCTAAGGTCTATGGCATATGTACTTCAAATGACCATCACATTGATATGTAACCAGCATTGCAAGATGACTTAACCACTAGGGTCAAGCAACAAATCCTTCCAAGTCAACCTCAAAGTAAGGCCAATTCCCATTTGGGAACACTTATAAATCCAATTGGAAGAATCACCCAATTTGAAGTGGGGTAATAATTATCAACAGGGACCAACATAGCTCAGAACCCTTCTAAGAAATGATAACGAGTTTTGAATGATGATAAAAGCCAATTTAAAGAAAATGATTTGAAGAACGACTAATGGCTATATTGAGTTTCTTGTAAGATAAAACGGGTTCTATTGTTTAGCATATCAAGGCTTAATCAAACAAGGATATATTTTACTTTGCATGTGCAAACATATTTTTATCTCATATTAAGAGATATGACCTGAAAATGAAGTAAAATTATACCCTTATTCAAGCTCAAAATAGCTAATGATTAGAAGAAGAAATAGACATGCAAGAAACCAAGTTTTCAGTCTTTAGAAAGTAACACTGGACATCAAAAATACGCTTACAATGAAGATATCAAGCAATCTCTAATAATCAGGTGTTACACTATCTTCAATCAGACAATCACAATTCCTTCATCATCATAAAGCTTGGATTGAAGACTTGAAGATTAAAGAATAATCAAGGATATTTACCATATGACAAAAAGCCCATTTCACTATGGAGTGCTGATGTTTAGAAAGGAAAGAAATTTGAATTTTGAAATTCAAACTTAAGTCAAACCCAAGTGTAGAACTGGCATGTCATATCTTTTGCCAACTAGATCAACTTTCCCAAGCTTAGAAGAAAGAGTTCAGAAACCACGTTTAGAAAGTAAGAGTAGTTTCTGAAGGAACATAGAAAACCTCATATCTTACAACGCTTCTGCAAAAGACTCTTCTAGATTGCTTTTCCAATATACACAAATAGATCAACACGTGTCACATGTAAATTTGATCAGGGGCAATGATCAAGGAAGATCATCCTTAAATAGAGATGTTGTGCTCAAACAAAAATGAGAAGCTGGGCTATCAGAAAGGAAACTCTACACAAATTTCTCCTCATCAGCAAGGTTCATTATATCATAATGTAATCAGAGTTTATTGTTTTAGAAAAAATATTCTTTCCACGTTCTTGAATAGTTATATGTTCTTCATAGGAAGGGTTGTGGGAAAAAGTCATTAAGTTATCCTAGGATCATTCATGTATATTTTAAGGAAACTTGAATGTAGGTCAGTTTGAGTGGCAACCCAAACACAAACTTTTATATCATTAATCCAAGTAGTGATCAGTGTAGATGCAAGGCTAATGCAAAACTTACTTACAATGTTGAGGTAAGGTATTCTTCCTACTTCAACATGATAGTAGAGATTGTCTACTTGTCATGGAGTAAGTTTGAAAGGGCTAGGCAAGACTACTTGGATTCAGCTTGAAGAGGCTAGTAAAATAACTCTTAACATGACGGTATAGGTTGCCTACTTGTCAGGTCAACTTGGAGCTGGCAAGACTACTTGGTTGGTTCAGAGGCTGATGAATAACTACTTTCAATGTGACAATAGAGGTTGTCTACTTCTCACGGGGTTAGCTTGGAGAGGCTAGTAAGACTACTCAAGGTGCAAGCTTGGAGAGGCTGGTGAATCACTACTCAACTTGTAACAATGCGTGTTGTCCATTGGTCATAAGTGAGAGCTTGGGAAGGCTAATGTAAAGACTATCCAGTTTTCTTTTCTAGTTGAGAAGGTGTTTAGTGGAACCTCAACGTTTGTTGAGTATCCTGGATATCGGTACATTTAGCCAAACTTGATCTGATCCTTGTGTAAACATGTTCTCCTTGATGTCTTTTATCTTTACTTTGCTATGTTATATTGCTTATCTTATCCTATATGATGTGTTACGCCTTTATATTTCTTATCATTTTCGTCAAAAATCTCTTTATGATTTATGTTTCAAGAATTGAATTATTCTGGCATAACGTTTTAAAGTTTCATATTATATTAGGAAATCTACTCTGAAACCATTAATTGAATTTCTTCCTTCACTAAAAGTTTCATACTTGATAGTATCTTTGTTAAAAATTTTAGTCAAAGGAAACCGATCCTCCTTGCACCTCCACCTTTAGATCCCACTATGATCTTGAGATGATGAAGATGATGATGGAGCAAATGCAAGAAATTAAAGAGAAAATACCCAACTAAAAGAGGAAGTAACTCAAATGAAAACTAATCAGAGCATGTTGATTTTATCTTGTGCCTCATTGTGTATTTTGATAGAATCATTGACTATTGCACTGATTTTGGGAATGATTATTGATTAGAACTTTTGTGTTTAACCTGTTTCTTGGAAAAGATAGTTAGGCTCCATGGAGTACCCAAAACCATTGTCTAAAGGGATTCCAAGGTTCACCAGATTTTGGGGAGCCTTGCAAAAGGCGTTTGGTTCAAAATTATGTTCTGAGCATTGCCTATCACCTTCAAACGATGGACAATTCAAAAGAACAATCCAACCTGAAGATATGCTAAGGGCGTGTGTCTACAGGGAAAAGAAATAAAACACCTCCCATTGATTGAGTTTGCATACAATAATAGTTATCACTCTAGCATTAGGATGACACCTTATGAGGCCTTATATGGGAAATGCCAATCGTTCACTTATTGGTGTTACCGGGCGAGCAAAGTATCTTGGGCCCTATTTGGTAAAGGAGACAACTGAACAAATAAGGAGAATTAGGGAAAAGATCCTCACTGCTAAAAGAGGTAGAAAAGCTATGCTAACAAAAGAAGGAAGCCTCTCAAATTTCAAGAAGGGAACATGTATTCTTGTGGATTACTCTTACAACAGTATAGGTCGTGCAATAAAAGTCAAAAAGCTAGGCCCTAGATTCTTAAGACCTTTCAAATCCTCAAAAAGATAGGTCCCTCACCTACCAATTGCATTACACTTGAATCTGTCCAACCTACATAATGTTTTTCATGTGTCCTAATTGAGAAAGTCTTAGAGTAGAACCCAAGTCATGTGTTTGAGCCAGAAGCTATATAATTAAGAGATGACCTAACTTTTGAATTACCACCAATGATGATCGTGGATCGTGGCACTAAGCTTAAAACAAATCTTATCTCCTGTCTGAGTGGCCTAGGGGAATAGATGGAATGGAAGAACACACGTGGGACCTCGAGGAAGACAAAGGAAAGAATTTCCAAACCTATTCATAGGTATCAAATTTAAGGACAAATTTTTTAATAAGAAGGGAAAATGTAACATCCCCAAATTCACAACTAGGATAAATATCAATTAATCTTAATTAGTTAGTTAGATGAAAGAGCAAAACCAATAGAATCTGGACAAGTTTTATAAAACATAATAAATATTATTAGAATATTCAAGTGTGTCAAGAGAAAAGATGCAAAGAATTACAAAAATGCCATCACTTAGTAGAAATTACGAAAATACCCTTACTATGTAAAAGAAATTACCAAACTACTCTTGCCTTATTAGTTAATGACAAAGACACCCTTATTCTATAAATGGAATTACAAGAATACACTGCCATTATCTAATTACAAAAATACCCTTGTCTTGGTTAAAGAAATTACTACAATGTCACTACTTTAATAATTACTACAATGTCATTTGCACAAATCCCTAGACTTGTCTTTAAACAAGAATGAATCTAAGCCATTGGATTAAGAAAACAATACAATAATTTAATCACATACATCATGCACATTCTTAACCACATACATTCACATAGACAATTCCATACTAAAAATTAAAAACACTTATTAAAGCATAAGGTTACATGATGTAAATCTATGATGCATACATGTATTAAAGGTTAGAAAATTTCCACTAACCATGCATGCCCAACAATAACATTTTTGCATAAAACATGGAGCATTTTCATCCCAACATTAGGCCAACATGTTTGTATGAAACATGGAGCATTTTCATCCCAAAATTAGGCCTACATGTTTGCATAAAACATGGAGCATTTTCTTATCCCAAAATTTGGCCAACATATTTGCATAAATCATGCTCCAAGCATTAGTTCTCTAAGTGCTTCATACTTTTTCCTTCCACTATAAATGCTCTTCAAACTTCTTCCATTTATTCTATTTTCCAAGTCACAAAGAGACCTCAACATACTTTGCAAGAGCTACATCCTTTAACTCTTGCAAAATACATACACTCTTACTAGTCTTCAAGCCTTAGAAATTCTCTAAGTGTTCTTTCTCTTATTTTTTCTTTACCATTTTTTCTTATGTTCTTCTCTTCAAAGACTTCTCTTTACTTTCCAAACTTCATCCAAACACTTAAATTCTAAGCCCAAACTTTCACTAGCCTTCACAAGAGTTACAATCTTTAACTCTAGTGAAAAATATTTTCTTAAGCACTAGTTCCTGGAGCCAATATACAAGGAGGTCATCACTCCAAGGAATCTTGTAACATCCCATCCGCTCTACCATTACCGATTGTCCCCACAAACTAACACGGGTCTTCAGCGTGCTTTGTCCTCATTCACACGCTTCTCAGAAAACTTCCCAAGAGGTCACCCATCCCTAATTACCCAAAGTCAAGCACGCTTAATGAGTTCTTTCGTGATGGGCTACCAAAAAGAAGATGCATTTTTATGGCATAGGTAGTACGAATCAATTCATATAAGCCCTCCTTAACTATATAGTCCCATACCTATACAACTCAAGATCCTTCTATTGGTGTGTGTAATCGGTCATTCATGTATCCCTCGCTTGGAGGCAAGAGCCGCTCCTTGTCCATGCCTTCTCACATCAGATTTACTAACCCTGTCCCAGGGGTTACAAATCTTACTCAAGCTCAAGGAAGAAAAGAAGACTCTTTTTAAACCCTACATAAGAGGTAGGAGTTTCTTCATTGGTCCAAGCATTGTTAGTTTCTAACCTTGTCCATGGTTAGAATACCTCAAGCTTGTGTTATTAACAAAAGTTTTGAATGGTTGTTGTGAAATATATTTTTATGAATCACTACATGCAATTCTCTATTATAAATGTTTTTATGGTGTGTTCATACTTATATATGGTTTAAAACATGGTAGATGGTCCTTGTGTTGAGGGAGTAATATCAAACTTGAGATTGATAGGTGCTGGATTTTTTGCTATTTCTAGCGGTAGCTACTTCAAATATGAAACTTAGAATATGAAGCTTTTGGGAATAAAATTATTTCTGCTACAAACTAGACTTAATAAAGAACACTCTCCAAAAGAATCACCTAAAAAGGAGTTTTCTATCCCAAGATATAAATTTTTAAAGTTAAGCCAAAGACTGAAACTCTAAATCTGAACTTGGAGGAGTAAAATAAGTGTAACTTACTCTAGAAAAATGCAAATGGACTGATTTCAACTTGTTGGAAAGCTAACACATATAGGAACACACCCATGTATTCTATGCATAAAGCTTTGCACCACGAAAATATTGAATGAGAAATTTTGGGACAGTATGCTAAGAGAGTGGAAATGGGTAACTTTATAAGGGTACTATGGCATAACCATAAATGTGTTTTTAATGAAATTACCCTCAATGGAAAGCTTGATGAGTTAAGAATTGGAACTATATTTAAAAGGCTGAGATAATAAGTATATAGAAAGTTACAAATTTTCTTATAAAAGTCATTAAAACTATAAATAGAAGATTCAAGTCTTGTAAAGAGATTTTAAGGATCTAAGTTGCAATAATCTTCAAACATAGGGGAGCCTAAAAATATATAAAGAACCTCCAATAATATTTTGGAATGCAATAATCAAATAGGGAATACTAAAAGAGTACAAAGAAAGACATTCATAATCTATATATACCAATCAAGACATCCATAACCCCTTAGGAACACTAGGGACTCAACTTGATAGCTTGGGTTGCTTAATACAAATCATTTATAAGAAATCTAAATGAGATCTTATATGAGATTATTTGTTGATTACTATAAGATATACATAACATGTCTACTGTTTTGGCATGAAGTGATATAGTGATGAGATATGAAATGATTGAGGTGCCATAATTTATTAATGATTACATGATGATGTGCATACATTCATGTTTCAAATGAAATAATAAATGATAAAACTCACGCTTAATCCTCAAAAGGGATTAAGGTATTGGTGAATTTACTCAGTGAAATAAAAGTAAAGCCTAAAAGTAGCAATGATAGTCCGAAAAGGACTTGAGCTAAGCTCACGGCTTAACCCCTAAACCTTGAGATACGACAACGGAAAGAAAATCATAAGGTTGTGGCGACAGCCACGGTATGAGCTCATTACCCTTTAGGGTGGTCTAAGACATTGATGCATTCATCCCATGAGTGATTAAGGAATACGTTAATGAAAGAAAGTAAAGTGTTATGCTTGAATATTATGAATGAAAATGTTTATGTGATTGTAAAGTTTGCAAAGAGATTATGATGAAGTGTTAAATAGTAATTAATGAGTTATGTTATATATGTCTTGCTAATGTTCAAGAATAGTTTAAAGTAAGCGCACTTCGGCTAATTATGTTTGTGAAAATTTAGTAATTGAACAATTTATATGTCCACCTTTTTATAATAAACCAAAATGCTGGCGACAACGATGACACCTTTAGTACAAGTAGGAACTCCTCCTGAAAATCTTGTATTTCTCACTCCTATGTTTCTTTTTAGGTTGTCGTTACCAAGACAGGAAGGTACCACTAAAGTAACAAAGTTGTAGCTAAGAAAGGAGACAATTGTGAAAATTCAGATCTTTTAAGAATTACTATCTTGATTTTTAGTTATGTTATAGTTGTGAGAAACAAACTAATAGTATTAGAATTTGTATTGTTATTTGTAATAACTTGCTATGTTATATGCACTGTTATGACTCATGTAGTAGTAGTATATTTCAATGTTTATGTGATGATATTACTTACATTTAGTCCATATTCGCTTATTTAAATTAAGTGAACAAAGTAACTTTGATTACCATCTATGTAAGTGTTATATATTTCACTTCTCGTTACAGGAGCTAAGCTTCAAAAAGTAATTAAGAAAAAAAAATTATCCACTATTTTTTGAAGTTAATTTAAAATGACGCAAGGCATAATTAACAACTAATAGAATCCAAATGCGAGAATTTAAGCATAATTGGGTTCTACTAGGGTGTTAACTTACTCAATACCAGTTATAACATGTAACATCCTCCCAAGTACAACATCATTCTTAAGTCATGACATCGTCTTGGAGAGTTGTCTTGTAAATTAGCAACCTTATTAAATATCTATATGCTCAATTAATGTAATAACTAAGCATAATTCTATTAAAATGTATAACAAAGGAACACAACATTTATTGTATACATAGCTAAGTATAAAAGAAACTATTCTAAGAGCTTTAATACAATACGTTCTCTATTACTTTTTTACATACCTATATCTACACAAACTATGCAGTGAAGTAGAAACATCAACTACTAAAACTCCAGTTTGCCTTCTGGTTCATTGGCAGGTGTACATGATTCTCCTTGGTAAAACTTGGAGGCGAGAACGGGAATATAAAAACACATAGGGTAAGATTATACAATTCTAAGGAGGGCAACACCCCAATTACACAATCATAATGTCATTGTCACACCCTAGCCACTTCGATTTATTAAGAAAGTGTGCAATATATATATATATATATATATATATATATATATATATATATATATATATATATATATATATATATCAAAAGTTCATTTTAAAGTTCAGAAAATCATCCTTAGAAGTGGGTTTATTTTACTTATCAATCACTTAATATAAACACGTAATCCTTCTAATAGCATAGTATTGATTATAAAATATACATGCCCTCAGTCCATTCGAGGGGGACTTTAGGATTCCTTAAACATAAAAAGGGACTTTTCCATGCCCTTTACACATGAGCTGAGACTTTGTCGTGCCCTTTACACATTAAAGGTGACTTCTCGTTCCACTTTACAAAATAAAAGGGTACTTTCCCATGCCCTTTGCACAATAAAAGGAGATTTCCGTGTATTTACACGCTGAGAGGGGACTTTTTTGTACTTAACATATACATCATCATCAAACTTATGTAAGTATCCATTCACAATATAATTTTAAGAAATAGGTCACATGATTGATCGTTTAGTTTCCCTAGCATGAGTCACAGATACATCATACTTGAACTAAAAAATGTCATTATTTCATCAATTCAAAGCATTATTGCATTTCAGCATAATGACGGATTTTCACATGTTCATAGCACAATTTATTTTGCACATCAAACAATCAATTTAGAGGCTATAAAAATTCTCAAGGACACTTCAATGTGTCCCTAGGTTCTATCAAAATTTCAAGAAGTAAAAACATATTAACTATGTTAACAAAATTAGACAAGTTTGGTCCTCAAAAACCACTTAACCTTAACTCAGACCCGAAATGTATAATAATTGTCCTTTGAAATTTTACAAGGGCGGGGAAAAGGCACGGGAAGTGAGTGGCTTCTTCAGGCTTGAGCGGAGGTGGATGAATGACGATTTCCAAGCACAGGGAATGAGAGGGATCCTAAGGCTGTATAGGTATGGGGTCTCCGGTCCAGGATGGCTTATATGAATTGATTGGTACTCCTGATACCAACAAAAGATGCATCATCTTCGTAGCCTGTCACTAAAGAACTCCATGGTTCACCATGCTTGACTTCGGAGTAATTTTCAGGATGAGTGACCTCCTGGAAGTTTTCCAAGAAATGTGTGCAATGAGGACATAGCACGTGAAAAAGGCGTGTTGGTTTGTGGGACGGTGTCGTGGTAAAGCGCGAATGATGTTATAAATGGTATAGAGCCTGCATCTCCCAGTACGTGTGGTTAGGGGACAAACCAAGCAAAAGATTTTGGGCATGTAACACCCAGGGACGAGGGGCGAGGAGTTTGTCGACCGTGCAAGAAGGCACAACCAATGATTATTTTTGAGGTTTAAGCAGAAGGTGCATGGATGAAGGGATACATACTAGAATGAAGAGATCCTAAAGTTGTATAGGTATGGGACTATACAGTTAAGGATGACTTATATGAATTGATTAGTCCTACCAATACCAACAAAAGATGCATCATTTTTTTGGTAGTCCATCACTAAAGAACTCCATGGTTAAGCATGCTTGATTTGGAGTAATTTTGGGATGGGTGATCTCTTGGGAAGTTTCTTAGGAAATGTGTGAGTGAGGACAAAGCACTGAAAAGACCTGTGTTAGTTATAGATACATCGTAATCCATAAAGCAGGAGGGAATGTACATAACATCTCTCCAGGGTGGTGTGCTGCCCAACGAGCACGCTAACCCCCATTAGAAGGGTAGATTTCATCCTACATCGTTGGGGAACGAAGCATGCCTTATAAGGGTGTGGATACCTCCCCTATGCAGGACGCGTTTTTCCCTTTGAGAATGAGGCAAAACAAAATTATCTGAGAGACACCTGGTTAGGCCCCAAAGTGGACAATATTTACATATTGGATATTGCACTACACACTAGAAACGACGATATATAGCGCGCTTAGATGTGACATGTAATGTAACGCCCCAATTTTCCCGTGTCTGATAGAAGTGCCTCTGAGTCATTTCCCGAAAATGAGGTCGGGTCACCGCGCCTCAAGGGGATGTTTTGATGTTGATAGGGGATTATATGTGTTATGTTTGGTAATAGAGCAGAAAAATCTCATTTTTGAGTTCTAAATGCGCAAAATTACCAAAACGCCCATGAGTTTTGTCATCGTTTACGGTCCGTTGAGTTTCACTTTACCAAAAGATTTTAAATTATGTTTATAAGTGGTTTTTGATGTTTATTCTGCTGAAGGTTCCAAGCAGTTTTAGTGCAAAATTATCATTTTGCCCCTAGAATAGTGTACAGTGAGCCTAATGACGTAATTAAGCAAACCTAAGCAATATTAGGCTTAATCGAAGATTAATTTATTTTGATAATTAATCTAGAGTCAAAATAATTTATTAAGGTTAATTAGAACCTAAGATTGCTTAGTTAAACTCTAATTGCATTCTTTAATTCAAGATTCCTAGTCATGGAATCTTGAATAATATTTTCTCTCTCCAATTCCTTAAATTAAGGAATTGTGCCATACCTCATTTGACCAAAAGAATGATTTTAAATTATTAATCTAGTAAGATTACCCTCCTAATCAAGTCTTGACAACCTTAATTAGTCAATTACCTCACCTAAACACTTTCTTACAACTCCTAACCAAAACCTTAATCAAAGAAACACCTAAACACACAACTAAACCACAATTACATGAACAAACTTCTTTCCCCTTGGCTGTAAAATTCTGCCGAATCCTCACCCAAGGAAAAGTGCCACATGTTGTTTTATTTCACTCAAGGACTATGTGTTGCCCATACTTGTGCATACTAACCATGCTTGAACCCATACTCAAAGCCATACCTTGTAAGAGATATTTTCCTCCCCAAAGACCAAGCAAGGTTGTCGGCCTTCTCTCCCTTGGCAGCCACCATTGTGCAAAATTTTCTATAAATACCAAGCCTTGAAGAACTTGTTACACTTTAGATCATTTGCTAAGTTTAGCTTTCTTGCTCTTTCTCTCATTTTCTCTCAAATTTTCTTCATCTTGCTCATCTTCTTCTTCCTCTCAAAGAACCTTTTCACCACCACAAACAACCATAAACCACCACTCCCTCACCTTAAACTATCTCTTAAACACTCAAACTTTCCATTTCCAAGCTTAGAAACTCAAGGAAAAATCATCTTCCTTGAGCTTCCTCCTTGGCCGAATCCATCCTCACATTCAAGAGAAGATTTTGTCTTCTCAACTCTTCAAGAATCAAGCTTTCTTTCTTCCTTTCAAAGACTTCCTTAGGTAGGGGTTTGTTTTCAAAGTTTTCTTGTTTCCTTAAAGAAAAGTTCTAGTTTTCTCTTGGTTTCAAAGCTTTCCTCCTCCTTTCTTTTTTCGGCCTTAGGGCCTTTCATGAGAAAAACTTTGGCTTGATGATGAGGTTTCAAGATAATGACTTGTTGTTGTCATGTGAGAAACCTCTAAAGCTTGAAAAACTTGGTCTTGGACCATACATGCTCTTGAGTTCTTTCCTTTCTTTGCTTAAGTTTTCGTTTCTTTTCCTTTTCCTCTTAAGGTTTTGTTTCTTTCCTTTCTCTTTAAGATTTTGGTTTCTTCTTTTTGTTTGAACAAAGTTTGTTAAAAATGTTAAGTAGATCACAAAAGTTTTGTTAAGAAAATTAATCCTATGTTTTCAAAGAGCTCTAAGCTTACCCTTGCCAACCTTAAAGTTGGTCGGCCGTTAAGAGTTTTACTCTAGATTGAAGCCCATGAGCAATAAAATAAAGAATATGACTTAGTTCTTGTATGTTGTTTAGACAAGTGTTGAGCTTTGTGTCTATTTTCTTGAGCTTGATGATGAAGTTCAAAACCAAAGGCTTCTTTGAAGACTTGGTGCTAAGAACTCTAAAGCTCACTTTATGTTGTTAAGATGCATATTGGGTTAAGGTTATAATGTTCCTCTAAAGTCTTGTAAGAGCTCTAGTTAAGATAAAATGAGTTGCATACATGTTTATGTTTATGCCTTGCATAGCATGTTTATTTTGATGCCATCACTAAACTCTCAAGAATAACTAAATGAACTTGCATTATCATGTTTAAATTTCCAAGCTTGCATTTCATGTTTATATTTCAAGTCATCACTTAATCTTTAAAGATAATAATAAGGTTGCATCTCATATTTATTTTATGCTCTCACTTTACTTTCTAATGAAGAATAAAATAAGTGCATATCATGTTTAAGTTTATGCCATCACTTAAATCTCCTAGAGCTCAAAGACTTGCCCAAGTATCTTACATAAAGTTTTAGAAAATGGAGGCATTTCAAGAATGTCATTTCGGCCTTGTGATGATGATGATGGACTTGAGATGACTTCATCTAATCATAAGTGCTCATAGTCTAAGTCTTGGAATTTTTCTAAGCTTAGGTGTATTTAAAGAACATTATGAACAAAGTTTTAAGTTTTAAATCTATTTCTTGAGCTAAATAATTTAGCTACTTACCTTACCCATTTTTGTATGATTTTAATGAGATAAATTGGTTTCTAAAAGAGTTTTGAGTTCCTAAAATGATTCCAATAGAAACTAGCAACTTATATGCATTTAAATCATGAGATTATGTAATTATTTGGTACTTATGTTTTTGGTTCTGCCTTGTGCACTTGGCCACTGTATTAAATCTGTTTTATGGTGTTAAAATGTGTAAAATTATGTTTGAGTGAAGCAAGGAACGATTTAGGGAAGTTTAGAAAGAACAAGTAACTAAAAAGGACTTAAAATGTGAATTCTAGAACACTTAGATGCACAAAATATAAATTATGTTCTAGCATAATTGGACTTGAGAAAAATGGTTCATAATTGGTGGATATGTGTAGGAATCCCTCATAATTGGTTTAGGAGTTAATTATAGAGCCTTAGGCAAAGACAAAACTTAGAAAGGGTCAAAAACGGAGATTCTAGAACCTCGTAAGCATATGATGATTTTTTGCCT
The DNA here is from genome assembly GCA_030441495.1 of Dalbergia oliveri. Taxonomy (NCBI): domain Eukaryota; kingdom Viridiplantae; phylum Streptophyta; class Magnoliopsida; order Fabales; family Fabaceae; genus Dalbergia; species Dalbergia oliveri. Next base: position 950,045 of record JAMLFY010000020.1, read on the forward strand.
AAGTGATGCAATGCCGTTTGGATATGTTAGTAGGCATGGATATTAGAAGGAATTATAGGTGATGATCCCTTAGGTGTGATAATGATCTATAATGGGTGTTAGGATAACTAGAACACAAGTTTAAAGCTAGAGGGGCCAAAGCATAAAATATCTTAAGGTAGAGAGATGTGAGGTGAGAATGAGATCGAATAAGTATAGTTTTGATGTATATGAATGTTTTGAATGCTATGGGCATGAGAATGTATGGATGTGTGGCATGTTGCTATGATGATGTGGTATGCTATGTTTGAAATGCATGAGAATATGAGACATGAATAGAGGATATGTTATATGATGTTCTATAGTTGTATGCCCATGATTGCATCCATACAAGATATGATAAAGTGGAAATGATCCCATTATGACTTTCCAAGTTAAGGGTTGTATGGGGTGATCCAAGAAAGAAATATGATTCCCTCTCTTTTTCCCCATATGAAATCTAGCGACGGCTAGTTAGGTTTGAGCTCATTCCTAGGCGATGGGTGTATTTGGAGTTTTGGTGACCATGTGAAAATCGGGGCAGCATGTTGGGTGGATTTTGGTGACCATGATGAGGGTGGAAAAGTAAAAGGAACTCAAAGAGTTCAATCATGATAAAGTAAAAGACGCATATGCATATGTTTCATTTCTATGGTGCATTTGATTGAGTGATATGTGTTATGTACTTCTGTCATTCTATTAAGTATAGTCATGCATACATGAGATATCTGTTGTATTCATGACATTAAACCATGCTAAAAGACACCCACTTTAGATAGTAGGATTTGAAAATTAAAATTGAACCTCATGTATGCACACCTCTTCGTAACAAAACCGAAGTGGCTAGGACGACGACGATGACACTTGTGTTAGAGTGGGAGCCATGAGAATCTTTAAGTCCTTTCCTTTCTTCCGTGTTGTCACCAGACGGGAATGATGCGGATCGTTGTGATCTTCCTTGAGACGCGGGCGTAGAAGTCAGATCATCTAATCAGATTAGAGGGCAAAAGCATGAAGACTAGTGTAGCCTCATTAGCATTTGGTTTTGCATTAGTTAAAAGTTGTTTGGTGTAATTAATACACCTAAGTGTCCTTATATTTATAAGGACATTGTTGTTATGTTATGATTTATGATATACTATTATAATTTATGTTGTGATTATTCTATGGTTTATTCATGGTTATTATGATGACGTATATTGGTTGTTATGTTTGACGTTTAATAGTCGGAATATATACGCATGCGCTCGCATTTTAAGTCTTAAGTTCAAAAAGAAAAATTCAGTCATATTTTATTAATCGTATTTTAAAGAAAAGTAAGTCAAGATCTGAAACAAAGGCGTAACGACTAAATAATTAACCTAAATGCGACTTTAGCGTATAAGGTTAAGAGTTAGGGTGTTATATGTAATGATCCGATTTTTAGTATTATTGTGATAAAATAATTAATTGTGAATAATCTATAGATATTTTGAAAATTCCAGATACAGTTATGATTAGAATAATATGAGGAGTTTGTAAAAAAAATGAAAATTAATTTAATATTATTAAAAAATTAATATAATAATATTTTAATTAGAGATATAGAATAAGACATATAATTGGTATAAGGACATTGAAAAATAATGATAAAGTTAAATAAATATTTTAACTTAGTAAAATTGTTTAGGTATCGATCGGGTACCAAAATTGTAATAATTGGTATACCGAAGTGGTAATAATGGGTACACCAAAATATTTAGTTGGTAAAAATAATTTATATTATCAGATCCCAAATAATCTTTACTTAGCACAATCAAATAAATATAGACATTTCTAATACAAAAACAAGGCAAATCGATCTGGCAATACACATACTCATTACTTGGTCTCCAAGTAGGTTGTTTTATATAAAGAAAAATTGAAAAAGATAGCATTTCTTCTTGGTTTGGTAGAGGCTTCACATTCCTTACTTTCTCTCTTCATTTTCTTCAAGTTTTTCTTCTTCAAACTCCATAAAACTACCAAATTCTTAAAGGATACACCTAGATTAATCATTAAACTTGTTCAAGAACACTTACTCTACATCAAACTCAAGTCAAAGCCTTCTTTATTCCCTTCAAATATGTCCAAACAACAGCATATTTAGTGGCTAGAATATGGGTTTGAAGCTTTAGTTAGAGGAGAAAAAACTAGAGAAAGTTTAGCAAAAAGCTTGGATAAAAGGTAGGAAAAATTCTAGTTTATTGCCTTGTGATTGTTTGGCTATTTTGCTAATATAAACTCTTGATACATGCTTGAAAATTTTGTTGTGAAATCTGAAATTTAATTTTAATATGTATATGTTTGAGCTTGATGATGTAAAAGATGCTAGGAATGAAAGCTTCATGAATTGAGTAATTGTCGTAAGAGATTTAACTATGTAAATGAAGAGATTTTTTATTCCTTAAAGAGAATGAGAAATCTCTAAATTTTACAAGAATATAACCAGAAATATTTTCTAAAAATCTGTAAGTTTGGTATTTTGAGGTATAATGCCAAAGTTTCATGAAAAATGATGAGATTTTGATTTATAAAAGAAAAACTCTAAATCTAAGTAATACACTTAGTTTAATTTCCTGAAAGATTGAAGAATTATAAACTAAGGAGTTCTATAAGTTTCTGTTGTGAAGAAATCTCATAAAAGATTAAAGATTTTGAGAAAATCTCGTTATAATAATAGATTTTATAGAAATCATTAGATTAATAGACTTTTAGTAAAAATCTCATAATCTAATAGATTTTAAAGAAAATCTAGTAAATGTTGAACTATTTTCTTTAAGAAAAATCTCACAAAAGTTTACTAGACTTTCAGAAAATCTCATAATAGTTCTTCCAGAAATCTCATAATAGTTCTTCCAGAAAATCTCATAAAAAGTTTAGTAGATTTTACCGATAAATCTCATAAGAAACCAAAAGATTTTTGAATTCTCATAAGACTTCAGAAGATTTTAAACAAAAAATCTCATAAGAATTAGAAGATCTAAAGAGAATATCTCATAAGAAATTCAAGAGATTTTCAAGAGAAAGTCTTACAGGAATTCAAAAGACTTAACAGGAAAATCTCATAAGAGTTAAGGAGATTTCAAGAAAATCTCAAAGCAAAAGTATGAGATATAGAACTATTAAGAAGAGATTTTACTTTATAATTAAGAGATTTCCTAACTAAATGATAGAGTTTCATACGAAGAAAGAAAACTGAAGATATACACCTTATGTAATATTAATTGCTTAATGGTAAGCTCATGGATTCAAGTAATAGTAGACGTGCTACGCTTGGAACTATATCAGGTTTTAATCGTGACGACGTTACATCGTTTTGAGAAAAGGATGTACTAAGAAAGAATAGCGGAGCAATTTAGATGAGATGTAGTAGATGTACTCCATCTAGTGAACTATATCAGGTTGTAACGTACCCGTTACATCGTTGACAATATGATTGATAGAAGTATATCAGAAGAGTCCTATGGGTTCTACCATTAAGTTTAAAGAAGCTAACCAAATTAAGTCACAAAATAATGACACAATCATGTTGTAACGTGAGTTACATCGTCTACGATATGATTGATAGAGAAGTATATAGAAGAGTCCTATGGGTTCTACCATTAAGTTTAAAGAAGCTAACCAAATTAAGTCACAGAAAATAATGATACTAACTACATATCAACTTGCTTGATTATAAGCTCATGGATTTAGTGATCTATATCAGGTTGTAGTATGAGGTACTGCAACAAGTGAACTATATCAGAATATAACACGAGATGTTACACAGCTAGAAATTCATCTAGAGAAGTATATCAGGAATCTATGAGCTCTATTCTCAAGCTTAAAGTTCTAATAAGATTATGTCAAAGAAGTAATGAAACAAATAAACTAATTATTATGTAAACAACCAAAATACCGAGCAATTATCTTACGAATCCTTTGATCTTTTATTCTCAAGCACAAGTGTACTCATAATAGTGTATTTAATAAGTAAAGTGAATAAGCAAGCTTGATATTTCAAAAGAAATTGAAGATACTTGAATTATTTTAATGTTATGTCAAATATTATTGTGTAGTAGACTAGTATTTTTCTTACTGGAATCTTTGATTCTTATTCTTGTTATCATATTTTTATAGATTGCTATGTTGATGATTATTTTGTGGAAATTCTCAACTTGGTACTGGCATCATCGTACAGTTTTTAAATAAACCAATGATAGAGAATTCAGCTTTATTTATTTTATTTTCTTTTAGTAAATATTGAGTAGTACCCTACCTATACTATAAGGTTCCTACGTGAACCAGGGTAAGGGTTTATTAGAGTTTTATAAGCTATTGCTTTGTTGTTGGATAATACAATTATGTATTTTTGATAAATTATTTATGTTCAAATTTAAAATCTCGAGAGAAAGCGTTTTATGCCTGTTCAAGATAAGTAGGCTCATATGCAACAGATATATACTCCTCAAAGGTCAAGTAGAAATAACAAGTAACAACTTGCCATTATAAGGTTATGGCTTAAGCATAGCCTTATAGTGTGAAGGGTGTTACATGACAGATGGTATTTGAGCCAGTCTTAGGATCGGCATGCCAGAACGAGGATGCTGGCCTCTACTAGGAGGGGTGGAACTAGTCTCACATTGGTTGGGGGGAAACGAAGCATGCCTTATAAGGTTTTGGATATCCCCCATGAGACGCGTTTTGTCACGACCCGAACCTAGGCACGTGACCGCACGTGAGAAATCTCTCACGCTAAGCTCCTGACCCGTTTTATATGCATGCTCCGTTCATTAAAGTCTATTTAAAGCACAATTGCACTTTGTCTAACATATTGTTTATTCTCTAAAAATAAAATAATCATGTCTGTTTAATATAAAATCGTTCGTATCATCGAAATAACATTGAAATACACTTAAAGTTTATCATGATATGCTAAATGCAACAACCCATACCCTAGGTCCTAACCCCGCCAACACGCCGGAGCACTCTAGACAGAATTGAAACGCTTCACTCTGTGAAGCCTACCATCTGACACTTTACCGTGGATATGTAGGATGGCTGCCATGGTTCTTATCTGGAAAAATGAAAGAAATGAGAGGGTGAGTTTTGATACCAAAACTCAATGAGTGAGTCCTTACCTAATCCCTTCATGGGACATCCAAGAGCAATAAATAAAACAAATCATAACAATATTAAAAGTACTTATAAATCTTATGCAACTACAAATATATTTTCAAACCATCCTTTCATGAAATCAATAAAAGCTATTCCTTTAATTCATTTTCTTGTCTACAATCATATAAGTCTAAAACCATAAACTCTTTCATACTTTCTAATGACTACTTTATTAATTCAAAAGTCATTTCATTAACTAACTTTCATACCTGGTATAAATTAAACTCATAATAACATAGCTCTTAGAGAAACATAAGTTTCTGGACACATTTGGGCGTTACGTATCGTCATCCCTAGTGTGTCAAGCAATTCTCTAAAATGTTTGGTCACATCTGGGCGTTACGTATCGCCGTCCCGTGTGTCAATAATGGGCAGCTAACTAGGTCCCTTCCCGAATACTCTGCCCTGGCATACTTGGTACCAAGGTTAACGGGTTTATTGCCGTTAACACAGCCCGTTTCTCTATAGTTACTAATTAACCTTAAACTTCTTAAAACCATTTTATCTTAGAGCTGAAATCTCTATAACTCTAAAGTTTACCTTAGCATAACTTGGACTATGAAACCATACTCAATGATTTCAAGTCCACCGAATATGTATCTGCAACTGCTCTGAGTCATCTAAAGATTCGTGCTTTAAAATCCTTTTATGTCTAATATTTATATCATTTCTTATTAACTATAAACTTGTTATATTCTAAATTGAGTCCATTCGATTCTAATAGTCTGACCTTAGCATAACTGGTTGTGGAACCATGTCCAAGGAATCACCCTTTGTGGACATTAAGATTCCAAACCTCCAGAGTATGTAGCCGTCAACCGTTCTAAATCGTGGAAACTCATGCTCTAAAACTCTTTTATTGATTATCAAAACATCATTCAATCATCAAAACTCTTTAAATTCAAACTATTAACTGTTAAACATAGTTCCAACCATAAACTAGGAAAACTCAATGTCATATTCTTAAATCATAGAGTCTAAACCTAATTTCATCCTTTCTCTAAACCTCGTATCTAGGTATAAAACCATAGCATAAATATTAAACCAGTTCCAATCCAGTAAAACATCCATAATAGGCTCTAATAGAATCATATATCATCAATTCTATATAAAACCATTGTAACAAACATGGTCCCATGAGTTTTATCAAAACCACATTTCATGCTATAAAACTTGCAATTCAAAACACATAAACCAGGAATCTCAAATCTTTATAGGAATTAAATCAAGCATTAAATCATATTTTTCATGAAAATAAGTATAATGCATAACATAGTAGTCACAGAATGTGAATCCACTCACCTGGAGGGTTGAAAGAGAAGGAATCACACCAATAAAACTCCTGGACAAGAAATGACAATCAATATCTATCATGGAAGCAGAACTCTAGATTAACCTCTAAAACCACAGGAACCCCTTCCTAACAAGGTGGAAAGCTTCTTTCCCTTGAGAAGCATGGGAACCACCCATAACCCAAGAGAACTTGAGGAAAGAAGCAGAATCAAGAGAACAACGTACCTTTAACCTTTAGGGATGCCAGATTCGCAATTAAACTTGAAGAAATGGAAGAAATGGAGTTTGGAGGGTGAAAATGGGTTAGGAACTGAGATTTTGCGTGAGGGAGAGGAGAGAACCATTCTTGAGTGTCTGGATCTCTAAATGGGGTTTTATGTTCGCGTTGACCGCCCGCGGCTCCAGGCTCTCCAGAACCTTCAGGACAGACTTATGCTCTCTGCGACCGCCCTGGGCGGTCCTTTGACCACCTGGGCGGTTTCCAGGAAGCTCCAGACACGACTTCACCTTTTGTTAACCGCCTGGTGGTCATATGACCGCCTGGGCCTCCAGAAGCTCTAATCTGGTATGTATTGGATTGGACTACCCCACTACTCACTTATTTACATTTCTTACATTAATTTTAAAACATAAATGTAAATAGGAAAATACCCCCCATTTGGATTCAAATAAAATATTAGAAAAATCAAAATCCAAACAAATCAAAATCTTATTTTTGGGTTTTAGTTCAAATCCGAAATCTTATGATTTTATAAATTTGGAAGCTAAAAATGAAGTACTTGCGGGTTTCATAAAATTCGTTAAAAATCTCTCTTCAACTCATTTTTCTCTAGGGAATAATTACTTGGACTTTTGGTCCCAAGAAAATGGCTTTAATATATAGCCTTCCAAGGGCATGTAGGGTCAGACTTAGCGAAATTTAGGACCCAATGAGAGAAAGGTAACTAGCACCTTTCTTGGTTCAAAAATTTTCTGAACCTTTTATTTATTTTTTTGAAAATCTAGGGATTACACGTTTTCCCTTGAGAGGAGGAAAGAATAAATCTATGAGGGCACCCAGCCAGACCCTAAAGAAGACAATATCTTCATGCCAAGTGTTACACTCATGCTTGGGGACGACAATATGAGCGCGCCTAGATGTGACAGATGTTACAAATAATCATAATAATACTATAGCTCTTAATAAAAACATTTTAGAAATAATGGTCCAATGAGTTTGAATTAAAACATTTTTCTCATGCTCTTTGAAAATCATATTTTCCATAAACTTGGTAAAATCAACCATAATCTCTAATCTCTTGAAACATTCTCTAAAATCATATAATCATGTCACAAATTAGAGAAAATAGTTATAATGATCAACATAAGGATTATAGGACCTAAACCCACTCACTTGAAAGGGAGGAAGTGATGGTGTCAACACTAACGGTTCCAGGAGGATGATGACACTAATATCTGATTTAACCACAAAGTCTAGATTAAACTTTAATAATCTCAAAGAGCTTTAATCTAACTCTAATAACATTGAGGGAGCACTCCTACTTAATAACAATGGAGAATAATAACAACCCAAACCTAAGAATATGAAATGAAGAGGAAGTGGATGACAAAAACCCATAAAACTCTTACCTTAGACCTTGGAAGGTGGAGGAATGGTGTAGGATTGAGAGAAGGGCTTGGAGAGAGATTTGGGATGAAGTTTCAGTTTGGGAAAAAGAGCCCAAAAAGGGGTTTAAAAAAGTGGTGTTGAGGCTCTTTTAGTGAAACTGCATCGTTCAGGATTGTGCCTACATAGAGCCTAAAAGGGGTTTAAAAAATGGGGTGTTAGGGCTCTTTCAGTGAAACTATATAATTTCATTGTGACATTAAGACCCGCTCGCGTTAGTAAAGCTCACTATAGCAAGGCAGGAATCATAACTCACTCTAGAAGTGTTCCTGAGAATTCTACAGGAAGTTCCAACTTGGATGTTTGCCCTTAACACATTCAAGGCTTTTCCATAACACGGGTAGGTCTTGGAGGACCCTGGGTCGTACACAACTTGACTACTAATACGTGTAGACTAGGTATTACTAAGGTTAAAGGTAAGTGAGGTTGAAAACCCAACAATCTTTAGCACACAACATCAATAAAGCATCACAATGTTCAATTCAATAAAATAAAAATAAAAAGATAAATAATTTATGGGTTTCAATAGGGACAAAAATCAAAGGAAACAATTCTTGTAATGACATGGCCATCCTATGGGTTCTGTCCTGGTGGAATGCGATGGAGAAGGATGCAGTGGCAATGGAGTGGCGTCAACAGACAACAATAATGGTGGTAAGATGAAGAAGATGAAGGAAAAAATAAAAAATAGAAATTAAAAATGTAAACAACGAGTGAAGTTCTTTTTTGTTTTTTTGAGGCTAGGCTAGGGGATGATTGCTCTGCATTTATGATAGTGGTGGTGGTGGTGGTGCTGAAGAGGATGAAGGAAGGTTGGTGATGAGGATGAGGACGAATGTTTTTTTTGTTTTGTAACACCTAATAATTAACCCAATACACCTAGGAGGATTGATTAATTACTAGACTTTACTCTTTGCTTCAGTTCCTAATCATGCTTTGAAAATACTTAGTGAAATTACGAGCCATTTTTTTTTTAAACATAATTGAAAACGTGAGCGCTTAACGTGAATGATTTATCAAAATTTAAAAGACACATAGGAATTTACAAACATCACATCATAATATATTGGCTCCATCATACACATCCATAATTACATATCATATAGATATTTTGCCTACCAATAGAATAAGACTAAGTGTAGGCAATCTAACAAAACATAAATAATATATGGATGGAAGGACATCCATTAATGGCACCTAGTTATAACACTCCAGGGATAGGATAGATATCTAAATATATGAGTGAAACTAGCAGGATCAAGTTCAGCTATCCTGACCTCAATGTGATTCACGAACGCTTCCTTCGTTTCTGAAGACGAGATGGAAAGAAAAATAGAGGGAGTGAGAAACTTATAAAAAGAATCTCAAGGGTACTCACCTCATGATGCATTGTGTCATCATCATCGTCCCCAGGAACCTCTGGGTTATTATGAAATAGTGAGCATGCTAAGATTGATTTATTAAGTTCGAAAATATACTTTACCGAGGTTTCGTCGGTTTTAATCATGCGTCTTATAATGCATCATAAACTTAGCATGTCATGTTCATAATGAACTTTTCCTTTTATCAACACATCGTATTCTTCATCATCATATCATAAATACTATGCATAAAAGAACATCATATTTCTAATCATCAAATCATATATACTATGCATAGAAGAACATCATATTTCTCATCATCATATCATAAATACTATGCATAGAAGAACATCATATTTCCCATCATCATCTCATAAAATGCTATGCACAAGACATAGTGCACATATTTCATTCCTTTAGTGTCCTAGGTGACTAAAATCTTGTCATCATCATCATTATTTTCCTTGGGCCACCCTATACTCCACCCTTTTGGGAGTAATCTAGGTTATGAGCTCATACCTTACTAGTCGTCACTAGCATATACTTATCCCTTTTGATAAGTTAATGTCCCAACTCTACCCTTTTGAGAGGGAAGGGGCAAGAATCACCTTTTCACCACCTATAGTCTGATGGGTCCAAAGGATCATTTTCTTAGGATCACCTTTTCACCACCTATAGTCTGATGGGTCCAAAGGATCATTTCCTCATAATTTTAAGTCACCATTAAGTTTTTGCATGTTATATCATAATATAACTCTAATTCATAATCATCAAGATGCATAAACATTCTCATTGTTTGCAACAGCAACTATATCATGCAAACTATGAAGTCATTCAATGATATCAAATACTTAATAAGCATCAAATCACTACATAGACTTATCATTTCAAACTTCAAAGAACCATCATCATAAATTCTTACGAAAAGTCTTAAACAGAAACTTTAGAATCGGTAACCTTAATTATCAAACTAATTAATCATGCATCTAAAGGATTCATTATCATCATTACCATTAATTATAAGCCTTAAGAATATTATTAAACTATATGGGACAGCATAGGCAGCAAGTTATATTTAAGGCTTCACTGTGCTAGAAGTTGCATTTTTAACCCTTTCTCGTTCCCTTTTCCTTATAATGCTAAAATTAATTACTAAACCAATTATGAATCATTCTCTCAGCAATAAACCATGATTATCACAACTTCAAACATATTAAACCATCATCATACAGTAGTACTAAACTCAGATTAGTGGCCGAATCATGAACCTCATATAATTGCTAGAAGTCACATTTCAAGTTGATCCGGTTTACCGTAAAATATTTGTAAAACCTTGAAACTCCTTTAGAAACTAATTCTTTTTGTTAAAATTGAAAGAAGTCATAGGACTTTAGGCCTTCCTCAATCATGAGGCCGTTTTATACATTGAAAGAATGTTCATGATTAAAATTTTCACTTAAGATAAAAGGAGCAAGTCTTGATCTTAAGAGATTTATGTGATATCTTAGAATCATAAACATGCTATGCAACCTCATTTTAATCTTGTCATTATAAGGTGATAACTTGGAATTATAAACATGATATGCAAATCCATTTCTTTATCTTTAAGATTTAAGGTGATAACTTGGAAATTAAACATGATGCAAGAGCTTGAAATATAAACATGATGCAAGAAACTTGGAGCGGTGGTCGCATAGGACCAGTGGAGGAGAAGAAGAATCTTAAGAACCGAGCGCGGTAATCGCATTACCTGAAGGGAGAAGAGAATTATTATTACATCTTTTTAAGCTCCAATCTCAAGACTTCTTAAAGAATCAATTCTTTAACTCCAATAATCTTATTTCTTTGCTTGTGATACTTGGGCAAGTCTTTGAGCTCTAGGATCTTTAGGTGATGACATAAAATAAACATGTCATGCGTTGATTCTTTTAGCCATTATAAAATAAAGTGAGAGCATAAAATAAATATGAGATGCATCCTCTTTATTATCTTTGAAGATTAAGTGACAACTTGAAATATAAACATGAAATGCAAGCTTGGAAATTTAAACATGAGATATGCAAGTTCATTTATTCATTCTTGAAATTTAGTGATGACATAAAAGTAAACATGGTTATGCAAGGCATAAACTTAAACATGGATGCAAGTTCATTTTTTCTTTACTAGAGCTCTTCCAAGACTTTAGAGAAATATAAATTCAACCCAATATATATATCTTAGCAAGACAAAGTGAAAAATACATCTTTCAAGTTCTAAACTCAAGATCTTTATTTTTACATCATAAAAACATCATTCTTTAAAGTTTTGCATCAAGTGGAATTTTCAAGCTTTAAAGGCCTAACTTGTGATGGATTTACAACCAACACTCAAGGTCCTCATCATCAAGCTATCATCATATTCCTTCTTAGGCCATTTGGCCAAAATCATTAAAGAAAAATAAGGAAAGAAAACGAAATTGTAAAGCTTTAAAACTAGTGAAACCTTCAAGTTTTAGAGGTCTAACTTGTGATGGCTTTGCAACCAACACTCAAGAACCTCATCATCAAACCATGGTCTCATCATAATCTAGGCCATAAGGCTGAAATGTTTTTAAAGAAAGGAAAACAAAACGAAATTGAGAGCTAGAAGAAAGTCCATGAAATCATCATTTTTGAGCTAGAAACATAACTTGTCATAGCATAAAATGAACTTAGAAACAACTCCCTACCTAATCTGATTTGAAGGAAAGGAAGAGAACTTGGTTTCTTGAGTGAAATGAAAGAAAATATTCTTGAAAACTTGAAGAAAGAATTTAGCCAAGAGGAGGAGGAAATGAGAGCTTTTGGTGCTTCTAAGAACTAGAATTGTGTAAGTTATGATCAAAGGCTTCTAACTCTTCAAGCATGCCTATTTATAGAGATTTTGAAGCTCATAATGGACAAATGAAGGAGGAAGGCTGATGGATTTTCATGGGGAACAAAGGGAGGAAAATCATTCCTTGTTTAAGGCATGTTTTATGCCATGTTTTAGGGAATTTTTGGCATTTTGTTTTAGTGTATCTTTGGGCAATTATTTTGATGCATAATGGCATCAATAATTTCGTGCATTACAGCCCAAGGAGGAGAAATTTGTGTGTTCCATGTATTATTTAGGTGTAGGCAAGGTATTCATGCAATTTAGAGATTTACGTTAAGGGCTTAGGTGAATTAGTAAGCAATTTGAGTGTTTTAAAGCAATTTTAGGTTCTAATCAATTTAAATAAATAATTTTGACTCTAGATTAATAATTAGAATTTAATAAGCTTTAATTTGAGCCTAATATTGCTTAGGTTTCGTTAGACAAATCAAAAATCTCAAAATTTGTAAAACTACAAAGACAGGGGCAAAAATCATTTTACTTAAAAATTGCCCAGACCAGCTTAACCAATGGTTAATCATGGCTTAAAAACACCTTTTAACACATTTTAGTGAGGTTTGGCTAGCGGCACGCAAATTTGAAGTTAAAACGCCACAAGGGCGTTTTGGTCATTTCGCGTCGAACTCAAAATTAGGATTCTTCTCCTCTATTAACACACATAACACAAACAATCCCTTATTAACATCAAAACATCCCCTTGAGGATGGGTGGGGCCCACGATCCTCATTTTCTGAGTAAAATAACCTCAAGGGCATTTTGGTCATTTTACACGTATAGAAATTCTGGTTTGCAATACTTGCACGAATTGCTCCTAACTTCTCTTCTAACGTTATATTCCTTTATTAAGGATTGTTTGGTCTCAAATTTTATATAATATTTACCTATGGTGATTCGGTAATTCCTAATGACAGTAAAAATTACAGGAAAAATTGGCGTTAGAGTTTTAGGTATAAAATTTTCAATTGTCAAAGACTAATTGATCCAATATTGAAATTGTTAGGGCAAATATGAGGATTTATTCAAAATTTCACTTACCATGGAATCAATTCTAAAGTAAGCATTGATTCTAGTGAATAAAAATTAAACACCCTTAAAACCAGCCAAAATTGATTCTGGACTCATAGAATCAATTATGATGGTCATCAACGTAGAACCAAACATTGCTGCGCCCAAGAAAATAAACCTACTCTAGGTCACTTAAGAATTGAAATGTAAGATGAATTACTCTCACTTAATAGAATGATGCATGTGATGCTTTGTAACATTGATACGTGACATGAATTGACACATCGATATCCAAAGGAGAAGTTTATTTTCTTGAGATTAAGCTTTGTCCTTCAATTTTAGCTTTTAGTTTCATTTTCAGTTTTCTAATTTTTCAAATTTTGTGAAGAAATACTGAAGATTTTGAAAACTACAAATTTCAATTTTCATTTCTAGTTTTCAGCTTTTCCTTCACAAATTAAAACTGAAAACTGAAATTAAACCAAACAGACCTAAAACATATTTGTTTTTACTTTTCAATTTTTAATTTTTTAAATATTATAAATAAAATACTGAAAACTTTAAAAATTATAAATTTCACTTTTTAACATTTCCTTAACAAAATCTAAAAACTTAAAACTCCGAAAGCCAAACGGCCGTAAATTGGCCTACGAAAAATTTTAGTATTTACACTGATTGAAGGTGTGTATCCGGAAACAGTGACCAGAGGTTTAGGCTTACAGGAGCTCTCGCCTCAAAGGGAGAACCAGGAAGTGCCATCGTCATGGCTTCGGTCCTTCAGCTGCTGTTTCTGAAGCAGAGGCGTTCCCTATGCACCAGGGTCTCCCTCCCGAGATGGAGGGTCAAACAGGTCAGCAACTCCAACTTCCCTGAATCCTTGGAGGAGATCAAGACCCACATTGCCAACTCCGATTTCGTGGCCATGTCGGCGGAGAATACAGGCTGCCCCTCGGCGCCGTCGTGGCACCGCGTCCTGCCGTACGACACGGCAGAAACCGCCTACCTCAAGGCCAGGCACTCCGCCCAGCGCTTCCAGCCCCTCCAGTTCGCCGTCTGCCCGTTCTCCATCACGGACTCCAAAACCCTCGTTGCTTACCCGTCAGTCCTCCTGCAACTAGCATGTTGCAACCACAACTGTTTTGACTTTTGATTTTGATTTTGCTTTTGCTTTTTTTTTGAAAAAGAGTAAAATGTTATTTTGGCATCCCATTCACATATTTACTATAGGATGTGGTATGTTGGGAGTTCCATTTCATATCTTCATTTTTTCCTTTCTTTGATTATTTTTTGTTTTTTGTTCCATTTCTTCTCCTTAGGTGCAAATATGCGTCTCCCTTCTCAAGGACTGTATCATGCGTTTAATTTTTAGTCAGGGAGTCGTCAGTGACCGTAATTTAATGTATGATTCAGCCCTCAAATTGTTTAAACCCGTTTTGGGTTACCCCTCACCTGAAATATCAAAAGGGTCTAACTTTTAAGGACTGAATCTTGCGTTAATTTTAATTTAGGGATCGAAATGCTAGTTTACTCTCTTAATTTAGAGGGTGAGTCTCGGAGCATTGCCTTGTAACCTGGAGGTTGCGGGTTTTACTCCTGAAACAGGCTTCTGCAAGCTGGAAAAACTTACATACTACCTTCCCAGACCCCACCTAGGGGAAGCCTCTGTAATGGACCTCCTTTTTTTATTTTGTTTTTGAAGAAAAGGAAATAAGAGATGGGTTTTTGGGTATGTTGCAGGTATAATTTCCTCTTGTTTCCTAGAGATGAGTTGAAAATGGGGATGCCTAGTTACAGTTTTTCATGCCGGCCATCGTCCTTGGTGTCCATGGCTCGTCAAGGTTTTGATTTCAATGCATGCATATATGATGGTGAGGCTTTCTTGTAGTTCTGGCGTTTTTGTTTTAATTGGCTGGAAAAATGTTGTTCTCATGTAGTGTGATTTGAATCACGTGTGCTTGAATGGTTTTATGATTTGGGAAGTATTTTGTTTGTGCTGTGTCAAATAATTAAGACCGGTATCTCTAGGTGTTTTAGGCAATTAAGATTGTGTTTTGTTGTTTATGCATAGTGATTTATGAAATGCAATGCTTTATTTTGTCCTGCACAGTAACTTTTGAGCTGTTCAGAAAATTTTACATAATATTGTCTTCCTGCTGCTAAGTAATTATTGATTGACAAGATGACAATCTTCTTCTACCCTTATATTTGTTTTGCAGTCTACTTTTTAATTTACTGAGTGAAAAAACGGATAAAAAGTTAGTCTTTATGAGTTTTCCTTTGTTCTCGAGGATGGACTGTTAGGTACCGATATCCCAAAGGGATACAAGTGTACAAGAGAAGAAAATACAGGAGTATTAAAGGAATTAGAGAAAGGGAATCAGAGAATGTTGATCTTGTGGGGCCCTAGGGTCCTAATTGATTTGCTTTTGTGCTCTTGCTATATGAGTGTGTGCTAGCAGATTCGTGTGCATGTCGGGATCATGAGGAAAAGGATATAATTGTTTGGGGCTGGTAGTAGGAAGGTTAGACATTTTCTAAGAAGAGGCTAGGCATAGGGGAGTAAGGGCTGCTTTAGTGCTCTGTTTATTTCTCTGGTATTGCATTTGCTTACTGAGCTTATTTTCTTTCAAGTGCTAATAGCACAGTTTCTTTCATTTTTGTTTGTTCTATTTCTGGTTTCTATTATGGACACTTTGGAAAATGGAGTTGTGTTTATGTGGACACTGTTTGTGCCTTGTTTTGTACCATTTTAATATCAAGTTGGAGTTACTTTGTTCTTTTTGGGTATAAGTATTAGGACAAGGTGTGTTAGGGATTCTAGATATAGCACTTATTTGATGAGGATACAAAGAGAGCTAAAGGGATGTGTTTTTTGGTGAGGATAAATTTACAGTTAATCATGATTGTAAAAACAAAGGATTCAAACAAATAGTGGTTGAAGAGGAGTTTGAAGGGGAGTGGCATGAAGCTCCCAAGGAACTTGGGGATGGTAGTGAACCAGCCTACCTTACGCTAAATCCATGTTTGGCCAGGGTTCTCAGAAGCGTATTCGGGCTTGGGGCATGGTGCAAGGGTGTAAATTTCGTGTCCTGATTGACCCGGTGCCTCTCACAATTTTATTTGCCCTGCACTAGTGAAGCAAGCAACGTATCCTTCTAAGGTAGCCGAGGTGCAATCCCTTATGGCTGACCGTGATGAAACTTAGCTGAGTTGAAGACTCAACTGTCGCTGGCTCAAGAGCGTATGCAGTATTTTGCCAATAGGAGCGACGGGAGGTGATTTTTCAGGCGGGAGATTGGGTCTTCTCAAGTTTCAGCCTTACCGTATGAAGTCTTTGGCATGACGGCCAAATGAAAAGCTAAGCCCTCGCTTTTATGGTCCATTTCAGATCCTAGACAGAATTGGTTCGATAGCTTACCGGTTAAGATTTCTCGCACGCAAACTACATCTTGTCTTTCATGTAAGCCAGTGAAGCGTGCTGTCTCTCCCAACCACCAGTCATAGCAGCTGCCACAGGGGTTAACCGAAGGCATTTTAGAGATTGAACCCGAACAGTTTCTATAGATGCGCCACAATTCCGAAGGAGCAGCAGAGGTGCTTGTCTAGTGAAAATGATTGCCTGCATTTGACAATTCTTGGGAGTTGCTGAGTTCCTATGGGATTGTTTCCCTACCAGCCACCTTGAGGACAAGGTGCTTCACCATGAGGGGAGTATTGTTAGGGATCCTTGGTATAGCAAGGTATTTGTTAGAAGGAATAAGGACAGCTTAATGCGTCGAGTGTGAGCCCATAGCTCTCCCTAAAGCAGATAACTAATTCTGCAGCAGCTAGAAGTTAGTTGGAGAGGGGGTTTTGGAGGGAAAAGTTGTTAGCAGCTTTAGGAGAGTATAAATACCTAAATATAGGCATTTGGTAGGGTGTGAATTCATATGTAACTAACTCAGATTTTGGGAATTCCTTTCCCCTAGGGTTCCTTGTAAACTCTCTAAATTTTTTGGTGATTTGCCAAGACTTGTGATCAATAAAGTGCTTGTTCTTCCCAAATACTGCTTGTTTTCTTCAGTTTTAATGATTGTTGGCTCCCCCAAACACAAAGTGTCTTTACCTGCAAACCACATTGTATAGGAACTCCGTTGAATATGTGACTACAAAAAGCTTTGCTATGCTATGTGAATTGAGGATCTATGGCTTTCATACTTTGATATCCTAATGACCTATGATCCTTTTCTTTTGTGCGCAGGCATATCATATCTTTCCAGAGCACAAGAGTTAGGGGCTAAAATTCGTCTTGGGACTGCTTTCCCTTCTCTTGGTTGGATGAAATCTTCTTCATCCTCCACTGTTGCTGATACAGTTTTTGTTGAAAGGATTAGATCAAGGATTAAACATTGGAGAAAGACATGTAAAAACTCTAGCACGAGAACAAGCAAAGATGGTATGACAACCTTTAGCAGATTCTTTGTACAAAAAGTTTTTGGTTAGGTCCTTTTGTTCTTTAACTCTCATTTTGTGCAGAAGAACTGATCAACTCCCTTAGGAATATTGTACTGGGCAGTGAACAATTTAGATCAAGACCTTGCTTGACTATAGATGTTTGCAGTGAACGTCAAGTGCAGCTAATTCTGGAGGTATTATGAGCAAATGAAATCAATCTTGTTCTAACTTGAATGATGCAATCTTGGTCACCTTTCTCTGTGTCAACTGAATGACTTCTTTTCCTTGTTTTCATTTGTACTTCGGGTTATTTGCAGATGTTGGTAGACCTCACAGATGACCTCCTCCCTCTACTAATCCCTACAAAGAGCGGGACCACTCAGGCTGTACGTATTGTTTTGGCAAATTCAAAAGAAGAGAAGAATTTGTTGGAGGTAAATAAATCTTCAATTCTTTCTCCAGAGAGGGTTTTCTTTGGAAATAATTTTGTTTTTACATGGAGAGAGCTTCAAAGTTTTGAAGAGGAGGGAACAAGAAAATTCGTGGTTTTCGAGAGTGATCGATTTGATTTCTGCTTTACAAAACCAGTTATCTGCCACAATTGTCTTAATGGTGCATCTCTTAAATGGAAATTTCTCAACTTAGTTCTTGTGTACCGACTTGTTCTTCCTGCTTCCTTTTATTAACCTTTTATTGGTTTGTAGATTGTACACTTATCCATTCAAAATTCATTGCGTCACTTCCACTTGAAGTAGATGAATTTGTGAGCTCCATGTGTCAGTTTTCTCCAAAGTACTTGACATTAATTATTTAATGAAGCAAATTGGAACCAAGAGAAAGTGGCCAACATACCTCTTGCTATATCCTTGAATAGTCGTTTCTTTGCACCGTTGACTTGGAACTTCCTGACCAAGGTCAATCACTGCTACAACCTAGTCTCATGCAAATTACAACAACATGCTTACTGGATGAGTTCATCCATTTTATGTTGCTGATTGTGTGTGTAGTGTCATGATCATTCCTTTACAACTTGCATGCTTAGAGAGGTTTGGTTTTGGTTTTTAGTTTTCATTTTTAGTTTTCTAGTTTTCTAGATTTTTTAGAGGAAATATGGAAAATTGTGAAAACTAAAATTCAGTTTTAGTTGTCATTCAGTTTTTTAGTATTTCCTTGACAAAATCCTAAAACTGAAAACTGAAAATGAAATCGAATGTTGAAACCAAACATATTGTTAGGGACCGATTTCCAAAGGGATACAAGTGTACAAGAGAAAGAAATACCTGTGTAAAAGAAATTAAAGAAGGGGAATCAATGAATATTGATCCTGGGGGCCCTTGGGTCCCAATTGATTGGCTTTTGTGCGTTTTCCAGGATGAAGTGTGTGCTGGCAGGTTTGTGGGCGTGTGAGCATGAGAAAAAGGTATGATTGTTGCGGGGCTAGCAGGAGGCAGGCAGTGCATTTTTCTTAGGAAAGGCTAGGCATAGGAGAGTGAAGGTTGCTTTAGTGCTCGCTTTTGTTCTCTGCATTGCATTTTCTTACTGAGCTTATTTTCCTCTAAGTGCTAGAAAACTTCCCCATTTCCGCCGTTCGTTTTCTAGTTTCTATTATTTGGTATCAGAGCTCTTCCCTGAGCGCGGGGTAACGTGGAAGCCGTGACATGGAAGGCCAATTGGAGAACGTGGCAAAGATGTTGGAAAGGTTGACGAGAACATGAGGGGTGCGTCGACGAGGCCAGTCTCTACAAGGTCATTGCCAGGAGAGACCATGGTCAAGTGGTCGTTGAGGACCGACTGGACGGGGGTTCTAGAGGTAGTGGAAGGCTTCAGGGCTTTCCTCACCTCATCAGTCGCGGTCCTCGAGGTTTCGCAACCAGAGGGAGCAACTCCCCTTATTCTCGTAGGTCATTGCGCCATCGGAACTCATGGCCGAGCAGGCCGCCGAACTCCCATAGCCCTCTTCGCCGTCCGAAGTGAGATCCGAAGAATGGAGCTCCCATTGTTTGCCGGAGACGACCCTTAGGGTGGCTAGTGAAGATTGAGAGGTATTTCTTAGTGAACGAGATTTAGGGAGAGGAAAGAATGGATGTTGTAGTTTTAGCTTTAGAAGACAGAGCTCTCGTCTCTCTACCGGTTTCACGCCTGGAAGAAGACGCTAGTCCTTTCATGGCATTCATTCAAAGCGCACTTCTGAGAAGGTTCCAACCTAGTGGTGAAGGACCCATATGGGCCCTTGTTGCTGGGCAGAAACCCTGTCAGCCTTGGAATACATTGAACAGTTTAAAGAATCTCAGCCATTGAGGACTTTGGACAGGGAAGTGCTGATAGGAATATTTGTAAATGTGCTTAAGTGTAAGATCGGGATTCAGATTAAGAGCCTCAATTTGGGCTCTTTCAAATAGAAGACAAGGCCCTCATGCCTGAATAGAAATATAGAGAGGAGAAGGGAAGGGTAAACCTAACAAAGAAAGGATTGGGCTTCAACAAAGGCCTAATCCAGAAGCCAGGGCCATCCATAGAGAAACTCACCATTTAAGGACCAAAAGGAAGAAAACAGCATGAAGAAAGATGAAAGGGGCATTCCCTTACAAGCAGGACTTGGAAGTGGCTTTCTCAAGCGAGATCTAGGAAGGAGAAGGAGCTGGGCTATGCTTTAGTGCGGGAGCGCTGGGATGCGACCATGTTTGCAAACTAAAGCATTTCTGATTGCTACTACTAGAAGAACCAAAGGGTGAATCTTCTGAAGGGAGAATTTGGGGATGACGAGGAAGAGGGCCTCGAAGCGGAGCTCAAAACACTCCAAATCTCCCTCAAAAGTCTACGAGGGTTCACTTCGCAGAAGTCTTTTAAGCTGAATGGACTTTGAGGGGGCGGAAATCATGATACTAGTTGATTGTGGCGTCACCAGCAACTTCCTCTCTGGTCTCCTGTCCAAGAGCTCGATTTGGAAGTTCAAGACACATTGGAGTTCACTGGAGAACTTAGTACAGGTAGAAAGATAAGGAGCAGAGGGTTTGTGACGAGGTGCTCTGGGTACAAGGGGTTTAGATCACCCAACCTTTTCTTGCTTGAGTTTTTTTTTTTTTTTTTGGGGGGGGTCGGGTGCTATGTTTGGAATGAAATGGCTGGAATGCTTGGGACAATAGCAGCTAATTTCCAAAAATTATTCATAAAATAGGTAGAGAACAGGAAACTAAGATGATTTAAGGGATTCTGCCTTTGCAAATCCCATGCCACTTGGAAGACCATCCTTAAGGCTTTGAAAAATGATGGTGAGGAGTATCTCATAACTTCTTATGAGTCTGACATAGGGAGAGAGCCAGGAGGAGGTGCTTGAAGAGTTCAAGAAGCTATTGAAGAATTTCAAAGATGTTTGCCAACCTCCCTAGCCCTCCACCATCGAGGGACCATGATCATGCCATTAACTTGAAGGAAGGAGCCCCAATACCCCATGTGAGACCTTACAGGTACTCGTATTTTCAAAAATGAGATAGAAAAAATTGTTGGTGAAATGCTTTGGGTTGGAATTATTAGGCCCAGGATTAGTCCTTACTAGTCCTTGTCTGGTTAAAAAAAGATGGGGGTGGAGATTTTGTGTAGACGGGTGGGCTTTGAACAAGATAACCATACCTGACAAATTCCCCATCTCTGATTAATGAGCTGTTAGACGAGTTAGGGGGAGCTAAATTGTTTTCCAAGTTAGACTTGAATGCGGCTACCATAAAATAAGGATGAGAGAAGGGATGTTGAGAAAACAACTCTTAGAAGCCACGAAGGGCATTATGAATTTCTAGTAATGCCCTTTGGATTATCTAACGCCCCGTCTACTTTCCAAGCATTGATGAATCAGATTCTTAAGCCTTATTTGAGGAGGTTCATTTTAGTGTTTTTCAATGACTTCCTTGTTTTTAGTAAGTCCCAGGAGTAGCATCTAGAACACGTAGAGAGGTGCTGACCCATTGAGGAAGAATCAACTCTTTATCAACATGAAAAAGTGTAGTTTTTGGCAACCCAAGATAGAATATTTGGGCCATGTTGTCTCTTAGCAAAGGGTGCTTGCAGAATCCAAAGAAAATAGAAGTAGTAGAATCTTGGCCAGCTCCACTGATTTGAAGGGGGCTGCGTGGGTTTTGGGATTGACAGGATTACAGAAGAATTGTAAAGGGGTATGGGAAAAGCTTGGCCTTTGACTCAACTACTTAAGAGGGAAGCTTTCAATTGGAACTTGGAGGCTCAGATGGCTTTTGAGGAGTTGAAGTGGGCCATGACTTCTTTACCATGTCTTGTCCCGTTTTGAAAAAGGAATTCATGATAGAAACTAATGCCTTTGGGAAAGGATTAGGTGTTGTCCTCATGCAAGGGGCAAACTAGTGGCTTTTTGGAGTCATACTCTCTCAAAGGGCAAGACAAAAGTCAGTCTATGAGAGAGTTGATGGCTATAGTGATGGCTATACAAAAATGGAGGCACTACCTCTGGGGAAGAAATTCAAGAGTACATACGAACCAGAGAAGTTTAAAATTTTTGGTTGACCAAAGGATGATGGGGAAGAGCAGCAAAATGGGTGGCCAAATTGATGGGTTTGATTTTGAAATAAGGTACAAGGCTGTGAAGGAGAATAGAGTAGCCGATGCTCTCTAGATAGCAATATTTTGGGGCAATCTCGTTGTCACCTTTCAAGAATGGCAAGGTTTAGAAGAAGTGCAAATGGACAACAGGCTTCAAGCTATCATGCAGGGGTTGGTGCAGGGAAACACCTGCCAGGGTTTGAACTCAAAGGGGAAGGCTCTATTATAAGGGCAGGCTGGTCATACCTAGAATCTCCCCAAGGATTCCTCTTATTTTATAGGAATTCCATGACTCGTTAGAGGTCACTCCAAATTTTTCAGATTCTACAAAAGAATTTTGGGGCTACTGGTGGTAAGGTATGAAGCATAGGATTCAACAACACATTCAAAGCTGTGACACATGCAACAGAAACAAGTACCAAACTCTCTTGCGAGGTTGTTACAGCCCTACCTACACCTACCCAAGTCTTGGATGAAATCACAATGGATTTCATTGGGGGGTTACCAAAGGCTCAAGGTTTAGACACGATCTTGGTGGTAGTTGATAGACTCAAAGTACAGCTCATTGGGCTTGTTCACTAATAAGAACACAACAAATAAAAGGACAGGAATGCAGAGAAATATACTGAATGTATAAATTCTGTGAAAGAAAGAGGAATAGTTGGAAGCAAATACAAGAGAAGGAGCTGAGCACGAGTAGCTCACTCACTCCAAGCCCAAAATAGTATAACCGATCGAATGCGTAACAACCTAACCCACAAAACAACAAATATGCCCTTTCTCATAACAGCCACGTGGTGCATTCCTCACTAGCACACTCCTCACCCTTTCCTAAAAACCGTTATGCCCCTGGCCTCATCGAGGGCCCACTAGAATTTGCCATACTTGCTCAAGTCATTCAGCACCCCAATCCCTATGCTACCTCTATATTTTTTCCTCTTATAAACTTTCAGGACTTTAGGTAACTTGTCTCTAACAATGCCCCCTTCTTGAACTACCACCTTGTCCTCAAGGTAGAAATGAGGGAAACTCAGTTGATGTCAAGCGATTCCAAGTACTCTCAAACCCTGGTAATTCCTTCCATGAATCAGCACCTCACACTCGCCTTGTTCATTCATCCTAGTGGCCAGGATCTTAGCCTGTTCCACCTTCAGTTTCTCCCATTCCTCTGTGAGACCTGAGGTAGCGGCTGGCACTTCGCTTCAGGTGATACACACCTTTGTAGCAGAGACACGTGGAATTCAGGATGCACCGGAGTCCTCCTGAAGGAGTAACCTGGATGCAACCTTACCAATCCTCTCCATGACTTCAAAGGGCCCATAGAATTAGGACTCAATTTCTGATCGATGCGCTTAGCAAATGACTTTTCCCCCTCCCCCCTTAAACTCTACTTCTCTCCTTTTCTATAAGCCTGTGCCTTCATCCTTGCTTGTGCCTTGTTCAAATACCATTTAAGCTCCTCTTAAATTGAGTTCCTCTCAGCTAGCAGCTGGTTTACTTCTTCCAAGCTGAGGGTGATGCATCCCCTTTAATTAACACTTAAGGCTATCTCCCATACAAGATCTTGAAGGGACAATTGTTGGCAGGAAAATGGAAGAGGTGTTAAACAATAATTCTGCACAAGACAGCCATCTACTCCAATTCTTCGGTTTTATACTCGAAAACCATCTTAGATAAGTTTCCAGGCGGTTTACCACCTCCGTTGCCCATCCGTTGCGGATGGTAAACTTAGCTATACTTTAATGTAGTTCCAGCTTACTTAAACAACTCAGCCCAGAAGGAGCTCATAAAGACCTTATCCCTATCGGTCACTATGGATGATGGGAATCCATGCAACCGCACAACCTACCCTGATGAACAAACCAGCTACCTCTTTTGTAGTAGAAGGATGAGCAAGCCCAATAAAATGAACATATTTAGATAGTCTATCCACAACCACTAAGATAGTATCCATACCTTGGGCTTTTGGAAGTCCCTATGAAATCCATGGAGATATCCTCCCATACCTTGGAAGGAATTGGTAAAGGTTGAAGGAGGCCAGCTGGGGCCAGCGTTTGGTACTTGTTTCTGCAGCAAATCTCACACCCTTGCACATATTTTTGAATGGTCTGTCGCATCCCTTCCCACCAAATCAGTCCCACAATGTGCTTATTAGTCTTGAAGAAACCCGAATGGCCCCTAAGGCTTGAGTCATGGAATTCTTGCAACAACACAGGATTCTAGGAGAATTTCTTGGGATTACCACCCTCCCCTTGTAGTATAATCTCCCTTTCTTGATTTCAAAACCCTCTTGCACTTCGGATCCTTAAATCAGCCCCTGAATAATGATTCTTAGTTTCTCATCTTCTGCACCTCTTACTCAAGCCCCTCCCAATTTTGGAAGTGACAGAGGATACCATCCAGGTTTGCTGTCCCATTTTCCTTTCCTTTCTTGTATTTAATTTCAAAGTCAAACCCTAGTAACTTCGTAATCCACTTCTGGTGGACCTCCCCCATCAGGTGCTAATCTATTAGAAATCTCAAACTCTTCTGGTCTTAGTGCACTATGAATCGTCTCCCCAAAAGATAGTGTCTCCATTTCTGGACTGCCATTACAATGGCCATGAGTTCCCTTTCATACACCGATTTTTGCTTGCCTATCTGATAATTTTTGACTCTTGAAGGCTATTGGTCTTCCTTCTTGCATCAAAACAACCCCCAGACCTTTGCCAGAAAGCATCCGTCTCAATCACAAAAATCTTTCCAAAGTCTGGAACAGGAAGAACTGGGAGGGTAGTCATTACCCGTTCCATTATCAAAGGCCAATTGAGCCTCCATGCTCCATTGGAAGCAATCTTTCTTGAAAAGTTGGGTTAAGGGCCACGCTAGGACAAAGCGGTGGTAGTAACCTGTAATACCAAGAAGCTCTAGCCCCTTCAAGTCATTAAGGATAGGCCATGCTAACATTTCTGTTCGCAGCAACCCCCTTTCCTAAAATTATATGCCCCAAGTATGAATCTAGGTAACGAAAGAGCACTTCTTCTTATTGATGTAGAGACGATGCTGTCTAGGAGCTCCAACACCTTCATTTAATGCTTCTTATGTTCAGCCTTTGACTTGCTATAGATTAGGATATCGTCGAAAAAGACCAATGCAAATCGCCTTAGAAATGGTTTTTGGACTATGTTCATTAGGGCCTGGGACGTAGAGGGTGTTTGTGAGGCCAAACGGTCCGTCATGCCCCTCATAAGTGCGGAAAGAAGTCTCTCTACATCTTGCTCTTGCATTCTATCTGGTGATACCCAGATTTTAGATCCAGCTTCCAGAAATGCAGGCACCTCCTAATTCATCCAATAACTATCTATAACTGGTATTGGAGTTTGTTAGGTATGGTTACCTTGTTCAAAGCATGATAATCGACGAAAACCTCCATCCGCCATCCTTCTTCCTCACTAAATCATAGGCAAGAATAAGGGCTCGTGGGGTCTGATAATACCTGAGGACATCATTTCTCCGATGATCTTCTCAATTTCATTCTTCTGGAAGTATGGGTATCTATAGGGTCGTATGTTGGGGATGGTTGCACCTTTTAAGAGTAATTGTATGATCATTGGCCCGTTGCGATGGTAGCCCTTTTAGAAGCTGGCATATGTCCTCATATTGCTGAACAGTTCCTTTAACATTTCAGGAGTCTCATCTCTGGGCTTTCCTCTTGGGTCAGGTCCTTCCTCTCGCTTCTGAACAGGGGGTCACTAGATAACCCTCTCCATCTGCCTTGAGGGCCTTAAGTGTAGTTTTCCAAGACGCCTTGGCCTTTCCAAGTGTTGGATCACCTTGGATCCCTTGCCATTATTCTCCAACCTTCCATTGAATCATCAGCTTCTAGAATTGGCTTGGATATTCCCCAAACTTGCAATCTAGCCATAGCCTAGCACAACATCAGCGTTGCCAAACCCCAAAACGAAAAGGATTGTGTGATGGTGGACCCTTGAATCTCAATCTCCAAGTCCTCACAAAGGCCTGAGCCATGGCAGACCTCCCCAGGACCCACCTCCACTTGAAGGGAACTGGTTGCATGGGCAGCTGTAGCGCGAGACCAACGGAGTCGAGATGAAGTTCGCATTGGCACTCGTATCCACTAAAATGATGACCTCCTCATCACCTACCTTCCCTTGTACCTTGAACGATTTGTTGAGGATGGTGAAGCCTTGCAAGCTATCCAGAGAGTGGTGAAGTGACTTCGAGAGAGCTCAGCCCCGTCTCCTCTGTCATGTCCACTTGAGGAATCATCCTCCTTCTCCGAGTCTTCCACTAGAGCAAGGTGGTAGTGTTGCAACAGGCACACATGCTCGCCATCCCAATGTTCGCTGCACTTGAAACACTTCCCTTTGCTGCTCCGATCGTGGAGCTCTTCCTGGAAGACGCGTGTTCCACCTTTGCTCATGCTCTCTAGGTGCTTCGCAGGTACACGTGGTGAAGGAATGCTGCCACGCTTCTGGAAGGTATGAGAGGGGCCTTGTACGTGTTTGGGCTTTTGGTGTGGCCCAACCCACGTTAGAGGGTCCAGTGCCACCCCCTCTCCACTCCGTTTCGTTCCTCAAGCATAAGGGCCTTGTTCTTTACTTTAGCCAACAAGCCCAATTCCAAACTCTTGATTTCAGCTTAATCCCCGCAGCCCATTAATGAAAATTCCTCTCAAGATCTCCCGTCAACATGGCGCATGGACTCGGAAATCCTTTCAAAGTCTTTGATGTAGTCTAACACGTCCCTCTTTGACGTAATCGCAGCAACGGGTCGTATGGGTCTTTGATCACCCCGTTGAAAACGGCGGGTGATGGCATCGTGGAACCCCTTCATGATGGAAATGGGTTTGCTTCTCCCACACTTGGTACCGATATAGATGGCCAACGAGGGACTGGGGGAGCCCCGATCATTGCGGTCCCTAGACCTCGAATCATGGCGCTCGCTGCGAGGCGAGAAGGGGTGTGGTGTCTTCCCTGGTCCCCTCAGAACCCCCATTCAGCGTCATCCACGTCCACACGGGGTGATGGCTGTTGTGGTGGTGGTGATCGACCGCGCTGGTGTCGTTGGTCGTCCTTCCTCTCCAAATGCATCATGTGATCCAGTTTCGTTAGCTAGGACTTGATCTTCCATTTGTGTAGGATTCACAGGCCCCCAGGCCCAGGACGGAGCTCTGGATACCAATTAATAAGAACACAACAAATAAAAGGATAGTAATGCAGGGAAATATACTGAATATATAAATTTTGTGAAGGAAAGACGAATAGTTGGAAGCAAATACAAGAAGAAGGAGCTGACAATTGAGTAGCTCACTCACTCCAAGCCCAAAACGATATAATCGATTGAATGCCTAACAACCCAGCCCACAAAGCAACAAATACTCCCTCTCATAACAGCCACGTGGTGCATTCCACTAGCACACGCCTCACCCTCTCCTAAAAACCATTATGCCCCTGGCCTCACTGAGGGCCCACTAGAATTTGCCATAGTTGTTGAGTCATTCAGCACCCAATCCCAATGCTACCCCTATATTTTTTCCTCTTATAAACTTTCAGCACTTCAGTAACTTGTCTCTAACATTCACCCTTACACTGCCAAACGTGGCTGTGTTATTTGTCAAAGAGGTCATTAGGTTGCATGGTTTTCCTTCCTCCATTATCAGAGAGATCGGGTATTTATGAGTCATTTCTGTTAAACTTTCAGAATGGCTGGCACAAAGTTGAAGTATAGTTCAGCCTATCATCCATAGACCGACTGGAAACAGGTAGTTAATAGGTGATTAATAGGTGATTAGAGTTACTTGAGGTGCTTTGCTGGATCCAAATCGAGGAGTGGCCTAAATAGTTTGGTTGTGTTGAGTTGTGGTTCAATACAACCTATAGTGCCTCAACAAACACTACCCCTTTCCGAGCTTTGTATGGCAGGACCCCCAGCCTTATTAAGGAACGAACAACCTTCCTCTGGAGTAGAAGGCCTCAACTTACTGCGGCTAAGAGGAATGCGATTTTAGATGAATTGAAGTGGCATCTTACTAAGGCCCAAGCTCGCATGAAGAGACAAGCAAATAAAAAGAAAAGAGATGTGCAACTAGAGGTGGGGGACATGTTGTATCCCAAGTTACAGCCCTATAGGTTGAAGACACTAGCCAAAAGGGTGAATCAAAGCTTAGTCCGAGATTCTATGGGCCATATAAAGTGATCGAAAAGGTAGCAGGTTGCTTAGGTTGCAGCTGCCCCTAATTCATTAGTTCATCCCATTTTTCATGTTTCTCTACTCAAGAAATGTATCTCCCCTCAAAGTTTGAGCTAGCCTCTACCTGCTGGTTTGACATAAGAACTCGAACTGAAGGTGCAGCCCGAAGAAGTTTTGGGTGTAAGGCACTCACTACAAGGTGGTCAGAAGTCCTCATGTTAGAGAAAATTTGCGAACCAATTAAAGTTTACAGAAGAAGGAAGCACAAGGGTAGTTTAGGAATTGGAAGGCTTGCTGACTCTGCTATTGAGAAAGAATCATGTGGGCCCTTTCCTGAATTTGAGGCCTAACGGTTTCTAGAGGGTGGTGTCTGAGGTGAGGGACACGTGTGGCTGTAGTGGAGAAAGAGTATAATTCTCCTGGGGTTAGAGATTTTGGGGTAGAGAATTCTGAGATTCAGCTGGGAGCATGAGCTACTATAGTGCTCAAGGCCCTCTCTCTTTTACATTGCTATTGTTATATCTTTCTACTTCCTTCAGGAATACAATGGTTCATTTGCTTTTTGTTTTGTTGTCTGTACTTGGTGCGTGTGTGCGCTTCTATTAATTGGTATCAGAGCCAATTTTATTAATTGGACGGATGCCAATTTTATCTCGGCACCTCTGCTGAGCACCTTCAACTACCGCGGAAGGAGGTTGCATTCACAGTGGGCATAGGGAAATTAAGCGTGGTTCGGGCTTATGTGAGAATCTTGGAGTGGAGATTCAAGGTAACCACGTTTCTCACTCATTTTTTGTCCTCGGTTTAGGAAGTGTTGATGTAGTTCTGGGCTACGATTGGATTGCAAGTCTAGGGGACATTAGAGCAAATTTCCAGAAACGGTACATACAATGGAGGGAAGGGAGGAATGGAAACTCATTCAAGGGGTGCCCTCTTTAAGCACGACCCAGGTCTCATGGCGCACAACCTTGAAAGCATTGAGAGCGGATGGGGAAGGTTACATGGTTACCACATGGGCTGACAATGAAAGCGGAGAACAGGAGACCACCACAGGCATGGATGTGCCAGAAGCTTCAAAAATTGTTATCACAATATGAGGACATCTGCAAGCTCCTTGAAGGGCTACCTCCCCAGAACTCAAGACCACTCCATCACTTTGCACAAGGGAGCTGCATCCCAACCTACGACCATCCAGGTATCCTACTTTCAGAAAATGAAATTGAGAAAATTGTTGGGGAAATGTTATCTTCGGGCATTATTAGGCCCAGGACCAGCCTATTTAAGCCCAGTGATTTTAGTAAGGAAGAAGGATGGGGCTAGCGATTTTGCGTGGATTATAGGGCTTTGAATAAAGTCAACATTCCTGATAAATTCCCAATCCCGGTCATTGATGAGCTGCTGGATGAGTTAAGGGGAGCCAATATTTTTTCGAAACTGGATATGAAATGGGGTATCACCAGAATCTTAATGTAGGCGTTCTACGTGGAGAACCTTTCAGAACACATGACACTACGAATTTTTAGTGATGCCAATTGGGCTCACAAATGCTCCTTCTACCTTCTAGGCCCTCATGAACACTGTTCTGAAGCCTTTCTTGAGGCGGTTTGTATTGGTATTCTTTGATGATATACTCATCTACAGCAAATTAGGAAGATCACTGGAGAGTTACAACAGGTGCTGGAATTGTTGAGGAAAAATAGCCTTTTCATCAACCAAAAGAATGTTTGTTGGCCGAAGGGAAATCAAATATTTGGGCATCTAATCTCCATGAGGGTAAGGCAGATCCAAAGAAAGTAGATTCGATGACAGCATGGCCTGTCCCTATAGACATAAAGGGACTGAGAGGGTTTCTAGGCATCATAGGCTATTATCGTAGGTTTGTAAGGAATTATGGGCAAATTGCTTGGCCATTAACACAATTACTCAGGAAGGATAGTTTCCATTGGGGGGTGGAAGCTGAGTTAGCCTTTGCAAAAATTAAAGCAGGCAATGACTACATTACCGGTACTAGCTATCCGAATTTTGAGAAGAGTTTTGTTGTAGAAGTGGATGCTTCTGGAAAGGGAATTGGGGCAGTATTGATGAGGGAAACCAATTGCATACATGAGTCAGAAATTGTCAGATAGGCTCAGCAAAAATCAGTCTATGAAAGGGAGCTCATGGCCATAGTGATGGCGGTTAAAAATGGAGACATTACCTGTTGGGCAGAAAATTCATTATACATTCTGACCAAAAGAGTTTGAAGCACTTGGTAGACCAACAACTTATGGGGGAAGGGCAACAGAAGTGGATAAAAAAAGCTCCTGGGTTTTGATTTTGAGATAAGATATAAAGAGGGGAAAGAAAATGGGGCAGCAGATGCTCTCTAGACGCGTCAGTTTGGAAGCAATATCCTCTGTCGCCTTTCAAGAGTGGGAAGGATTGGAGGAAGAGGTATAGGCTGATGAAGGTTTGAAGAAGATCATCCAAGGGCTGATTGGGGAAAAGAAGAACCAAAGGGGTATGAACTGAAGAAGGGAAGACTGTATTACAAAGGGAGGATTGTTATTCCCAAAAACTCTCCTAGAATTTAGGTGATCTTGCAGGAATTTCATGATTCAGTCCTGGGGGGGCATTCAGGTTTTTTCAGAACTTATAAGCGAATTTCTGGTTGGTTTGGTGGGAAGGTATGAGACAGACCATCCAGCAATGCATTCAGTGTTGTGAGGTTTGCAGCAGGAATAAGTACCTCACTTTATCCCCAGCAGGTCTCCTTCAACCCTTACCGATTCCTTCAAGGGTGTGGGAAGACATTTCAATGGATTTCATTGGCGGGTTACCAAAGTCCCAAGTGATGGATACGATTCTAGTAGTAGTGGACAGACTCTCTAAGTATGTCCATTTTTTGGGGCTTAGTCATCCGTATACTGCTAAAATGGTGGCGGAGCTTTTTATCAAGGAAGTGGTTCGATTGCATGGGTTGGGTTCCCTCATCTATTGTGACTAATTGGGACAGAATTTTCATGAGCCATTTATGGTTTGAATTGTTTAAGAGGTAGGGACAAAGCTAAAATTCAACTCAGCATATCATCCTCAAATGGATGGACAAACAGAGGTGGTGAACCAGTGTTTAGAGACATATCTCAGATGCTTTGTTGGTGCCAAACCGAAACAGTGGAGTAAATGGTTAGTTTGGGCTAAATTATGGTTCAATACGACCTATCATTCTGCTGCTCATTCATCCCCGTTTAAAATTCTCTATGGAAGGGAACCCCCTACTCTCATTAAAGGAGATTCACTGCCTTCAACAGTAGAGGATGTGAACCAGTTACTGGTTGAAAGGAACTCCATGATTGAGGAGTTGAAATGGTATTTGAACAAAGCTCAAGCTAGAATGAAGGTCCAGGCTGACCAGAAAAGAAGAGAAGTGGAGTTTGAGGTGGGAGAAAAGTATTTCTGAAGATTCAACCATACCGGATGAAGACTCTTGCCAACCGTGTTAACCAGAAACTTAGTCCCAGGTATTATGGACCTTTTGAGGTAATAGAATGAGTGGGGAAGGTAGCTTATAAATTGTTGCTTCCCCTGATTAGTTAATCCATTTGGTCTTTCATGTCTCTTTACTCAAAAGATGTTTAGCACCTGAAGCAAGGTGCCAACCTTTGCCTAAGGGGTTCGCTGATGGGTGGGAGCTTAAGGTGCAACCAGAAGCT
Source organism: Dalbergia oliveri (assembly GCA_030441495.1). Taxonomy (NCBI): domain Eukaryota; kingdom Viridiplantae; phylum Streptophyta; class Magnoliopsida; order Fabales; family Fabaceae; genus Dalbergia; species Dalbergia oliveri. Next base: position 982,342 of record JAMLFY010000020.1, read on the forward strand.
GTACTAGCCACCCGAATGAATGAGCAAGGTGGAGAAGAGGTGCTGACACGCTGGAAGGACCTCCTAGATTTTGAAAGTAGCTGGGAAGTAGCTGCTGATATTAAAATGAGCTTTCCTGAATTTCACCTTGAGGACAAGGTGGTAGTTCAAGAAGGGGGTGTTGTTAGAGAAAATTTGCAGAACCAATTAAAGTTTACAAAAGAAGGAAGTACAAGGGTAGTTTAGGAATTGGAAGGCTTGCTGACTCTGCTATTGAGAAAGAATCATGTGGGCCCTTTACTGATTTTCCAAAGGGATACAAGTGTACAAGAGAAAGAAATACAAGGGTGTAAAAGAAATTAGAGAAGGGGAATCAAGGAATGTTGATACTGTGGGGCCCTTGGGTCCCAACTGATTGGCTGTTGTGCATTTTGCAGTATGAGAGTGCATGTTGGGAGGTTTGTGGGCATGTGAGGATCGTGAGAAAAGGGTATAATTGTTGTGGGGCTAGCAGTAGGCAGGCAGGCATTTTTCTTAGGAAAGGCTAGGCATAGGAGAGTGAGGGCTGCTTTAGTGCTCTGCTTTTGTTCTCTCTGTATTGCATTTTCTTACTGAGCTTATTTTCCTCTAAGTGCTAATAGCACAGTTTCCTCCATTTCTGCTGATCTGTTTTTCTGGTTTCTGTTACATACCCTTAGTTTTTATTCCTTTAAGAATTGCATATTCTTTCCGTAAGAAAACAACTGAAAAGGTTAGTGATAGCAACTCCAAGCTCATCAGGGTGTATACCCACAAGAAGAGAGGAATTGGGCTATTGTTAGGCCCAAGGGGATTCTCCATTGCAGCTTCAGCAATTGGACCCCACAGCTCCCAGGAAACGAGCTTTGATGCCAAATTGATAGAAACCACAAAAGAAACCAAGCAATAGAGGAAAGTGTGTTGTACTACCACTCACTTGGCTGAAATCAAAGAGATATCAGCAAGGGTTGAAGAAGAAAGACACAATAGTAATGAAGCAAAAGAGAGAGTCTTTGACACTATAATAGTCCACTCTTCCAATACCTAAGCGTGAAAATAGCAGACCTCAATTCCTCCCCACTACCCTACAAATATCCCCTTCCCCTAACAGAATTGCACACACACACCCTACCACTAGCACACACACACTCTTGCCACCTCAGCATTTAGTTAGCAGCCCCTACATTTCCCACAATACCCCTATATTTCTTTCTTTTATAAACTTTTATACCCTCAGGAAATCTGTCTCTAACAGAAGAATCCTCTTCATTCTCAGAAGAAATCAATTCCCATAAACTAGCATGCACCTCAGAAATAGCATTGTACGTCATCCTCTGTGGAAGTTTATCAGTAGCCTTATTCTCTAGACCAGGCGGAAACTGGATTTCAAAGTCCAATGCAACTGCTTCTCCTGAAATAAGCGTTGATCAGTGAGGAATTTCAGGCATTAAGCATATCATGGAACAACCTCTCAATCTCAGATTTCTGATAATGGGGTAACAATATGGCCTCAAATTTGGGATATCAGCCCCCTCCTTCAAAGTAATAGCATTTTTATGTTTTCTGTTGGGAGGCAGACCTGGTAAGGGCTAGAAAATCTCTTCATTGGTAGCCCTCTCCTGGCAGCATCTGCATCTCAACAGTTTCCCGCAGATGAGGCCCCAAATGCACCAGAAAACTGTTTCCCCGATCCTGTAGTGTGTGCAAGGCTGGTCTAAGAGCAACCTCCCCATAACACAATTCCTGATCTGCCTGCATCATTACCCAGTGAGGACAATTAGAGGTGGAGCGGAAGGGCTCCTCTATGCCCAGGAACTTGTTTCTTTTTCTGCATTGTCATTTCGTAAACTTTGTTCTTGTTTTTCATTCCAAGAAATACACAGACCAAGGCTCGGTTTCACACTGAAACTTGAATCTGAGGAACTTCCAGCTACTGTTTTATTACTTTTTGGCTAGCTAGATGCCAGTTTCTTTCAAAGTATTTCCAGCAGGAATGTTTGCTTTTTACTCCATTACCTTGAAGACAAGGTGATACTTCAAGAAGGGGTATTGATAGCAACCCCAAGCTCTTCAGGGACATACAGCAAGAAGAGAGGAGTTGGGCTGTTGTTAGGCCCCAGGGGTAGTAAGGACTGCTACGAAGTTGTTACACATGCTGAGACTGCTGTCACGCAGCTGAGTAGGAGAGAGATTTATGATTTTGAGAGATTTGTTAGTTGTGTGAGGTTACAATATAACCATGTGTGAGGTTAGGGAAAGGTAAGACCAAAATTGAGACTAGAGTTTCAGAGGGTGAAGGCTCCTCCATGCCCAGGACTTTTATCTTTCCTCTGTTATTTTCATACTTGTTCATTTTCCAGAAAATACTGATACAACTGGACTGAGCTTTCAGCTTGAAGCTTCAATCTCATTATTATATAGATATCTTTACTTCATTCCTTACCTTCCTTACCTGTTGATACTGGTTCCAAAAATTAGTTTTAATATCATGACGGGCGGCTTAGTCTTTTATCTTTCATTTTTGGGTTTGTAAAAGCAACAGTGAGTGAAGTCTAGTTTCGTGGACTCCATGCATTAACACAGTTTTATTAGGTGGAAAGTGTCATGATCAGTCCTTTACTACTTGCATGCTTAGTCAAAATTTAAAGTCATGCGGAGTATTCTTTTTATTCCTTTAAGAGTCTCTTTTCTTTTCTCAGGAAAAAATTGAGAAGGTTATTATTAATCTCATGACTGGTGGCTTAGTTTCTTTTATTTTCATTTTTGGGATACTACAGCTACAGTGAATGAAGGCAAGATTCATGGACTTAATGCACTAAGGCTAAGCTATTTATTTATGAAGCTTTGCTCTATATTGAGAATTTCCCCAATGGTACTGAATCGGGCTGTAAGGATTTGGCAGCTGAGCTTGAAGACTTCTCTAATGTATTCCATTCATGTGTAGCCAATACCCAAGGTACATTCAATGAGGATATTAGTGTATGGGCCAATAATTCAAGGAAAGTTAGCAGTGAACATTTGGTTTTCTTGTGGGGATTCAAATTTGGGATGACTGCTGGCATGTTGAAGAGTCTACTTCATGCATCCCATCCTATCTTTTCAGGAGACTTTGATGTTAAATTGGTGGATAAGAGTTGTGCCATTGTTGTTTTCTGGCAACCTGGTTTATCAAAAGAGTTTCTTGATTTGATGAATAGTGAAGAAATTGGTGGAGCCTTAAAGGAACTGGTATCGGATGGCATGAGGGTAACCTGTTACGAGACCTACAAGATAATGTGTAGGCTAGGTTTGTGGGAGATGGATCTTGCAGAGTCATTAGAAAGAACCTTGGAGAGTTCTCATTGTGACATAAAGACTGATTCTGAAAGAAAATCTTGTGTGATTCATTGGTACAATGACAAGGTAATTTAACTTGGATGATCTTTGATTTCATTAACCTATTTTTGATAGTTAATGCTTTAATTCACTAATTTCAAGAAACAGGGCAACTTTTGATGTGATGCTGAACTTGTCAGTGGGGCATGACGCTCTTGATTCGTTCATCATTGTATCAAACTTGCAGTTCAATTTCCGGAGATAGGAACTGTTGGTGTAATGCACTCCAAGAGCACGAGAATAGAACAGCCGAGAGAGTTTTTTAAACCATTTCTTCTGGTTGATCTCGATAATTTGATAAATTTGAGTCATTTTTTTTTCAAAAAGGAGTAAATAAATTTTTTTGTTTCTAATATTTTTAATTTGGCATCAATTTGGTCCTAAAATTTTTTTATATCAATTTATTTCTAATATTTTAATTTTATCATTAATTTAGTCATTTTATTGAATCTCCACTTTGATAGAATGATTAAATTAATGTTGAAATAAAAAAATATTATGACTACTTGATTTCAAAAATAAAAATTGTCAGGAATAAATTGATATAAAAAATTTTGTTGAGATTATATTGATGTAAAAAAAAAATTATTAGGATCAAATTGATGTCATATTTTATGCTTTTAATCTCATTTTAACTTGTCTTGAAACCTCACTTAATCACTTAGGTCTGTGTGGAGTTTTAAAGGGAAGGTATCCAAGAGAAATGAAGGGAAAGGAATTGATGGATTTTAAAAGGTTTCAATAATTTTTAGAGAAACAATTAGAGAAAAACTTCAATAATTGCATTGAATTTTAACTCATGGCAACATAATTTTTGTAATTTTAATTTTGAGAATTAATCTATTTAACATTTTAAACATTAATTTTATTTTAATTTTAAATTAATTTTTTTAAATGACCAAGCTTAAATAAAGTGACCGTAACATCTTAAAAATAAATAAATTTCATGCAATGTTTTATTTAGTTTCATATATTAATTTTAAAAGTTAAAGTATAAATAGTAAAATTTACTACATTTGCTTTCATTGCTCACATTAACTTGCAATTATTATATGAATTACTATATTTTATAATAAAAATTAATTTTAATTTATAGCTATCATAAATAATAATATGATTTGTAGTTAAAAATCATTGTAATTTCTAATAATTTTCAACTATATGAGTATTCATTAATCTTTATTTTTGAAACAATTAGATTAAAACTTCAATAATTATATTGAACTTTAACTCATGACAACATAATTTTTGCAATATTAATTTTGCGAATTAATCTTTTTTATCATTTTAAAAATTAATTTGATTTTGTTTTTAAAATCAAATTTTTTTAACTTTAAAATATTTAATGGCCAAGTTTAAAGGAAGTGACTATAATATCTTTTAAACAAAACCCATGCAATATTTTATTTAGTTTCATGTAAGATATTAATCTTTTATCAATTAATATTAATTTTAAAAGTTAAATTATAAATTAACACTTTAATGTGGTATATCATAAATACGTTAATCATCTTTAAATTATTCAAAAAATGAAAAACTAAAATAATTTTTAAATCAAACAAATAAAATGTTTTTACTGATAATTTTGTAAATTACATGCAGTATATTCATTTGTTTATTAGTTAGTGTTTTATTATACTATTTATTATCATCATAAATATTTAAAAATTATTTCTAATATTTTTCCACTTAGATTAAATTTACTTTTGTTATTATGTTTTTTCATAAGATTTTACAGTTTCTTAATTTAATTAATAATGATTATGGTACTCAACAAACTTGTCTTTAAACTTGCTTAATTATAAAAAAATTATAGTAAAAAAATAATGATTTCATATTATTACATTTATTACATATTAATATAATTAATAGAAAAATAAATGAAATCTCAAAAATTGAATAAATAATTATTATTTTGAATTAAAAATAGTAACATATATTTCAACACTAATTGCTAGTTAAACGCCGAAAATTTTTTGTTATAAATTTGATTTCTTTTTTAATTTTAAATTAATTTTAATTCTCAAATTTTAAAAACATATTTTCTCTGCCTATGTGCATTTCCAAAAATGAAAACATTTTTTTATATTAAATAATTTCAAGAGTTTTAAAATATTTTTATATAAAGTTTAGAAATAACATTATGCACACATTTAAATAATATTATTGATTGAATTAATTATTACATATTCTATACAATTGACGGTCTAGCAAAACAATGTAGAATTTTAGGATATGATTGACAAAGCAATTGATGATATATTGAACAAGAGCTTATGTACTAAAAAAAATACTTTAATAAATTTGATTGAATTTTTTGGTCATTAGAAAAAAAATGTCAATTATACTCTTCTTTAAGAGCATAAGTTTGTCATTAAAAATATGCAATGAAAAATGACTTTTTTTTATGTATAGGGTAATATATAATAAATAATAACAATAAAAATAATTATATGGATCACTATTAATTAAAAAGTTAGTATTATATTTTACGAATACTTTGGCCCATCTTTTACAAAAGGGAAGAAATATTAATTATGCTCCTTAAGAGCATAAATTTCATATTAGAAATGTGCAAGTGGAACAAAGTTACTTTTTATTAGCCACAAAGAAAGTATATAATTAAAAGGATAACAATTATGGGAAATAATATTTGTACAATAGTTCTTATTTAACTAATAATTTTGGTAATAAATGACTCTAGAGTGACTTTTTTTTAAGAAGAAAATAATTTTCAATAACGATATGTTATACAATAATAATAATAATAATAAACATAAGTCAAGACTATTATTAAATTTTGAGAATTATATTTATCAATACATATATTTTGTCATAGACAATTATACATTGTGTTGTCAAGAATAACTTTAGCCAAATGGTTTAGAGTTCTTATAATTGTAGAAGATAAAGATACACAGACTAGACTAATACTGTGGTTTACATTAAAGTGGTCATTAAACTCCCTCCATAAAATTTTTTATTCTATAAATATTCTCAAAATATTTTATCGATGTTCACATATAACTTTTATTTTCATACTGTTTTTATAAGTAAGGTAATTAACACAAACCCCCCTTGAGGTTTGCAAGAATGACACTTCACCCCATTTTCACTAAAAATCATCATTCCACCCCAATGACTTAACTAGACTAACTTGAGTTAATCATGGTTAGATAGTATTGTGAATTCAACCAAGACTTTCATGTACAAAATAAAACAAGTCAAGAACATGTTGTAAGTGATACGTAAAAACCAATTAACAAATCTGATACATAACTTTTTCATGTATATAATTAAATCATTCAAGAACCTACATTACGTACATTAGCATATTAAGATGTCCCTAACAAAATAAGATAAACATTTCCATTGAGAAGAAGTTTATTGTTTTAATCTATAAATAAGCCTCAAATTAATAATTTTTCTATGATGAATTAGTTTATTGTTCATTTACACATATTGAATTGTGTACATATATCAATTTTTTAAAAAATAGATAGAATACGTTTTGTGTAGCATAAAAGTGTCCTATCAAATTTTAAATGACTTTAGGTGCTACACAATTTAAAGAACGATAAAGAGGACAATAATTATTAGTATTACAATTTTTTTTTAAATGTTTACTATCATATGAAACAATAAATAGAAAAATGAAATATTTAGTAAAATTGAAGTCAAATTTAATTCAATAAACTACAAACCTATAATTTATATCCATAAATTACAAAAATTATTTTATGTTTTCTGTATCAAGAACCTATAAATTATTGTCCTCTTTATCGCTCTTTAAATTGTGTAGCACCTAAAGTCATTTAGAATTTGATAGGACACTTTTATGTTACAAAGAACGTATTCTGTCTATTTTTAAAAAAATTGATATATGCACATAATTCAATATGTGTAAACGAACAATAAACTAATTAATCATAGAAAAATTATTAATTTGAGGCTTATTTATAGATTAAAACAATAAACTTCTTCTCAATGGAAATGTTTATTTTATTTTGTTAGGGACATCTTTATATGCTAATGTACGTAATGTAGGTTCTTGAATGGTTTAATTATATACATGAAAAAGTCATCTATCAGATTTGTTAATTGATTTTTAGCGTATCACTTACAACATGTTCTTAACTTGTTATATTTTGTACATGAAAGTCTTGGTTGAATTCACAATACTCCCTAATCTTGGTTAACTCAAGTTAGTCTAATTAAGTCATTGGGGTAGAATGATGATTTTTAATGAAAATGGGTGGAGTGTCATTCTTGCAAACCTCAAGGGGGGTTTGTGTTAATTACTCTTATAAGTATTCTCATTAAAATAATTTTTAAAATATAAACAAATCCGTGCAATGCATGGGGTTGACCTCTAGTTCATGAGTAAAAAATTACGAAATATTTTAATACCATATATAAAAAATCAACATAATTTATTATGTCTGGATCCTAACAATAGACCAAAAAAAAAATTAAGCATCTTCAAAAGAAAATTTAATTTGACAAAAAGCACCCCAAGCAATAAGCAAATCTTCAAGAAGTGAAGATGTTTAAAGCAAAACTCCACTAATAGATTCAAACTCGCATGAACTAAAATCTGCGAACTAAAAAGGCTCATAAACATTATTGTTATATTAGATTAATGTGTTAAAGTAAAGCTGCAAAAATTACCTTAAGGGGCCTAGAGGACCAAGCACCATCTCAAGTAGTGACTCCATGTGCTTAACTTTGGGAATACCAATCTCTGCTCCAATCCTCTTGTAATATCCTTCCTACTATAAAGTTATGCTTAAGTCATAACCTTATAATAAGTATTTGTTACTTGTTAATTCTGTTTGATCTTAAAATGTATATGTGATATTAAATATGAGCCTCCTTTTGTAAAAACATAAACCATATTTTTCCTCTGCCCCTTAAACATAAATAATATGTCATAGTAAAATAGTGAAATTGCATAATTACATTATCCATTGACGAATAAATAATATACATAACTAGATCAAATCCTTACCTTAGTTCACGTAGGAACCATTTAGTGTAGGTAGGACACTACTCAAAATTCATTAAAAGAAAATAAAAGGGCTGACTAAGCTCCTATCATCGACTCATTAAAAGGTCTGGACCATAGTGCCAATACTAGCTAAGGATCTCCACAAAGATTACCATCACCGCAATCTATGTAAAAATATAACAATAGGAATGAGAATAAAAATTTTCAGTAGGAAAAAGACTAGACTATTAATAATGACATTTGACTTAGTGTTAAACTGTTAATCTATTTTTGATTGTTTTTTGTAATAATTAGTTTGTTTGTTCCTTTACTTAATTACATAGTCTTATAAGTAAATTTATGCTTGAGAATAAAACTCATAGAATTCTTGATATACTTCCCATTTGATGTATTGTCAATGATGTAACACGTCATGTTACAACCTTATATAGATCATTACATAGTTCAATTGATAGAGGAGAAAACAAGGTTAGATGTATCAATAATTTACTTGCTTAAGCATAACATTCGTATCCAGAACAACAAAAGAATTTTTTCAGCGGATATTGAATAATAACACATAGAAGTAAAAATAAAATAGATTAAGGAGAAGAAGATTTGACATAGATATTTTTATACTTGTTTAGCCAAACCTACTACATCTAGTACTCAACACTTGTTAAGATTTCACTAAACATCTTTCTCAACCTTAGAAAGAAAAACAAGATAGTCTTTACATTAGCCTTCCCAAGCTCTCACTTATGACCAGGAGACAACTACTATAATAAATTGAGTAGTTATTCACTAGCCTCTCCAAGCTGAAATCGAGTAGTTATTCATCAGTCTCTAAGCTAAAACCATGACAAGTAAATAACTTTTACTGTCCCATTGAAAGTAGTCTTTCACTAGCCTTTCTGTGCTAAACCTAATAAGAATACCTTATTGTCTCGTTACAAGTAGTTTTACATTAGCCTCTCCAAGCTAACTCACACCAATTACTACTGGATCAAGGATACAAAGGTTTTGTGTTTGGATTGCTACTCAAACTAACCTACACTTAAATTTCCTTAAAATATACATGAATAACCTGGGATAACTTAAATGACTTCTTTCTAGCATTTCTTCCTAGGAAGAAAGTATAACTATTTAAGAATCATAGAAAGAAGATTTTTACAAGTAAGGAATCTGATTACATGATGAGATGAACTTTACATGATGTGAGGAGATATTTCAGAGTTTCCACTCTTGTGCAGCATCAATCACTTGTTCGTTTGAGCACAACATCTCTATTTATGGATGATCTTCCTTGTGACCTTTGCCATTGATCAGATCTTTGAGTGACACATGTTGATCATCCATTTGTGTCTTGGGAAAATAGTATAGAAGAGTACCCGTCTATTGTCAGAGCTTTTGTAGAAGCTATTATAAGTTTGAGGTTTCTTATCCGTTCAGAAACTACTCTTATTTTCTGAACGTGGTTTCTAAACTCTTTCTTCTATAAGCTGAGGTAGTTGACCATGATGGCAAAAAAGATGACTTACCAATATGAAACTGGGTTTGACTTTAAATTTGAATTTCAAAAATTTAAATCTCCCTATTTTCCAGGAACGTTCATGCTCTATAGTGAAGTGAGCTTTCTGAAGTGTAGAATCAGTTCCTTGATAATTCTTGGGTCTTCTTGTCTTCAATCAGAGCTTGTTGATGAACAACATTATGAGTGTGATGATTGAAGATAGTAGAACATTTTGGCTCCAATTTTTGAATGATATCTTCACTTCAGATGTACTTTCTAAAGTCCAGTGCTACTTTCTAAAGTCCCAAATCTTGGTTTCTTACACTTTGCTTTTTCTTCCAATCGTTATGCATTTTGAGCTCGCATTTGGACATAATTATCACTTTCATTTAGTTTATATCTCTTAAAATGAGATAAAGCATGTTTGGAGATGTAAAGTGAAATTATTCTCGCTTAAATAAGCCTTGTTATGCTAACAATAGATCCTGTTTACTACTTCAAGAAACTAAACGTTAGTCATTCTTCAAAGTATTTTTTTTAAATTGGCTTTGTTGTCATGTAAAACATATTTCATTAAAGCCTTCATAAGGGTTCTGGAGCTAACATCTTCCTCTTCTCTTCCACCTTCAAGAACCTCCATTTTTTATCTTCATCCAAGCTACAAACATCAAACCACCACACTACCACCATAGATCAACCCTAAACACCTAAATTTTCCATTCCTATACACAAGGACACAACAAAAATCCTCCTCTATTTATCCTCTGGCCAAAACCACTCTTGCTCTAAGGAAAGATTTTTTTTCCTTTCTTTTTCTTGCAAAGGATCAAACATTTTCATTTTTCACCAAGAAGCACACTTGGTAGGGGTTTTATTCTTGAGTTCTATTTTCATTTCTACTCTTTTATTTTATTTTTGGTGTGATCAAGGTCATAGCTTGCTAATAAGTGTTCATGATGATGATTGTAAGAGCATTATGTCTATCACCTCTAAAGCTTTAGGCATGATCTTTGGTTTAAAAAAAAAAGAGAAAGAATGCTCATTTGGTTTCTTTGTTGTTTTGAGCTTAATGGTGAGTCCAAGAAATGAGGTTCTTTGAACCATGGGAATGAGGACTCTGAAGCTCATTTTCATTTTATTAAGATTAATGGGGTTGCAAGTCTCACTCTTTAAAGTCTTGAGTTTTTGAGCTCTAATAAGACATAAAAATGGACTTACATTCATGTTTATGTTTCACGTTTTGCATCTTTATGTTTATATTTCAATGTCTTGCATATCATATTTATATTCCAAGTTGTTATCTTGTAATCTTAAAGACTTAAAAATGAACTTGCATTTTCATATTTAAATTTCAAGTCTTGCATTTCATGTTTATATTTTAAGTTGTCACCTTATAATCTTGAAGACTTAAAAATGGGTTTGCATCTCATGTTTAAATTTCAAGTCTTGCACATCATATTTATATTTTCAAGTTGTCACCTTATAATGTTAAAGACTTAAAATAAGATTATATGGTATGTTTATGATTCTAGTCATCACCTATGTCACTAAAGCTCAAGACTTGCCCCTTTGATCTTAAACGGAAATTTTGATCATGGACACACATTCACATGTACACTTTGGCTATATAGTAATCTTGGATCTGGAGTTGTTTTTATTTTATTTTAAGACTTCAATCTTGTGTCTTGAGTGTACAAAGGAATTTTGAAAGAGATAGAAATTCAAAAGGAGCAAAAATGTTATTTTTAAATAAGTAAAACCTTATTTATGAAATTTTAAGTTTTACTACTAATTTAAATGGTAATAATTAATTTATAAGAAGGACAAAATTATTTCATATGTTTTAAATGTCTTAGAGTAGTTTTTGAAAAACTAGTAACTAGAAAATGTTAAAATTGTAATTTCCAAACTTTTTGGTAACTTCAATTTTGGCACTTGTTAACATTGTAGGACGCTATTTGACATTATTCATGTGGTAAAAAATGTGTTAAAAATTGTTTCATATGTCGTAGATGTCTTAGAATGGCTTTTGGGAAAAACTATTAATTGAAAAGGGTCAAAGATATAATTTCTAAAGCTTTTGAAATTTTAATTTCTGGTACTATTTGACATTGTTAAGCATTTACAGTTTGGTACGTATATGTATAAAAATTATTAATAATTGTTGTAAAAATTATTTTTAGCATCACAGAAAAAACTAGTAATTAGAAGGGGTCAAAAATATAATTTCCAAAACTTTTGAAATTAAAATCTTTAGACTCCAAAAGTTTTAGGAATTGTTTATGTGCTTAAAAATTAGTGAAAATTATTGTAAAAATTGTTTTTGGTGTCTTAGGAGCTTAAAAAGATAATTACAAGTGTTAAGTTTGACCATTTTGCAAAATGCGAAAAATTGTCTTGAACTTCTTATTATGGAATTTTGGCCAAATGAGTTTAATTAGAGTTAATAATGATTTTAAATGTGTCCATGTGTTCAAAATACCATTTATGATATTAAGAAAAAATTTTAGAAGCATTGACATTTGCTAAGTGCCAAAAATGTGAAACTTTGCACTTTGACCCATAAAATCTAATAAAATTTGGCCAATGGCCCAAAATGATTTTTATGATGAATTTAAATAATTTCTAAGTGTTATGAGTCTCTTAAAGTGTAAATTATTTGTGGAAATAATTAGTTTTGAGAAAATGCATTAATTGGGAAATTTACTCTTTGACCTATAAACTTTTAGAAGTTGCAATTTTTACTCCACTTGGGACTAAAGTGTAATTATCAATAACTTGGTGATAATGATGTGATTGATATGTATTGAAGGCTATGTTCATATGAATTGTTTGAAGATTATATGACTTGAAATAATTGTGCAAAATTGTGCATTAATGACTATGTATGCTTGATTCTTGAATTATGCAAGTAATGATTTCTATTATATTGAATATATGTTGTTGAGCATAGCATATGCATTAACTGAATTCCAATCCTTGATTTCCGGATATTGGGTAAGAGCATGTTTACTTGTCAATGAGACATTGATGCTAACATGCTTATGGATATATATAAAGAATGTGATACATGCTTATGTGATTAATCACATGATGAATTAGGACATGTTGTAATTATGAATGAATAATTGAGGTGCATGATTGATATGTTATATGACATTAAGCAAATTTGGGAAACTCCGTTCCACCATTATGCTGGATTTCCATGAATTTGTGGACATAGAAAAATTGTGAGCATGAAATGTTGAATGATAAGTTGTGATGATGGCCATGATTATATGTGCATGTTTGCATATCTAATTAACATGCTAAGATACATAAGAGACATGGTGTAACATCCTCCCAAGTACAACATCATCCTTAACTCATGACATTATACTTAAAAGTTGTTACTTATAAATTAGTGGACCTTTCTTAATTATCTTGAGCAAGATTTATTTTAATCTGAAGTAACTAATATGTGATTATATTAAAATATATAGCAGAGAAAACAAACACTTATTGATTACAAGGGCGAGTACAAAAGAAGGCTCCTCTATGAGCTTCAATACACATTTGGTCTCTATTATCGTTAAGAACATAAACATACGATTAAGATAATCGATACAAGATGGCTTAAACTACGCAAATCCGATTTCTTTTTAGCAACCTCCTTGTTCTCTGGATCAATTGGAGATGACACAGGAACACAAACACATAGGGTGAGAATTCTAAAATTCTCAGTAGGGCTTTCCCCCAAATACACAACAATAGTGTCATCATCATCATCCCAACCACTTCTGTTATTAAGAAAATGTGGTCATGCAACATTTATTAAAGTTTCATTTTAAAGTTAAAAAAATCATTCTCCCGAAGTGGGTTCTTTTATTATTCAATCACTTAATGCACATATATCAAAATGTTCCATCACATAGTAAATCATCCTATGAGGCAATTCAGAATAACTTGAGTATGCATATAATACGTGTAGTGAAATTATCTCAAAGTGACCCATTTCACTTATAGTCGTAGAAATCAAATCATTGCATTTTTCTTTTCATTGACATAGAAAAGACTTAATTTATTCTCTTAGTTTATACCACATGGTATTTATAGTGGATCACACCACAAGGAAATAGACGCTTCAGGATTGAGCTTATTCTTATATGTGATCATTGGACTTCATTTTTTCCTTTTTCAAATCTCACAGATCTATTCCTAGCCGATACGTTTACTGACTCATAATATCTCTAAGGGAGTTCCTTTTTGCCTTTCCCTTTGCCCAACACAAGTCTTGTTTCCGTTTTGTCCATATGCCAGAACATGCACGATTGAAATTTATATATTCTCTTTTCTCATATAACGCATCATGTACTTTTCTTTTCTCAAATGCATGCATAAGCCACATGTAGGCATTCATTTATAATATAGTTCTCATTCGTTTCCTCATGAATCAAACTTTAAAGTTCATAGCATGTATTCATACACATAACACTTGAATCAAAAGTCATTGCATTACAATTCAAGATTTGGTTCATTTCTAGCAATTGGGCAGATTTTACACCATTGTAGCATAAATTTATTTGTGCATCAAACAATCAATTCAAAGGCTATAAAAATTCTTTAAGACACTTCAATGTGTCCAAAAGGTCCTGTAAAAATTTCAGAGCAAGAATCACTCTCTAACTATATTAACAAAATTAGACAAATTTGGTGGTCAGAGACCACTTAACCTCAGCTTAAAACCAAAAATCTCATAATTTTTAACCCTAGCAAATGATTGAATCAATTCAAAATATAAATCATGGTTGCACTTTAAGATGTTTCTAACACCCTGTAAAAATTTCAAGGAAAAATCAATCATATGCTATGGTAACAAAATTAGACAAATTTGCAGCTTCAGTTCCAATAGTTCAGGTAGCATAGGTACAATTTCGGTTCTTGATTTTTTTAAAGCAATATAAATAAAAAACAGAGGTAAGAAAATTCATGGGACTAGTCTAAGATGTTAGCTCCAACATATAGTTTTTCTAGCTCATAAAAATACCTACAATTATGCCAGAAAATTCATGAACAATCATTGCCAGGAGGAAAATTGAAAATCCAGCAAGCATAGTTCAACTCATCTTCAGCAAAAATGATTTTTTCACAACACCAAACTACCCCATCCATGCAAATACATCAATATCTAGGTGTAAGCTCACATTATAACTAGAATTTATTAATTTAGAACAACCCAAAACTTGCAAGAACAAAAAACACAAAACAAGACACAAAATCCCTACTTTCAAAGCTTTAGAGCCTTATAACTCCAAAGGAGGCTCCAAATGGTTTCTCTTCACTTCAAGGCCACCAAATCAAGCCCAAAGGCTTCCTTAGGCAGTAAGGTAGTGATATATCAAGGTGAGGATTAATAAGGAATTGAGATTTTAATCGATTAGATTTATAGGTATTGATATGTGGAACAAGTTTAGTAAAGAAAATTTATGATTTTAACAAGTCTAGGCTAAGGTTTTTGAGGTTGGAATTCAGTTTGGAGCTCTTGAGAAATAGAAATGGAGGTTTCTATTTTTTCCTTCTTCTGGCTGAAATATGGGTGGCTTAATGGAGAAGGTTGGTGTTGTGTTTAGCTTGTAAAGAAAGCTTGAATATTATATAATATAAAAGGATAATTCATAAAGAAAGAAAGTAAGATGGATGTTTAGGATTTAGTCTTGGAATTCAAAATTTAATCTTAGCCTTACACTTGTGTTGAATGGATATACATTATCTATTTGTCATGATTAAACTACCTTTCCGTGTTAAAAATCGCACATTGAAATTTTATCAAATGGGTAAAATACCATACCTGGGTAATCAAACATTGCTCGAAGTTAATTCCAGGCCTAAAATTCTCATTCCTTACCATTTATAATCTCAATCCTATAATTTCTCAGTTTTGGGCACATCTGGTTCCAATTCTAGAGTTTTGATTGTCTAAGGCTTACGAACTCGTAAGGTTACTATTCATGCCCTTAAAATTTTTTTAACACGACGAGGGTCATCCTCATCGTTGCTAAAACTATCAGATTTTTGAAATTATGACTAATAAAGCTTAAATTAATTTTTAAATAAATTTTGGGGTATTACACATGGAAATCATCCATTAGACTCAGGAATTAATGGTTATGAAAGATGACCCTATGCCCCCTATCCCTGCACTTTGGCAGTTTGAGAATTTAGTTTATCAAGAGGATAAGTGTAGACCAATGATGACTAGTTAGGTATGAGCTCATAACCTAGAACTTTTAAGAGGAGGAGTATTAGGGTGGCCCTTTAGAAAAAGATAAGAAGGTTAAGTCATTTAAGAGAACAAGAAAGTAAATTTATGTGAAGAGATTTTATGTTCCTTATGCTATGTTAATTCATTATGATTCTTGTGACATGTTGCATAAGGCATTGACATGCATTCATAATGTGGAATGATGCATCCATGATATTAAGACTCATGCTAAAAGACATGAACCTCAGCTAATGATTTTTAAACATAATAAATAAACTTTGCTTATATCCACTATTTTCATAATGAAACCGAGGTTCTTAAGGACGAAAATGATGACATTTGTTTGGAGGTGAAAGCCCTACTGAGATTCTTGTACAAGTTTCTCATTCCTTTCCTATTTCTTTCCATCTTGTTTCCAGAGGTCGATAGCCACCTTTGTGATCTACATCGATGCACCCACTTGGGAGATGCACTATGTAACACCCTAAAAGGACCTAACTACACTTAAGTTTGCATTTGAATTCTATTAGATATCACTTATGCCTTGTGTTCATTTCTTCTAAAATTAACTTATAAAAATAGTGGATAATTTTTTTTCTTTTAAATTACTTTTCAAAAGCTTAAGCCTGGAGCAAGAATTGAAATACATAGTGCTTACATAGATGGTACTCAAAATTTCTTTGTGTACTTAATTCAATACATGAAATAAAGGACTAAATGTAAAATTATCATTACATAAACTGAAATCTAACTACTTAATACATAAGTCATACCAGGACATATACCATAGTGATAAGTTCTTAATAAAAAAAATACAAATTTTACTACTATAGGTATATTTTTCATATCTACAACATAACTAAACTCGGAGTGCTAATTCTTGGAAGGTCTAAAATCTTTGTGATTGCCTCCTTCTACACTTTGTTGCTTCAGGTGGACTCGTCTTTGGTAACGACAATGTAAAGAAACATAGGAGTGAGAAATACAAGATTTCTCAGTAGAAGTTCCTACTTGCACTTAACGTGTCATCATTTTCGTCCTAGTCACTTCGGGTTTATTATAAAAAGGTGGACATATAAATAGTTCAATTACTAAATTTTCGCAAATTAGTCGAAGTGTGGTTGCTTTTACTATTCTTATGACATTAAAGAAATATAAATTCAGTCATTCATCAATCATGCATCCAAATATATCATATAAAATCACTAATGTGAAACAATAATTTAGGAGATGCATACATTTCATGATTACTCATCCTCAACATTTATATTATCTTGGGTACCACACCTTCAGGTTTCCATTATTATATTTCTGAATTACTCATGGGATGAATGCATCAATGCCTTAGACCACCCAAAATGGGTAATGAGCTCATACCGTGGCCGTCGCCATAACCTTATGATTTTCTTTCCGTTGCCGTGATCTCAACAGTTTAGGGGTTAAGCCGTGAGCTTATCTCAAGTCCACTTTTCTAGACTATCCTTACTACTTTTGCAGCTTTAATTTTATTCTCACTGAGTGAAATCACTAATAACTTAATCCCCTTTTGAGGATTAAGTAGTGAGTTTGATAATTTATTATTTCATTTGAAACATGAATGTATGCACATCATCATATAATCATCATGGCACAATCAATCATTTCGTATCTTATCACTGTATATTCATATTACTGCATATCACTTCATGCCAAAATAGTAGACATGTCATGTATATCTCATAGTAATCAGCAAATAATATCATATAGATTCCTCATAAACGATTTGTATTAAGCAATCTAAGCTATCAAGTCAAGTCCCTAGTGTTCCTCAAGGATCATGGATGTCTTGATTGATATGTATACATTATGAATATCTTTCTTTGTACTCTTTAGCATTTGCTTATTTCATTATTGCGTTTCAAATATTATTAGAGGTTCTTTATATATTTTTAGGCTCCCCTATGTTTGAAGATTATTGCAACTTAGATCCTCAAAATCTCTTTAGAAGACTTGAATCTTCTATTTATAGTTCTAACGTCTTTTATAAGAAAATTTGTAACTTTTTGTCTACTTATTATCCCAGCCTTTTAAATATAGTCCAGATTCTTATCTCATCAACCTTTCTGTTAAGGGTAATTTTATAAAAATACATTTATGGTTATGCCATAGTACCCTTTTAAAGTTACCCCTTTCTAGACTCTCAATCTTCCCAAAAATTTATTTCTCATTCAGCATTTTTGTGGTGAAAGATTTATGCACACCATACATGGAGGTGTTCCTAGATGTGTTACCTTTCCAATAGAGTTGAAATCAGTCCATTTGCATTATTCTAGACTAAGTTACATCTATTTTACTACTCAAGGTCATTTAGAGTTCTAGTCTTAGGCTCTACTTTAAAATTTATATCTTGGGCTAGAAAACTCCTTTTTAGGTGATTCTTTTGGAAAGTGTTCTTTATTAAGTCTAGTTAGTAAAAAAAAAAATAGTTTTATCCGCAAAGCTTCATATTCTGAAGTTTCATATTTCAAAGTAGCTACTGCCAGAAATAGCCAAAAATCCAGCATTTATCATTCTCATGTTTGTTGTTAGTCCCTCAACACAAGGACCATCTACCATGTTTTTAAGTCTTATGTAAGCATGAAACATCATAAAAACTTTTATAACAGAGAAGTGCATGTAGTGATTCATAAAAATATATTTCAACCATTCAAAACTCTTGTCAATAACACAAGCTTGAGGCATTCTAACCATGGACAAGGTTAGAATCCAACAATGCTTGAACAAGTAAAGAAGAAACTCCTACCTCTTATGTAGGGTCTAAAAAGAGTCCTTCTCTTCTTCCTTGAGCTTGAGTAAGATTCCTTGGAGTGGATGACCCTCCTTATATCTTGTCTCTAGAACTTGAGTACTTAAGAAAATATTTTTCACTAGAGTTAAAGATTATAACTCTTGTGAAGGCTAGTGAAAGTTTGGGCTTAGAATTTAAATGTTTAGATGAAGTTTGGAAAGTGAATATAAGTCTTTGAAGAGAAGAACATAAGAAGAAATGGTAGAGAAAGAATAAGAGAGAAAGAACACTTAGAGAGTTTCTAAGGCTTAAAGACTAGTAAGAGTGTATGTATTTTACAAGAGTTAGAGGATGTAGCTCTTGAAAAGCATGGTGAGGTCTCTTTGTGACTTGGAAATGAAATGAATGGAAGAGAGTTTGAAGAGTATTTATAGTGGAAGGAAAAAGAATGAAGCACTTAGAGAACTAATGCTTGGAGCATGATTTATGCAAATATGTTGGCCAAATTTTGGGATAAAAAAATTTTCCATGTTTTATGCAAACATGTAGGTCTAATTTTGGAATGAAAATGCTCCATGTTTCATGCAAACATGTTGGCCTAATTTTTGTAGTTATTAAAGTAGTGGCATTGTAGTAATTTATTAAAATAGTGGCATTATAGTAATTTCTTTAACCAAGACAAGGGTATTTTTGTAATTAGATAATGATAGTGATATTCTTGTAATTTTATTTAGAGTACGGGTATCTTTGTCATTTATTAATAAGTCAAGGGTAGTTTGGTAATTTCTTTTACATAGCAAGGGTATTTTCATAATTTCAATTAAGTGATAGCATTTTTATAATTCTTTGCATTTTTTTCTACACACTTGAATATTCTAATAATATTTGTTATGTTTCATAGCACTTGTCTAGATTTTGCTCTTTTTCATCTAAATTACTAATGATTAATCGATATTTATCCTAGTTATGAATTTGTGGATATTACACACTATGACCCAACCGGTCACATCACTTTGTGGGTCCTTGTGCTGTTTACCTGTTCGTATTCCTGGATCGTCCTTTCATGCACCTTGTTACTAACTTTTGGTTTTCCACGACCACTCACTTTACCGATGATTTTGCCTTCTAGCGTGCTTGCCCTCGTGTAGAGGAGATTCCTCATGCTCCACCTCGCCCCACCGCTTAGTAGTTTGACTCATCTGAGGAATCACCTTCCTAGCATTCCTTTGGCAACTGAGCACCTCCACCTCCATGGAGGTAGAGAGTGGTAGCGATGGGAAACTATGGTAACGCAGCCTTTGAGGGGTTTAGTCTATTCATAGAGGAGCTTCTTATCCGCGTCGTGGTGCTCATGTTCATCCCGTGTGCTTGAATACCTTCTTCTTCCCTGGAGCGACGCACTTAGGAGCCGATAGCAGAGCGCTTATGCATATTTCGTGGAGAGGATAACCTTTTTTTGTTATTATATCATGCGTTATCTACTCTAGGTACATCTTGATAGGAGTAGTGAGAAGGGAGGATTTTAGTAGGCTGTTTATATCGGCTATTTATGTTCTGATTATATTTCTATTGGATTACTATACTTAGCTCAACCTCTATTCGTGGGCATGATACTATTTAGTTATTTTGTTTTGGTGCGTGATATGGAATGGATGATACACATGATTACTTATATGTGTGTGTGTGTGTGTGTGTGTGATGACATGTTATGCTCATGATGTGGTTATACTAGGATTTTTATGTATGCTCGTGATATGTTTTATTTTCTTTATGGTATGAAATGAATGACGTGTTTTATTTAGCGCGGTTAACGTATGAGATGAACTAGCTCACCTTGCATGAAGTATTGAGCTTGATCACCTAAGTGTTTATTGTTCTGTGTGCTTGGGACCAATGGCATGACCACAACAAGATAGGACTCTATGTGGAGGAGATGAGTAATGAGACCACTGGAGCTATTAGGGACATGGCGAGAGCCATGCAAATAATGTTCGAATGGATGGACCGCCAAGGCAATGTCCGGTTGTAGCCCAACACTGCCAATGGCCAAGAGCATGCTTGATTTGGAGAGTTTCACAAGATGAACCCGCCAACATTCAGAGAGCTTTGAATCCCAACCAGGCTGACAAGTGGATCAAGAGCATGGAGAAGGTCTTCTAGTGATCACCTGCATTAGGAATAGAAGGTGACTTTTGCCTACATGTTGGATAGAGAGTTATGGTGGGTAACACCTGAAGGCTATTGGAGGCATCCCACCATGATTAACTTGGAAATATTCAAGACTTGCTTCTAGGAGAAGTACTTTCTAGCATCTGGAAGGAATGCCAAGGACATGGAATTCATGCAGTTGACCCAAGGAGGGTTAGCAACGCATAGTACACTACGAAGTTTGAGGAGCTGATTAAGTTTTCAAGGATTTTCAGGGAAACCCGACAAGTTCTAGAAGTGTGCTAAGTATGAAGCTTGGCTGAAGGCAGAGATCAATGTTGCTATTGCATATTTGGAGATTAGGGACTTTCCTACCCTAGTAAAAAAATGCTATATCATCGAGGAGGGCCACAAGAAGTTGAACGTGTCAAGGCTGAGAACTTCACTAAGAAGCTAGCACTGAAGTTCCAAGATTTAAGCCACAATTCAAGCCCGGTTCAAGTCACAAGGCCCCAAGAAGACCTTTCATCATGGGGGATCAAGTGGTCCCAAGGGCAAAGCATGTCAGAGGGCCCTAGTTGCACCCCCAAGCCTACATCTCCTGCATCATGTCCCAAATGTAGGAAGTCATAGAGACCGACCTTGCTTGATGGGTTAAGGAGTTTGTTACAAGTGCAGGAAACCCGGTCATTATGCTAGAAAGTGCCCAGAAGAACCTCAACCCCTACACTAGGCTACAGTGTGGTCTTTACCTCAATGCAGAAGACTCAATGAAGTCCATTGACCTCATAGAAGGTAAGTGTGAAATGAATGGTAGGACCTTAATTGTAAATGACTTTGGCACAACTCATTCATATTAGTACTCATGTCATACTAGTACCAAATGTCATTATTTCGTCAATTCAAAGCATTCAGTCATAGAGTATTAGGCATGGGGGGCACATAAAGATATTTTAAGTTTATTGGGTACGGTATTTTACCCGTTCGGTAGAGTTTTGATGTGCATTTTTTAACACTAAAAGTTATTTGGTGGCCAAGTAACCTCTATTAATTACATCTTACCAAGTGGATGACAATGATTGAAACTTGAAAATCAAGTTTTAATCTTGACCTTTCATTTATTATTATTTTACATGGGTACCAATTTCTCATTCGTTCGTTGGAATTTCGGTGTGTGATTTTAACACAGAAAAAGCTACTTATCCACTAAGTTAAAGTAAACCACTTATCTTGAGCCAAGTAGATGACCAAGATTCATTCTTTGACCAATAAATCAATCTTAGCCATCCATTTCATTTTTTCTTTTTGAAAAAGGAAGAAATAACTATTTTGACTACTTAATTGTCATATCTAACCAAGATAAATGCCAACTACCCAACCTTATCACTCCCACCCTTAACAATTCGGCTAAGAGGCAGAAACCTAGGCTCCATGGACCCTTTCTCTCAAACTCTAACTTCACTTTCCCAAAACCTTGGTTTATGATTACTTAAACCCCAAATCTCCTTCACTAAACTTGTTTTACTCATCAAAATCTACCAAACTAATTGATTGGAATTTTAACTCCTCACCATTTCTCGCTTTGATATCTCATACTCCACTATTTAAGGAAGGGATTAGGTGCTATTTGGAAGGCCTTGAGGTGAGGAAAAACTATTCTTGGAATATCCTTTGGAGTAGAAGCCCTAAAGCTTCACCAGTAGGACTTTTGAACCTCTTTTGCTTCCAATCTATTTTTATGTTTTGGTTACTAAATTAAATTTATATTTTTTATCATATTGGTTGATAATGTATAGATATTGATCTGTTTAATTTGATGGAATGTTTGGATGATGTTAGAAAACCCTTTTTCTCAAAATATGTTTTTAGCTATGTTGCTAGAAATCCCAATTTTAGGCTAGCATGTGGCTTTACTTGATATTTTTTACCTAGTTAGAGGCCTTATAATAAGTTAAAAATTTTACATGATGAAGCTAACATATTAAGGTGTTTTCAATATTTTTCTTGGGTCTTAAAAATGATTTTTACTATTTTCAAAAATGAGAAACTGAGATAGTTAGGGCTCCTGCATAACCAAGTCTAAAGCTATAAATTTTGTTAATTTTGTTACCACAGCAAATGATTGAATTCTCCTTTGAAATTTTTACAAGGTGTTGAGGACATCTTGAAGTCCAACCCTGAATTTTCATAAGATTTTATATGTTCATTTGATATGGTAATAAAATAGGAAATTAGCTATTGACTATAATTAGGGAGTTTTTGACCTCCGAAGTTGTCTAATTTTGTTAATCTAGTTAGAGAATGATTTTTGCTCTGAAATTTTTACAGGACCTTGGGGACATATTAAAATGTCTTGGATAGCTTTTTTAGTCTTGGAATTGGTTGTTTAATATGCAAACTAATTCTTGCTACATAAGTGTGAAATCTATCCAATGTGCTAAACATGTGCTAATGCATCTAATTGATGATATAATGGCATTTGGTAACTTGTGATATATAAATGCATGCTAGAGGAAGTAAAGATTGGTTGTAAGACATGATTGAAATCACATTGTGAATGAATGCCTATATGTGCTTTGTGCATGCATTTGGAAAAAGAAAAGCAAATGACGCATATATGTGGTAAATGTAACGCCCAATTTTTATTGTAATTTTTACTGTCATTAGGAATTACCAATTACCGTAGGTAAATATTATATAAAATTTGAGACCAAACAATCCTTAATAAAGGAATATAACGTTAGAAGAGAAGTTAGGAGCAATTCGTGTATTGCAAACCCCTTTACGTGTAAAATGACCAAAATGCCCTTAGGTTATTTTACTCAGAAATGAGGATCATGGGCCCCACCTCCTCAAGGATGTTTTGATGTTAATAAGGGATTTTTTGTGTTATGAGTGTTAATAGAGGAAAGAATCCTAATTTTGAGCTCAACATGCGAAATGACCAAAACGCCCCGGCTTTTAACTCAATTGCGTGCCACTTGTCCGAACCTCACTAAAATGTTTTAAAAGGTGTTTTTAAGCCATGATTAACCATTGATTAAGCTCGGGTGGTCTGGGCAATTTTTAAGTAAAATGACCGTTTTGCCCCGTCTTTGTGCAATTTTACAAATTTTGAGATTTTTGATTCGTTTAACGAAACCTAAGCAATATTAGGCTCAAATTAAAGCTTATTAAATTCTAATTATTAATCTAGAGTCAAAATTATTTATTTAAATTGATTAGAACCTAAAATTGCTTTAAAACACTCAAATTGCTTACTAATTCACCTAAGCCCTTAACCGTAAATTCTCTAAATTGCATGAATACCTTGCCTACACCTAAATAATGCATGGAACACACAAATTTCTCCTCCTTGGGCTGTAATGGACAAAATTATTGATGCCATTATGCATCAGAATAATTGCCCAAAGATACACTAAAACAAAATGCCAAAAATTCCCTAAAACATGGCATAAAACATGCCTTAAACAAAGAAATGATTTTCCTCCCTTTGTTCCCCATGAAAAATCAAAATTATGCCTCCTCCTCTTATCATACATGAGCTTGAATTCCTCTATAAATATGCTTGCTTGAGGAGCCTTGGAAGCCTTGCTCATAACTTACACAAATTCTAGTTTTAGGAGCACCAAAAGCTCTCATTTCCTCCTCCTCTTGGCTGAATTCTTTCTTCAAGTTTTCAAGAATATTTTCTTTCATTTCACTCCAAGAAACCAAGTTCTCTTCCTTTCCTTCAAATCAGATTAGGTAGGGAGTTGTTTTTAAGTTTATTTCTATTTTTGCTAAGTGTTGTTCTTGGTTCAAAATGATGATTTCATGGATTTCTCTAGTTTTTCCATTTGGTTTTCTTCTTCCTTTTCTTTAACCAATTCGGCCATATGGCCTAGGTGGGACTAAGATGATGGCTTGATGATGAGGACCTTGAAGGTGGGTTGTGAATCCATCACAAGTTAGGCCTCTAAAGCTTGAAAGTTCCACTTAATGCAAAACTTTAAAGAATAATATTTTTATGATATTTTTATGATCTTGAGTTAGAACTTGAAAGATGTATTTTTCACTTTGTCTTGCTAAGATATATTGGGTTGAATTTATATTCTCTAAAGTCTTGGAGGAGCTCTAGTAAAGAAATTTTCCACTTAATGCAAAACTTTAAAGAATAATATTTTTATGATGTTTTTATGATCTTGAGTTTAGAACTTGAAAGATGTATTTTTCACTTTGTCTTGCTAAGATATATTGGGTTGAATTTATATTTCTCTAAAGTCTTGAGGAGCTCTAGTAAAGAAATAAAATGAACTTGCATCCATGTTTAAGTTTATGCCTTGCATAATCATGTTTACTTTCTATGTCATCACTAAATTCTCAAGAATGAATAAATGAACTTGCATATTCATGTTTAAATTTCCAAGCTTGCATTTCATGTTTATGTTTCAAGTTGTCACTTAATCTTCAAAGATAATAAAGAGGATGCATCTCATATTTATTTTATGCTCTCACTTTATTTTATAATGGCTAAAAGAATCAACGCATGACATGTTTATTTTTATGTCATCACCTAAAGATCCTAGAGCTCAAAGACTTGCCCAAGTATCACAAGCAAAGAAATAAGATTATTGGAGTTAAAGAATTAATTCTTTAAGAAGTCTTGAGATTGGAGCTTAAAGATGTAATAATAATTCTCTTCTCCCTTCACCGGTCCATGCGGATTACGCGCTCCGGTTTCTAAGATTCTTTCTCCCTCCACTGGTCCCTGCGGACTACGCACTAGTTTCTTGCATCATGTTTATATTTCAAGTTCTTGCATCATGTTTAATTTTCAAGTCATCACCTTAAATCTTAAAGATAAAGAAATGGATTTGCATATCATGTTTATAATTCCAAGTTATCACCTTATAATGACAAGATTAAAATGAGGTTGCATAGCATGTTTATGATTCTAAGAAATCACATAAATCTCTTAAGATCAAGACTTGCTCCTTTTATCTTAAGTGAGAATTTTAATCATGAAGATTCTTTCAAGTTTAGCAAAAAGAATTAGTTTCTAAAAGAAATTTGAGGCCTTGCAAAGATTTTACAAGAAACTAGTATTCCATGTACACTTAAAATGTGATTATGATAGGTTCATGATTCAGCCACTAATCTAAGTTTATTACCAATGTATGATGATGATTTAATATGTTTAAAGTTGTGATTATTATGTTTATTGATGAGGGAACAATTATATGCAAGTTAGAAGAGAAACTAGCTATATAAAACAACTAAAGCAAGATTTCTAGAACTCTAGATAATGAAATTTATTCTGTCCAGAACCTTTAGTGGCCTTAAGAACCAGATTTTATTATGTTTAGATAAGGGAGAATGATTCATAATTGGGTTAGTAATTAATTTTGGCATCGAAGGGAAGACGGAACGAAAAGGGTTAAAAACGCAACTTCTAGCAGTAAAACCTTAAGAATGACTTACTATGCTGCCCCATATAGTCTAATAATGTTCCTAAGGCTTATAATTAATGGTAATGATGGTAATGAATCCCTTAGATGCATAATTAATTAGTTCAATAATTGAGGTTGCCGATTCTAGAGTTTCGATTATTAGATAGCTTTTGGAATTTATGATGATGCCTCCTTGATGTTTTAAATGATAAGTCTATGTAGAGATTTGATGCTTTGGAATGTCAGTTTATATGATGATGTAATGCCTACTGAGAATTTGATATTATTGAATGATTTCATGGCTTGCATGTTATAGTTGCTATTGCAAACAATGAGAATGTTCATGCATCTTGATGATTATGATATAACATGCAAAGACTTAAAGGTGACTCAAAATATATGAGGAAATGACCTTTGGACCCATCAGACTATAGGTGGTGAAAAGGTGATCCTAGAAATGATCCTTTGGACCCATCAAATAGGCGGTGAAAGGTGATTCTTGCCCCTAGTCCATTCTCTCAAAAGGGTAGAGACGAAATTTTTACTTATCAAAGGGATAAGTATGTGCTGGTGACGACTAGCAAGGTATGAGCTCATAACCTAGATTACTCCCAAAAGGGTGGAGTATAGGGTGGCCCAGGAAAATGATGATGAAAGTAACTTTAAGTCACCTAAGAAACTAAGTAAATGCATTATGTGAATATGATGTTCTACTATGCATAGTATTTATGAGATGATGATGAGAAATATGATGTTCTGCTATGCATAGTATTATGAAATGATGATGAGGAATATGATGTGATTTTATGCATAACTATGTTATTATATATGAAAGGAAAAGTTCATTATATACATGACATGCTAAGTTTATGATGCATTATAAGACGCATGATTAAAGGACGAACCTCGGTAAAGTATATTTTCAAACTTAATAAATCAATCTTAGCATGCTCATTATTTCATAATAACCCGAGGTTCCTGGGGACGATGATGATGACACAATGCATCATGAGGTGAGTACCCCTGAGATTCTTTTTATAAGTTTCTCACTCCCTCTATTTTTCTTTCCATCTCGTCTTCAGAAATAGGAATTCGTGAATCACATTGAGGCTTTCACCGGTAGTTGAACTTGATCCTGCTAGTTTCACTCGTATATTTCAGATATCTATCCCTATCCCTGAATGTTATTACTAGGTGCCATTAATGGATGTCCTTCCATCCATATATTATTTATGTTTTATTAGATTGCCTACACTTAGTCTTATTCTGTTGGTAGGCAAAATATCTATATGATATGTAATTATGGATGTTATATGATGGAGCCAATATATTATGATGTGATGTTTGTAAATTCCTATGTGTCTTTTAAATTTTGCTAAATCATTCACGTTAAGCGGGCTCATGTTTTCAATTATGTTTAAAAAAAAATGGCTCGTAATTTCACTAAGTATTTTCAAAGCATGATTAAGGAACTAAAGCAAAGAGTAAAGTCTAGTAATTAATCAGACCTAGGTGTATTGGGTTAATTATTAGGGTGTTACAGGAAAAGAATGTATGTACTTCAATCGTGCATGTTTTGACATATGGACAAAATAGAAACAAGACTTATGTTGAATGAAGGGAAGGCAAAGAGGAACTTTCCTAGAGATATTATGAGTCGATAGACGCATTGGCTAGGAATAGATCTATGTGTGATTTAGAAAGGAAAAAATGTAGTTATGATCGGGTAGGAATAGTTCAGTCCTATAAGCAACCTATTTCCCATATGTGGTGTTATCCACTTATACCATTTGATATGAATTATTCTTTCCTATGTCAATGAAAAGAAAAAAATGCATGGAATTGAGTTCTATGGTCATTAAATATGAAATCCCCTTCGACTTGTCAAGGGCATGAAATGATAAGAAAGATATGAGATCCACTTTGATGCACCAAGGGCACATAATGATGAGAATGGTATAGATGAGATTCCCTTCGACTTGTCAAGGGCAAAAGAAAGATGAGATCCCTTTGACTTGTCAAGGGCACGGAAAGATCATGCAATTATCATATGCATACTCATGTTATTTTGAATTGTCTACTTAGGATGAATTATTATGATCTTGAATGTCATGAAACACATGTTTTAAGTGATTGAATACTAAAAGAAACCTACTTCAAAATGATGATTTTGAACTTTAAAATGAACCATTGTTATGTAATGTATGATCATAATAAACAAAGTGGCTGGATAATGACGATGACATGGATGTTAATTTATAATGCATTTTGGTGATACGTGACTAGAATTTTAGAATTCTCACCCTTATGTGTTTATGTCCCCATGTTGCTTCTAGGTTGATCTAGAGAACAGTGAAGTTGCTCCAAGAAAGATTAAATTAGAATTGCAGGAGTTTAGTGGCAGAGACTTTTAATCTGTTGTACTTAGTTACATGTATATGTCTGGAAATATAAGAGATAATAGATGTGTATTAAAGCTCATAGAAGAGCTTTCTTTTGTACTTGACTTTGTATTCAATAAATGCTTTGTTTCTTTGTTGTATATTTTAATAGAACCACAAACTAGTTACTATCCAATTTATCATCTTGCTATAGATGATTAAAAAATGTCTGCTAACTTATAAGTAACAACTCTCGAGTTCAATGTCATGGCTTAAGGATGATGTTATAATTGGGCGGATGTTGTAACATCCTCCCAAGTACAACCCCATTCTTAAGCCATGTTATCATACTCGAGAGTTGTTACTTGTTAATTAGCGAACCTTTCTTAATTATCTATAACAAGCTCGATTCACGTGCGAAATAACTAAGCGTAATTCTATTAAAACATATTACAAATAAACACCATATTCGTTGAATACACAGCTAAAATACAAAAGGAAACTCCTTTATGAGTTTTAGTACATGTTTGTCCTCAAATACATTTACATACATTTTCCATCCCATTAAGTACAACAGATAAAATAGTAACTACTATACTATTGCGGTCCCACATTCCTTTGCGTAGCAGCATCATCGTCCTTTGGCTTAACCTGAGGCGACACGGAAGCACAAACCATAGGGGTGAGAATTTTAAAATTTTCAGTAGGGAAACTCTCCAATCACAATCATAATGTCATCGTCATTGCCCCAGCCACTTCGGTTATTCAAAACTGATCATGCAATATATTCTAAAGGTTCATTTTAAAGTTCCAAAATCATCCTTCCGAAGTGGGTAGCTTTTAACAATCAATCAGTACGTGTACATATATCTAGAAGCTCAAACACATAGTAAGTAAATCTACTTAAAGGATTTCATATGATATGGATGATGCATGTGTCAAATAGTAAAGTTATCTTAAAGTGACATGGTTTCCATCATAGCCATAGAAAGCCAATTAGTGCATTTTTCTTTTTCATTGACATAGGAAAGACTTAGTTATACTCAACGGGTATTTTCAATGGACAACTCCACCATAGATCCATTTATACCCAACGGGTATTTATGGTGGATCACACCACACAAGGGAGATAGTCTACTTATCAGGATGAGCTTAGTCCTATACGTGATCATCAAACTTCATTTTTTTCTATTTCCGAATCACACACAGATTTATTCCTAGCCGATACGTCTATTGACTCAAAATATTTAGGGAGGTTCCTCTTTTTCCTCCCTCATTCAATCTAAGTCTTTTTTGTTTTGTCCATATGTCAGAACATGCACAATTTAAGTTCATATATATTCTCTTTTCTCAAATGCACGCATAAGCCACATGTAGGTATTCAATCGTATTAGAGGCCCATTCATGCCTCATGGATAAGTAATTGAATAATTAGCATGCATTCATATGCCATACACTTGGATTAGATATCATTTTACCATAAATTTTCAGCCACTCTCACATTCCAGCCTTTGGTAGATTTACTCCTAGGCACAACATTTAATTATCATAATAAACAGCCATTTCAAGAGCCACAAAAATTCTATATGACACTTTAATATGTCCACAAGGTCCCATAAAAATTTCAACACAAACGGAGCTCTCTAACTCCTTCAATAAATTGTACAAAATCAGTGGTCATGGACCACCAATTCACAGCTTCTCATAATTTTTAACCCTAACAAATGATTGAATCAATGCACAATAAAATTTACAGTTATACTTCAACATGTTATTAACTTCGTGTAAAATTTTCAAGGGCTAATTCAATCATTTGCTATGGTAATAAAATCGGGCAACTTTAGTGCTTCAGTTTCAACATTTCAGGCAGCATAGTCTCATTATGGTTTCTGATTTTTTTTTGAGGTAGTAAACATTAAAATCAACACCCAAAAAAATTCATGTAGTTAGTTTAAGATGTTAACTCCAACATATAATGTTTGTAGCTCATGAAAACACCCACAAATATACCAGAAAATTTGTACACAATTACTGCTTCAGGACAACTAGGAATCCAGCCTAGTCCCAATTTCCTTTGAGAAAAACCCTTTTCTAACCCCATCCAAACACACCACCAAAATTTACATATCAATATCAACATATTATCCATCAATACAACTAGAAATTTGGGACCTAGGTCATGCCAAAACAGATCAGAAAAATTTGACAAGAAAAGGCAGCACAAACCCTACTTGTAGCAACTTAGTGAATCCTTGGCTCCAAGATGATCCAAGCTTGATTCTTTTCACTCCAAAGCTCCCAAACCAACTTCAAACCCTCCTTAAATCAGTGATGGATGAGGTAAAAAGGATGAGGTTTTGAAATTCTAATCGGTTATACTTATAGAGATGGAAGTGTAGATCAACTTTAGTAAAGAAAGGTTTAGGTTTTGATGACTCTAAGCTAGTGTTTATGTGAATTAAAAGCAAGATGAAGCTCTTAGCTATGGAGGAAGAACTAGCTACTGTCTCTCTTGCAAGGGCCGAATTTGATGTGTCACCTTGGAGAAGAAATGTGACTAGGCTTGCTTTAATAAATGAAATGGAGGTATTTAACAAAGTGATCATTATTTAGGTGACAAGGCAATAATGGATGGCTAAGATTTAATCTTGGATTCCAAGATTAAACCTTGGCCTTCCACATACTCTAAAGAGGTGGATATTATCCATTGGTTATGATGGAAATATCTTTCTGTTAGAAACCGCACAGAAATTTCACCGAACGGGTAAACACCGTACCCATTGAACCGATATTGCCCAAAAATTAATTTTAAATATAAAATTATCATTCTCACCTATTTCTAACCTTATTCCCATATTTTCCTAATTTCGGGCACCTCTGGTTGAATCTAGGGTTTAACTTCGACGAGCCGTGGGGCCTGTAAAGTTATTATTCACCCAGAAATTTTTTTTTTGACAGGTCGTTGGGCCGCCCTCATCATTGCTAAACTATTAGATTTTTGAAATTACGATTAATAAAGTTTAAATTAATTTTTAATTAAATTTTAGGGTATTATAGGTGTTACATTTTGCATATTCACGTTTATATTTCAATGCCTTGCATATCATGTTTATGTTCCAAGTTGTCATCTTGTAATCTTAAAGACTTAAAAATGAACTTGCATTTTCATGTTTATATTCCAAGTCGTCACCTTATAATCTTGAAGACTTAAAAATGGGTTTGCATCTCATGTTTAAATTTCAAGTCTTGCACATCATATTTATATTTCTAAGTTGTCACCTTATAATGTTAAAGACTTAAAATAAGATTGCATGGCATGTTTATGATTCTAGTCATCACCTATGTCTCTAAAGGTCAAAACTTGCCCCTTTGGTCTTAAATGGAAACTTTGATCACGGACACACATTCACATGTACACTTTGGCCATATAGTAATTTTGGATTTGGAGTTGGATTTATTTAATTTTAAGACTTGAATCTTGTGTCTTCAGTGTTTTGAAAGAGATAGAAGTTCAAAAGAAGCAAAAATGTGATTTTTAAATAAGTAAAACCTTATTTATTAAATTTTAAGTTTTTCTACTGATTTAAATGGTAATAATTAATTTCTAAGACAAAATAATTTCATATGTTTTAAATGTCTTAGAGTAATTTTTGAGAAAAACTAGTAATTAGAAAATGTTAAAAATGTAATTTCTAAGTTTTTTGGTAATTTCAATTTTGGCATTGTTCAACACGTTTAACATTGTAGGACTATTTGGCACTATTCATATGGTCAAAATTGTGTTAAAAATTGTTTCATATGTCTTAGATGTCTTAGAATGACTTTTGGGAAAAACTAGTAATTAGAAAGGGTCAAAAATGTAATTTCTAAAGCTTTTGAAATTTTAGTTTTTGATCCTTTTGACATTTAAACTACAATCCTATTTGGTACTATTCATGTGTATAAAAATTATTAATAATAGTTGTAAAATTTATTTTTAACATCTTAGGAAAAATTAGTAACTAGAAAAGGCAAAAAATATAATTTCCAAAGCTTTTGAAATTAAAATCCTAATATTGCCCATTGTTCAGGACCTTTGGTACTATTCATATGCTTACAAATTAGTGAAAATTGTTGTCAAAATTATTTTTGGTGTCTTAGGTACTTAAAAAGATAATTACAAGTGTTAGCTTTGGCCATTTTGCAAAATGCGAAAAATTGTCTTGAACTTCTCATTATGAAATTTTGACCAAATGAGTTTAATTAGATTTAATAATGATTTTGAATGTGTCCATGCGTTCAAAATACCATTTAACGATATTAAGAATAAGTTTTAGAAGCACTTGCACTTAGCAAAAATGTGAAACTTTGTACTTTGACCCCTACAATCTAACAAAATTTGACTAATGGCCCAAAAAGGTTTTTATGATGAATTTAAAATGATTTCTAAGTGTTATGGGTCTCTTAAAAGTGTAAATTATTTGTGGGAATCATTAGTTTTGAGAAAATGAATTAATTGGGAAATTTTCTTTTTGACCCACAAATTGTTAAAAATTGCAATTTTTACTTCTCTTGGGGCTAAAGTGTAATTATCAATAACTTGGTGATAATGATGTGATTGATATGTATTGAAGGCTATGTTCATATGAATTGTTTGGAGATTATATGAATTGAAATAATTGTGCAAGATTATATATTGATGACTATGCATGCTTAATTCTTGAATTATGCAAGTAATGATTTCTATTATGTTGAATATATCCTGTTGAACATAGCATATGCATTAGCTAAGTCGGTCCTTGATTTTCAGCATACTGGGTAGGAGCATGTTTACTTTTCAATGAGATATTGATGCTAACATGCTTATGGATATATATGTAAAGAATGTGATGTATGCTTATGTGATCAATTAGATGATGAATTATGGCATGTTGTGATTATGAATGAATAATTGAGGTGCATGATTGATATGTTCTATGACATGAATCAAATTTGGACCAACTCTATTCCCAACCATTACGCTCTTAAATTCTGCCAAATTTGTGGACTTAGAAAAATTGTGAAATTGTGAGCATGAAATGTTGAATGATCAATTATGATGATGGCCATGATTATATGCTCATGTTTGCATCTCTAAATAACATGCTAAGATTAAAGGTGACATAAGTCACATGGAAATGATTCTCTAGACTCCAGGAATTAATGGTTATGAGAGGTGATCCAATAAGGGATCCTCTAAAATCCAGGAATTACTGGTTATGAAAGGTGACCCTATGCCCTACCTTGCACTCTGGGAATCGATAATTTTGCTTATCGAGAGGATAAGTGTAGATTAGTGACGACTAGTTAGGTATTAGCCCATAACCTAGAACTCTCAAGAGGAGGGAATAATAGGGTGGCTATAACACCTAATAATTAACCCAATACACCTAGGTCGTATCTGATTAATTAATAGACTTTACTTTTTGCTTCAATTATTTAACAATATTTTGAAAATACTTAATGAAATTACAAGCAATTTTTTTAAAAAAACATGATTGAAAACGTGAGCCTCGTGTAGCGTGAACGATAATCGAGATAAAGCAGAAAATCAACGGGCATATCATGAAAAACACATCATATTTCTCATCATCATCTCATAAATACTATGCATAGAAGAACATCATAATCACATAATACGTTACTTAGTTCCTTAGGTGACTTAAAGTTACTTTCCTGGGCCACCCTATACTCCACCCTTTTGGGAGTAATCTAGGTTATGAGCTCATACCTTACTAGTCATCACTAGCATATACTTATCCTTTTTGATAAGTTAAAGTCCCAACTCTACCCTTTTGAGAGAACGGGCTAGGGGGCAAGAATCACCTTTTCACCACTTATAGTCTGATGGTTCCAAAGGATCATTTTCTTAGGATCACCTTTTCACCACCTATAGTTGATGGGTCCAAAGGATCATTTCCTCATAATTTTAAGTCACCATTAAGTCTTTGCATGTTATATCATAATGCAACTCATCATTCATAATTATCATGACATATTCTCATATTTCATACATAAGCATTCTCATTGTTTGCAACAACAACTATAACATGCAAGCCATGAAATCATTCAATAATATCAAATTCTCAATAGGAATTACATCATCATATAAACTAACATTCCAAAGCATCAAAAGATGTCATCTAAAATTCTCATAAAGCTTCCTTAAACAACCGAACTCTAAAATCGGGTAACCTTAATTATCAAACTAATTTCTTATGTATCTAAGGGACTCATTACTATTATTACCATTAATTATAAGCCTTAAGAACATTATTAAACTATATGAGGCAGCATAGGCAATAAATCTTTCTCAAGGTTTTACGTGTGCTAGAAGTTACATTTTTAACCCTTTTTCTTTACGGCTTTTCCTATGAAGCTAAAATTAATTACTAAACCAATTATGAATCATTCTTACTTATCTAAACATAATAAAACCAGATTCTTATAACTTCTAAGGGTTCTAGACAGAATGTATAAATTCTATTCTTTAGAGTTCTAGAAATCTTGCTTTTACAGTTTTCTAGTTGCTAGTTTCATTTTTTTAGTGTTCGGATCAATCCTATACTAATTGTTACCAAATTTTTCATGGCTAACCAATCTTAGACAGAATTATAACATACTAAAATAGATTTGGCAGTGACTAAATTTAAAGGGATCAAAAACTAGCTAAATTCTAGCTTTACGGTTGTTTTATGTAGCTAGTTTCTCTTCTAACATGCATAGAATTGTTCCTCAATAATAAACATATCAAATCATCATCATACAGTAGTACTAAACTCAGATCAGTGGCTAAATCATGAACCTCATATAATTGCTTAAAATCACATTTTTAAGTACAAGTAAGATACTAGTATCAGTAAAATCTTTGCAAACCCTTAAAACTCTTTTAAAACTAATTCTTTTTGTTACTCTTGAAAGAAATTTTAGAACTAAATCAGTAGCTTATTTAAAATCACTTTAGGCCTACCTTAATCATGAGGCCGATTTATTCATTGAAAGAATCTTCACGATTAAAATTTTCACTTAAAATAAAAGGAGCAAGTCTTGAGCTTTAAAGATTTAGGTGATAACTAGAATCATAAACATGCTATGCAACCTCATTTTAATCTTGTCTTTATAAGGTGATAAATTGGAAATATAAACATGATATGCAAGACTTGAAATTTAAACATGATGTGCAGGTCCATATTATTATATTCAAGAATTAAGGTGATTTGCTTGAAATATAAATATGATTATGCAGACTTGGAAATTTAAACATGATGCAAGAGCTTGAAATAAATAAGAAACTAGAGCGGCGTAGTCGCACTGGTTAGTGAAGAGAGAAGAGAATCCTTATTACATCTTATTAAGCTCCAAAACTCAAGACTTCTTAAAGAATGAATTCTTTGACTCCAATAATCTTAAGGAAATTGAAAGTGAGCTTTAGAGTTCTTATTACCATGGTTCCAAGAACCTTATTTCTTTGCTTAAGAAAAATCTTGAAACATAACTTGTTGGTCTTTGTGACTAGATGAGGCTTAGGCAAACCTATCATCATCACTTGACCGAAATATGCATCCTTAGGATGCTACCATTTTCCAACTTTGCTTGTGATACTTGGGCAAGTCTTTGAGCTCTAGGATTCTTAGGTGATGACATAATAATAAACATGTCATGCGTTGATTCTTTTAGCCATTATAAAATAAAGTGAGAGCATAAAATAAATATGAGATGCATCCTCTTTATTATCTTTGGAGATTAGGTGACAACTTGAAACATAAACATGAAATGCAAGCTTGGAATTTAAACATGAGAAATGCAAGTTCATTTATTTATTCTTGAGAATTTAGTGATGACATTAAAAGTAAACATGATGTGCAAGGCATAAACTTAAACATGGATGCAAGTTCATATTATTTCTTTACTAGAGCTCCACCAAGACTTTAGAGAAATATAAATTTAACCCAATATATATCTTAGTAAGACAAAGTGAGCTTTAGAGTTCTTTGTGCCAAGGTTTCAAAGAGAACCTTATGGCTTGAATCTCATCATCAAGCTCAAGGAAATGGATTAAAAGATGAACATCAACACTTTTTGAAATCAATTATAATGAAAACTAATTTAACATAGAGTTCTAAGTTCAAGGTTAGCATAACAACATCATTCCTTAAAGTTTTGCTTCAAGTGGAACTTTCAAGCTTTAGAGGCCTAACTTGTGATGGATTCACAACCCACCCTCAAGGTCCTCATCATCAAGCCATCATCCTAGTCCCATTTAGGCCATTTGGCCGAATACCAAGAGGAAAAAGAAAAGGAAGAACCGAAACAAAAAATCATGTAGAGGTTCATTATTTCAACATTTTGAGCTAAGAACACAACTCCTCAAAGCATAGAAATAAGTTTAGAAACTACACCCTACCTAATTTGGTTTGAAGAAAAGGAAAAGAACTTGGTTTCTTTGAGTGAAATGAAAGAAAATCTCCTTGAAAAGTTGAAGAGAATTCGGCCAAGGGGGAGGAAGAAAGAAAGTTTGAGCTTTGGAAAAACTTTGAAGTGTACAATTATGAGCAAGGCTTCTAAGACTCCTTAAGCATGCCTATTTATAGAGATTTTGAAGCTCAAGAATGGACACATGGAGGAGGCATAGGTGGCTGATTTTAGGGAGGACAAAGGGAGGAAGAACATGTTCTTGTTTCATGGCTTAAAACATGGAATTATGTTTCATGATTCCTTGTTTTCATACCTTGAGTTTTGTGCCAAATTTGACAAATATTCTGATGCATGGAGGCACCAATAATTTGGCCATTACAGCCCCAAGAAGGAGAAAATTTGTGTGTTCCATGTATTATGTAGGTGTAGGTATGTATCTTTGCAATTTAGAGAATTTGCAATTAAGGGCTTAGGTGAATTAGTAAGCAATTTGGGTGTTTTCAAGCACTTTTGGGTTCTAATCATTCTAAATAAATAATTTTGACTCTAGATTAGTAATTAGAATTTAATAACCTTTAATTAGAGCCTAATATTGCTTAGGTTTCGCTAGACAATCAAAAATCTCAAAATTCGCAAAATTCACAAAGACAGGGGCAAAACGGTAATTTTACTCAAAAACTGCCCGAGGCCACCCGAGCTTAACCATTGACCAATCATAGCTTACAAACATCTTTTAAAACATTTTAGTGAGGTTCGGGCTCAGTCGGCATGCAATTCGGGTTAAAGGCCGCATGGGCGTTTTGGTCATTTCGCGTCGGAGCTCAAAATTAAGATTTTTCTCCTCTATTAACACACATAACACAAACAATCCCTTATTATTGTCAAAACATCCCTTGAGGACGGCCAGGGCCCACGATCCTCATTTTTAGGGCAAAATGACCTCATTTTGGTCATTTTACACATATAGAAAATCGGGTTTGCGTTCTAGTACGAACTGCTCCTAACCTTTCTTCTAATGTCTTATTCCTTTATTGAGGATTGTTCGGTCTCGAATTATATGTAAAAATTACCTAGGGTAATTTAGTAATTTCTAAAAAGTATAAATTGGGGCGTTACATTGGCCCCTAGAAAAAGGATAAGAAGGTTAAGTCACCTAAGAGAACAAGAAAGGAAAATGATGTTAAGAGGTTTTATGTTCCTTATGCTATGTTAATTCATTATGATTCTTGTGATATGTTGAATAAAGCATTGACATATATTCATAATGTGGAATAATGCATTTATGACATTAAGACTCATGCTAAAAGACACAGACCTCAGCTAATGGTTTTAAACTTAATAAATGAACCTTGTTTATGTCCACTATTTTCATAATGAAACCCAAGGTTCCTGAGGACGAAGATGATGACATTTGTTTGGAGGTGAAAGCCCCTGAGATTCTTGTACAAGTTTTTCATTTCCTTTCTCTCTTTCTTTGCATCTCGTCTTCAGAGTCGACCTCTGTGATCTACATCGATGCACCCACCTGGGAGATGCACTACGACCCGGGCAATGGTCATATCACTTTGTGGGTAGTTGTGTTGTCTGCCTGTTGATGTTCATATAATGTCCTTTCATGTACCCTGTTACTAGCTTTTGGTTTTCCACCACTCCCTTTACTAATGATTTTTTCCTTCGAGCGTGCTCGCCCTCGTGTAAAGGAGATTCCTCGTGGTCACCTTGTTGTCTCTGCTATGAGAGGCTTTCCAGAGTATGTGCCCTGGTTGCCATCTCACGCCACTGCTTAGTGGTCTAACCCATTTGAAGAGTCACCTTCCCATTCCTTCGATGACTTAGCACCCAGTCCCCATAGTGGTGGGGAGTGGTAGTGATGGGAGACTGCGTGACACGCCTTTGAGGGGAGTCCAGTTTGTTTGTAGAGGAATTTCTCATTCGTGTCATGATGCTTACATTTATCCCATTGATCGTCTTGCTACACCTACCGATCTTGCCCACGTGCAGGATACCTTCCTCCCTCCAGAGCAACACACTTAGGAGTCAATAGCACATCACATAGAGCACTTGTGTATATTTCATAGAGAGGATAGCCTTCTTTTGTTATTGTATCATGGGTTATCTACTCTAGACGCATCTTGATAAGAGTAGTGAGAGGGAAGTTTTTAGTAGGCTATTTATATCGGCTATTTATGTTTGACTATATTTCTATCTGGATTACTGCTTAACTCAACCTCTATTGGTGGGCATGATACTATTTAGTTATTTTGTTTTGGTGCGTGATATGGAACGGATGATACATATGATTATATATATATATCATGACATGTTATGCTCATGATGTGGTTATACTTGGATTTTTATGTATGCTCACGATATGTTTTATTTTCTTTATCATATGAGATGAATGATGTGTTTTATTTAGTGTGCGCGGTTCACATTTTGTTTTTAAATTTAAAAAAAAAAATTACTTGCAATTTTACTAAACTATTTCCAAAAGTTAAAGATAAGAATTGAAACAAAAGAATAATATCTAATAATTAATTTAAATGCGTCATAGGTGTGTTAAGTTAAATATTAGGGTGTTACACCGTTTATGCGTATATATTATTTTAGTGGGCCTTAGGATTGAGTAGGATAGGCTAGGCACTTGATGTTTTTTGGACTTAGTTCCTGGATAGTCTTACTAGTAGACTAACTTAACTTCCAACGTGATGTATATGTTGATGACTTGTACATGATGTATATAGATATAAGGTTTTGCAAACTATGTATAGTCTATTCCAATACGTGGCTTGCAATATATGAGTTTAATTTACTTTCTTTTCAATTTCTCAACTAGTATAAATATTATTAGTAAGTGACGCTCTTCTAGTTACTATGTTAGCCCTCGGGTAATGCATAGTAGTTAGGAGGATGTTACACTATGGCCGAGTATATATGTATGTGCATGTGTCCATGTTCAAAAATTCCATTTAAGATAGCAAAAGAGAAGTCTTGAGCATTAGAAATATAAAGTTATGACTTGAAACATAAATATGCATTGCTTGTTCATTTTTAAGCATTATACATGACACTAAAACCTAAGGAACAAAAGACATAAAAAATGTGGAACTTTAACCCTTCAAGCTTAAAAAAAAATCTTTTCTCACAAAAATACACAATGCATGAACTTTAGCCCTTAAGAGGGCATCAACAAGCTTTAGAGTCTCTCTTTATGTGGTTCCAAGAACCTTGTTCTCATAGATTCATCAGCAAGCTCTTACATGTAGCAAAAGTAAATAGGTGAAGAAAATAAGCATTCTTTCTTTCTTTTTTAATGGGGAGATAAAAATGACCAAGCTGCATGCTTTAGAGGTCATAAGCATGATGGTTTTACAGCCATCATCAAGAACCATTATCATCAAGCCATAGCTTTTGTAACACCATAAAAATTATTTAAAAATTAATTTGAGTTTTATTAGTCATAATTTCAAAAATCTAACAGTTTTAACAACAATGAGTATGGCTCAACGGACGTGTTAAAAAAAAATTCCGGGTAAGGTGAATAGTAACCTTACAGGCCTCATGGGCCCATCGAAGCAAAACCCAAAGACAGACCGAAAATTCCCGGGACTAGAAAAGAGAGGGTTAAGGTTAGAAATGATAAGGAATGAGAAGTTATACCTAGAATTAATTTTCAGGCAATATTTGATTACCTGGGTATGGTGTTTTACCCGTTCGGTAGAGTTTTGATGTGCGGTTTTTAATATCATACAAGTTACTTGGTGGCCAAGTAACCTTTACCAACCACTGTATGCCAAGTGGATGGCAAGGATTAAAACTTGAAAAGCAAGTTTTAATCTTAACCTTTCATTTATTATATTTTACTTGGGAGCCAATATCTCATCCGTTCGGTGGAATTTCAATGTGCGTTTTAACACTGAAAAAGCTACTTGCTCCCCAAATTAAAGTGAGGCACTTATCTTGAGCTAAGTGGATGGACAAGATTCATTCTGTGACTATTAAACCAAACCCTAGCCATCCATTTCATTATTTCTTTTTGAATAAGAAATAAATACACATTTTGACTACTTTATTACTATATCTAACCAAGATAAGGAAAAATCACCAACCTTATCACTCCATCATCATCAATTTCGGCCAGCATACTCCAAGAACCTATCATCCATTGTTCTTGCTTCCAAACCCTCATTCTTGCTTTCAAATCTCGAAAACACTAGCTCAAAATCACTAAAACACCAAGATCCATTCATAAAACTTGTTCTACTCATCAAGATCTATCAATCCAACCGATTGGAATTTGAAATCCTCATCACTTCTCACTTTGATACCTCATCTATTGCTGCCTAAAGAAGGGTTTGGTGTTGGTTTGGCCTTGAAGTGAGCAAGATCACTCTTAAACATCCTTGAAGCCAAGATCCTTAAAGCTACCAAAGTAGGGCATCTTAAACCTCTTTTACTTCAAATTTATTTTTCAGATTTGATTACTGATTTGGCTGAATATTTTTAGTTGTATTGGTTGATGATGTGTTAATTTTGGTGGAGTGTTTGGATGATGTTAGAAATCATTTTTGTGAAAAGGGATTTTAAGTCATGCTGCTAGATTTTCAGTTTTACATAGGCAGCCACTGAACTTGAATTTTCTGATACTATTGTGGGTATTTTCATCAGCTAGAAAAAATATATGTTGAAGCTAACATCCTACGCTAGCTTCACAAATTTTCTTGAGCTCTAATTTTGACTCCTAATGCTTGAAAAAAATCAGAAATCGAAGTGAACTATATGCTGCCTAGATTATTGGAACAAAAGCTGCAAATTTGTCTAATTTTCTTAACATAGCAAATGATTGATTTTTCCTTTAAAATTTTTACTGAGTGTTGAAACATCTTTAAATATAACTTTGATTTTTCTTTTGAATTGATTCAATCATTTGCTAGGCTGAAAAATTATGAATTTTGGGTTCTAAGCTGAGGTTAAGTGGTCTCGACCATCGAATTTGTGTAATTTTTTTAACATAGTTAGAGAATTATTTTTGCTCTGAAATTTTTAAGGAACCTTGTGGACACATTGAAGTATCTTGGGTAATTTTTATATCCTCTGAATTGATTGTTTGATGTATAAATAACTTGTGCTATGGACGTGTGAAATCTACCATTATGCTGAAAAATGCAACTATGCTTTGAATTGATAATGTAATGGCATTTTGGTTCTAGTATGATATGAATACTTGATATTAAATAGTTGGTCATGTGATTTGCGACACATAAATGCATGCTAGAGGAAATAAAGAATGGTTTATGAGACATGATTGAAATTACATTGTGAATGAAATACCTACATGTGGCTTATGCATGCATTGGGAAAAGAGAAAAGTACTTAATGCAATTATATGAGAAAAGGGAATATATAAATTTCAATTGTGCATGTTCTGACATATGGACAAAACAGAAACAAGACTTAGATTGAATTAAGGGAAGGAAAAAAGAGAACTTTCCCAAATTTATTTTGAGTCGGTAGACGTATCGGCTCAGAATAGATTATGTGTGATTCGAAAATGGAAAAAAAATGAAGTTCGATGATCACGTATCAGGAATGAGCTTCATTCCTGACAGCGTCCATTTCCCTTAAGTGGTGTGATCCACTATAAAGCTAACATATAAAGGTGTCTCCAATAATTTTTATGAGCTTTTAAAAGCACTTTTGCTAGGTCTAAAAATTCAAAAACCAAGATGGTTGGTGTTTCTTATGACAGGTAAATTCTGGAGCACTGAATTTGTCCAATTTTATTACTATATCAAATGATCGAACTTTCCTTTGAAATTTTTACAAGGTGTTGAGGATATATTTAAGTCTAACCCTGAATTGTTGTAAGAATTTAGGTGTTCATTTGATATGGTAATAAAATTAGGAAATTGGTTGTTGCCTGGAATTAGGGGGTTTCTAACCTCCAAATTTATACAATTTTGTTAACATGGTCAGAGAACTTTTTTGGCTCTGAAATTTTACAAGACCTTGGAGACACATTAAAGTATCATGGATAATTTTTGTAACCTTGGAATTGGTTGTTTGAGATGAAAATTAAATCTAGCTACATAAGGGTAAAATCTGCCAATGTGCTGGAAATGAACCAAAGACTTAAATTGATGATATAATACCTTTTGATTCAAGTATGATATGTATGAATGCATGCTATGAACTTTAAAGATTGGTTTAGGATGCATGATTGAAATTATATGGTGATTGATTATCTATATATGCTTTATGCATGCATTTGGAAAAAGAAAAGTGAATGATGCATATATGTGGTAAAAGAGAATGCATGAACTTCAACCATGGATGTTCTGAACATACGAACAAAATAGAAACAAGACTTATGTTGAATGAGAGGAATGCAAAAGGAGGACTTCCCTAGAGATATTATGAGTCGGTAGACGTATCGGCTAGGATAGATCTATGTGTTATTCGAAGGGAAAAAATGAAGTCTAATGATCATGTATAGGAATGAGCTCAATCCTGATAAGCAACCTATCTCCCATATGTGGTGTTATCCACTATAGATACCATTTGGTATGAATTATGTCTTTCCTATGTTGATGAAAAGAGTAAAATGCATTGACTTGAGTTCGATGGCCACAAATGAACCCAGGTTACTTTGAGATAATTTCACTGCATCTATCATACGCATACTCATGTTATTCTGGATTGTCTGCCTAGGAAGATTTACTATGTATTGAGCATTATGACATATGTGCATTAATTGATTGAATATTAAAAGAAACCCATTTCTGAAGGATGATTTTGGAAAGTTAAAAATGAATCTTTGTTATGTAATGTATGATCACATTTTTCTTATAAACCGAACTGGACGATGACGGTGACATTTATAATTGTGTACTTAGAGATACCTCCTGAGAATTTTATAATTCTCAACCCTATGTGTTTGTATTTTCGTGTCGTCTCCAGGTTGATGAAGAACAATAAGGCTGCTATATGAATGAGATTGGAATTATAGTAGTTTAATGGCGGAGACTTGTATCTATTGTACTTAGTCATATGTATATGTCTGTAAATATAAGATAACAGATGTGTATTAAAGCTCATAGAATAGCTTCCTTTTGTACTTGACTTTGTATTCAATAAATATTTTGTTTCTTTATTATATATTTTAATAGAACCACGAACTAGTTACTACCCATTCAATCGATTTTGCTATAGATAATTAAGAAAGGTCTGCTAATTTATAAGTAACAACTCTTAAGTATAATGTCATGCCTTAAGAATGATATTGTACTCGGAGGATATTACAGAAAGCATAAAAATAATCTCTACCAAATGATGCTTTCTTTCTTGAAAGAT
Organism: Dalbergia oliveri; assembly: GCA_030441495.1. Taxonomy (NCBI): domain Eukaryota; kingdom Viridiplantae; phylum Streptophyta; class Magnoliopsida; order Fabales; family Fabaceae; genus Dalbergia; species Dalbergia oliveri. The sequence continues at coordinate 1,026,972 of JAMLFY010000020.1, forward strand.
GAAAATGCTTGTTCTTTGCAAGGAGAAAGGAAGAAAATCTTCTCTTTGGGAGGGTGGCTTCGGCCAAGAGGAAAAGAAATAGGAGAAGAGATTTTTGTGGTGGCTTTGTGGGTGGAGATGAAAGCTCAAGTGTTTGTGATGTGATTCATAGTGAAAGTGTTTTTGTTTTGAAGCTTAAAGCTTTAGTTTGTGAGCAACAATGGAGTTTTTGGTGGAAGTGAAGAGTGTTTAAAGTGGAGAGAATGAGAGAGCTTTTGAATTAACTTGATGCTCAAGTTATACCCAAAAACTATGTAAAGACAATGAGTATGTGAGTGTGTATATTGAAAAAAAAAAAACAAAATGAGAGTGTTTGGGGGGGGGGCACAACCTTTATAGGGGTTAGGTGGGGGAATTTTGTGTTTTTGTGTGCGTGGAAATTAGGTTGGGTGTGGGTTAGGAGAATTAAGTGTTTAGGGCACATTAAGCTTAGGTTAAGAGGTTTCATGCATCTTAATTGGACTAAGCTTAATTAATTTAAATTTCAAATGCAATATTATTCATAATCTCAAGGAAAAGCAAGAGTAATTAAGTAACTTTTGTCCCCTACTTTCACTATATTGTCTTATAAAACATTTTTTGTCTTTTTGTTGTAATCTTTGATTAAGGAAGAGATTAAGCTTTTCTAATCAATCTTGGACCTCAATTATCTGAAAATAATTATTTTGACTCAAAATTAATTAATAAAAATAATTAATCCTTAATTTGAGCCTAAAATTACCTATATACCCTTAATTACTTTTATTAAGCTTAATTAGCACTAAGAAGGGCAAAATGATAATTTTAGATAAAATCTCACTTGGACTCATTGAAACATCATATCTCCTATCAAATTAACATATCCAACTCCAGGTGATGATCGAGTCCAATTGTTACTTAATCCCGCATTAAATTATCTCAAGGGTATTTTAATAATTTTATATATGAAAAAAATCGGGAATTGCAATTTTCATCCTGATTGCTATTCAAATCACTTACAGTCCCATTCAAATATTAAACTAACCATGTAAGGATAGCTTGGGACAGACCATCCTCGATTTTCGTGTAAAATAACTTTAGGAGCATTTTGTCCAGAAAGGAAAAATCAAGATGTTACATTACTCCTCTCCTTAAAAAGAATTTCGCCTAGAAATTCATTGGCTACAAGAAAAATAGGCTTTGTTGTCGCATCATTGACTTCATTCCTCTTAAATTCTTTCATTTTTATTTTACTCCATGTTGCTCTCTCCATTTATGCTATCTTGATTTCCTTAGTTGCATGATATCTCCGTGTATGAGTTGTATTGTCGAGGGTTTGAATCCTATATTAAATATGCTTGCTCTGGCTTAAGACAAGACTAGGGTCGAAATCATACTTCCTAACTAAGATACACGAAAGATATCGTCGAATGTTCAACAGATGTAGGGCAAGACCATTGGATAGACAACGAACCCAACTCTTTCTTAGATTGGAAGGGATCAAGGAAATCCAAGACTTGACTTCTTGACTTTGTTAGCTCATCTTGAACTTATTGTAGGGGTGGTTTCTAGGAACACACGTTGTCCTTCAGGAACTCTAAAGGCTTTTTTTCTTCGATCCATACCACTTTTCTATCTTGTTTAGGCTGTAAGGGCCTTGCTCTTCATTTCTTCTCTTGTTTCTATCTCCAAAATAAGTGTTTACCATAAACATAAGAGCTTCTAGTGCTCGACTTCCACTCTTGATCAACCAAAGCCTATTCACCCACTCGCCATATTCTTATGTTACACCAAATTATTGTTTAAGCCCCTCTCAAGGCATCACTGGAATCATCCAATGGCTTAATGATTTCAGTAAACTAATGTAGAGGGTGTGATTAACTTAAGCTTTCAACTCTAAGGAACTCATCTCTTTCCCAAGAAATTGTACAAAAGGGCTCTTACTCACTATGTCCTATTAACATATCTCTAATTCTTCCTTCAATAATGTGATTATACCACATTGCTAATCCATACGATCACTATTCTTAGGAAAAAAGGGACACTTGTTCCTTAAGGCTACCTTGATCAATCTCCTATAATCTATAATTAACCTCATTTTTCTCTTTCTAATAGTCTTCTAGACGGACTTCAAAGTACGCTATCTCCAATGGTGGAACCTTACAAGGGCTATAGACATGGGTCACTTTCCAAGCATCAAACCTATGAGGGACTTAAACTTTCTCTTAAGTGAAAACTTCGGCATCCAACCAAAGGAAACATCAAAACACCCCTTCATCATAATACCTCATCCAACACCTATTCAAATCCCACCTGACTTACTAAAAGGATAACCTATCCCCTAACATCCAATTTGACAAAAGTCATCATGACATAGCTTAGAAACAACTCATGGACTTGACAAGTTCAAGAGTAGAATTAGCAATTATAACAAAACAGTCTAATTGAACATGGTTGACCATGGGTATTCAAATGATTCCAAGGTAAAGATCCTAAGGATATTCCTAGATACAAGCTAATACACATGCCTCACTGTCAAAACCTCTCTCTAAAGTTTAAAAACCTTTACCCTCTTCTTATAGTAACTAAGAACCTCACCATTCTTATCATAGTCCATAATGTCGAACCACAAAACTTCAAAAAGCTTTTCTATGTGAGACCAATAGCCAAAGGAAGAAACTTGTATTTTGAAATTTTCAATGATGTTCCCATGGTGTATTAAGTTTTCAAATATTAAGAGTGGGATAACTTTCTAATGATTTTTGAAAATACCAACGACAAGGTTGTAATTGCTTTCTATAGTATGCTAAAACCCATCAATAAGTGAGTTATAAGAGAAGTTGATCACCTTGTGCTTAAGAGATTACAACACTTCTGAGAGTTATAGTTTGAGTGTATCAAAACACACCTTTTCCTTTGTATGTTGACCTGGTAGTGGTCATTGTGATTAGCTAAGAGAGCTTAGGATAAAGAATATTTGTAACACCCTGGGTTTATTTAGAAATTAATTTTAGCTTTATTAATGAGAATTTCAATATTCTGATAGACGTAGTGATAACGAGGATCACCCAATAGACAACTAGAAAAAATTGGGCCCGAGTGTGAATGGTAACTTTATGGGCCTGTGAAAACAATAGTAACCCTGGAATTAGGACCAGGAGATCCCGGAGCCAAGCGAAGATATGGTAAGGGTTGAGATAGTGTATTAGACCTGAATTAGTTTTCGGGTAATATTTGATTTTAAGGTACGGTCTTGCACCTATTTGGTAAAATTTTGGTGTACGATTTGTAACATGAAAAGATAGCTTAATCTTTAAAATAAGATAATGTTTATCCTTTAAGACCAAGTGGATGGCCAAGAATTAATCTTGACTAACAAGATCAAATCCTAGCCATCCACCTTTATTGTAAAAGAAAGAAATTCAATTTTTGCCTAATTAATTTTTAAACCTAGACTAAGATAATTATAAGTTACCAATCTTATCACTCCACCCTTATCATTTTCGACCCCTCATTGTAAGAATACAACCTCCATTTTCTTTCTCTCAAACAACCTTAAACAAGTTTCAATCACTCCAAAACCCTAGCCCAAAGTTGCTAAAACTTCAATATCCCTTTACTAAACTTATTCCACTCATGACAATCTACAAAACCAATCGATTGGAATTGGAATCCATCACCATTTTCACTTTGAGATCTCACAACCCACTATTCAAGGAAGGATTTAGAGTGGATTTGAAGAGCGAGTAGTGAAGCAAACTATTTTTAGAAGATCTTTTGGAGTTAGAAGCTCTAAAGCTTCATAAGTAAGGTTTTTGTATCTTTTCTTGTTCAATTCTGTATTTTTCAAGTTATTCATTTTTTAACTTGATATTTTTTGTTCTATTGTATGGTTACACATAGATATTGGTGTGTTTACATTGGTAGAGTAGTTTGATGTTGTTAGAAAATCATTTTTGTCAAAACAAGTTCCAAACTAGGTTGCTGCAATTTGGACTTTTCACAAGCAAAAGATAGTTCATGATTTTTCTCAAATATTTCTAGGTATCTTTTTGAGCTAAAAATTTTATATGAAGTTAACATCCTAAGGCAATTCCATGATTTTTCTTGAGTTATTTTGAAGACTTTTACTATTTAAAAAAAATCAAAATCCAAGACTGTGAAGGCTACTACTTGAACTCCTAGATTTGAAGCTATGAATTTTGCTAATTTTGTTACCATATCAAATGATTGAATTTTCCTTTGAAATTCTTACAAGGTATTGGATGGAACATCCTATGCTATTATGGATTGACGACTATCCCCACAAACCAACACAAATCTTCTCAATGTGTTTTGTCAGCACTACACGCTCCCTGGAAAAACTTTCAAGGAGCTCACCATTCCCAAAATTTCTCCAAGTCAAGCATGCTTAACCGTGGAGTTCTTTAGTGATAGATTACCAAAAAGAAGATGCATCTTGTTAGTATAGGTATTACCAATTAATTCATATAAGTGATCCTTAACTGGATAGTCCCATACCTACCAGTCATAGGATCCCTCTCATTATGGTATGTAATCGGTTCATTCATATACCCCTGCTTAGAAGCCTACCAGGGTCTCTCCTTGTCCGTGCCTTCTTACACCGCGATCACTTCCTCCCTCATCAGGGTATTACATGCCCACCAGCTTCCGCTTGGTTCGTCCCCAAATCACTGTACTAGGAGAAGTGCTACTTTGATACCATTTGTAATATCTCATACCTGCTTTATGGATTGATATGTCCCAACAAACCAATACAGTCTTTTCAGCGTGCTTTGTCTCTACTTACACGCTCCCTAGGAAAAGATTGTAATATCCTCCATAGTACAACATTAGTCTTAAGCCATGACATCAGACTTGAGAGTTGTTACTTATAGATTAGTGAGCCTTTCTTAAATATCTATAGCAAGATTGATCGAATCGGTAATAACTAAATCGTTGTTCTATTAACATATATAATAAAGAAATAAAACATTTATTTAATGCAAAGTCGAGTACAAAAAGAAGCTCTTTTATGAGCTTTAATACATATATGTTCTCTATTATATTCATAGATATATACATATAACTAAGTACAATATATACAAGTCTCCACTAAACTATTGCAATTCCCATTTAATCCTTCCTATAGCAGCCTCACGATTCTACTGCATCAACTTGGAGACGATATGGGAACATAAATACAAACACATAAGGGTGAGAATTCTAAAATTCCCAATAGGGCATTTTCCCCAAATACACAACAATAAATGTCATTGTCATTGTTCCAACCATTTCGGTTTATTTATAAAAAGGATTATCATGCATTACATAACAAATGGCACATTTTTAAAGTTCAAAAACAATCTTTCTGAAGTGGGTAGCTTTTAGTAATCAATTACTTAGTGCAAATATATCATAAAGCTCAAACACATAGTAAGTAATTCTAATCAAGCAATTAAATACGATATGATTATGCATATGTTAAATGCAGTGAAATTATCTCAAAGTGACCTGGTTTCACTTATGGCCATAGAACTCAACTCGGTGCATTTTCTCTTTTCATCAATATAGGAAAGACTTAGTTTATACTAACATCCTCCCAAGTACAACCTTATCCTTAAGTTATGACATCATACTCGAGAGTTGTTACTTATTAATTAGCAGACCTTTCTTAAATATCTATAGCAAGCTCAATTAACATGTGTAATAACTAAGCATAATTCTATTAAAATATATAACAAGAAAACACAATATTTATTGAATACATAGTTAAGTACAAAAGGAAACTCTTCTATGAGCTTTAGTACATATCTATTCTCTATTACGTTTCAGACATATACATACAACTAAGTACAACATAATAAAAACACTAACTACTAAACTATTGCTATCCGGTTCCTTTTGTGTAAGAGCCCATAGTCTCCTGGATCAACCTGAGACGACAGAAAATGCAAAATCATATAGGAGTGAGAATTATACAATTCTCAATAGGGCATTTCCCCAAATACATAATCTTAATGTCATCGTCACCATTCCAGCCACTTCGATTTATTAAGAAAAAGGTGATCATAGAGTTTATAATAACGGTTCATTTTTCAAGTTCCAAACCATACTTCCGAAGTGGGTTGTTTTTAAAAATCAATCACTTTGTACACATTTATCATAAGCTTATAATCATAGTAAATAATATCAATTAAAATGATTCGATATGATACAAATATGTATATGCCAAATATAGGAAAATTATTTTTAATTGCCCTTGATAAATCAAAGAGACCTATTCTGTCTCTATTTTCCCTCGACAAGTTGAAAAAGATCTTATCCCTCTATTTACCCTTGACAAGTCGAAAGGATATCATTTTACTCTATTTGCCTTCGATAAGTCAAAAGGATCTCATGTTTCTTTATTTGCCCTTGACAAGTCAAAGATGATCGCATGTTTCTTATGGCTATAAAACTTAATTCAATATATCATTCACTTTTCTTTTTCCAATGCATACATAAAACACATATAGGCATTCATTCACATTGTGATTTCAATCATGCCTTATAAACCACTCTTCACTTCCTCTAAAATGCATTTATACATCCAAGTCACATGGCCAAATATTTAACATCAAGTATTCATGTCATACTAGAACCAAAATGCTATTACATTATCAATTCAAGTCTTGGGTTCATTTCCAATAATTGGGGGATTTCACACTATTGTAGCATGAATTTATTTGTTCATCAAACAATTAATTCAGAGGCTATAAAAATTACCCAAGACACTTCAATGTGTCCACAAGGTTCCATAAAAATTTCAGAGCAAAAAGTGTTCTCTAACTATGTTAACAAAATTAGACAAGTTTGGTGCTCAGAAACCACTTAACCTCATCTTAGAACCCGAAATTCATAATTTTTAACCCTAACAAATGATCGAATCAATTCAAAAGAAAAATCACAGTTATATTTCAAGATGTTTCAACACTCTGTAAAAATTTCAAAGGAAAATTCAATCATTTTCTATGAAAAAAAAATTAGACAAATTCACAACTTCAAGTTCCAATAATCAGGCATGTGGATACCATTTTGATTCTTGATTTTTTTTAAAGAATTAAGAGTCAAAAATAGAGCTCAAGAAAATTTGTGGAACTAGCCTAGGATGTTAGTTTGACATATATTTTTTCTAGCTCATGAAAATACCCACAATTCCCTCAGAAAATTCGTGATTAGTGGTTGCCTATACAAAAACCGAAAATCTAGCAGCATGGTTCAAAATCTCTTTTCACAAAAATGATTTCTAACATCATCCAAACACACCACCAAAATTAATACATCAATATCCATATATTATCAACCAATACAATCAAAATTTCAGGACGAATACCAATTAGAAATGTTCAGAATAAATTTGGAAAGAAAAAGCCAAAGAAAACGCTACTTTGGTGGCTTTAGGGATCTTGGCTCCAAAGGATACTCCAAGAATGATTCCCTTTACTTCAAGGCCCTCAAACCAACATCAAACCCTCCCTTAGATAGTAGAGTATGTGATATTAAAGTGAGAAATGGTGAGGATTTGAAATTCCAATCGGTTGGATTGATAAATCTTGATGAGTAGAACAAGTTTTATGAAGGGATCTTGGTGTTTTAGTGATTTTGAGCTAGTGTTTTGGGGATTTGAAAGCAAGAATGAGGGTTTGGGAGCAAGAACAATGGAGGAGGTGTTCTTGGAGGGTGCTGGCTGAAAGTGATGATGATGGAGTGATAAGGTTGATATTTTATCCTTATCTTGGTTAGATAAGTAAATTAAGTAGTCAAAATGGGTATTTCTTTCTTATTCAAAAAGAAATAATGAATAGATGGCTAGAATTTGGTTTGATAGTCAAAGAATGAATCTTGGCCATCCAATTGGCTCAAGATAATTGGCTCACTTTAATTTGGTGAGCAAGTAGCTTTTTCATGTTAAAATCGCACGGAAATTACAAATGAGATATTAGCTCCGAGTAAAATATAATAAATGAAAGGCCATGATTGAAACTTACTTTTCAAGTTTCAATCCTTGCCATCCATTTAGCATAAAGTGGTTGGTAAAGGTTACTTGGCCACCAAGTAACTTGTCCAGTGTTAAAAACCGCACATCAAAACTCTACCGAACGGGTGAAACACGATATTGGGCAATCAAATATTACCAAAATTAATTCTAAGCATAACTTCTCATTCCTTACCGTTTCTAATCTTAACCTCTCTTTTCTCAGCCTGGGCATTTCCTGGTCCAAAATCTAGGTTTTCTTGTTCCGGATGGGCCCGTAAAGTCACTATTCACCCAAGCCTGGGACTTTTTTTTAACACATTCGTTGAGTCATCCTCATCATTGCTAAAATTATCATATTTTTTTAAATTATGACTAATAAAGCTCAAATTAATTTTTAAATTATTTTCAGGGTGTTACATATACCACATGGTATTTATAGTGGATCACGTCTAGGCGTTACATATCGCCGTCCTTAGTGTGGTAATAATGGGTGAAGCCATTCTTATACGTGATCATCGGACTTCATTTTTTCATCTTCCGAATCACACACAGTCTATTACTAGCCGTTACGTCTCCGACTCATAATATTTCTAGGGAATTTCCTCTTTTTGCCTTCCCTCATTCTATATAAGTCTTGTTTCTGTTTTTGTCCATATGTCAGAACATGAATTGAAATCTATACATTCTCTTTTTCATATAACTGCATCATGTACTTTTCTTTTCTCAAATGCATACATAAACCACATGTAGGCATTCATTTACAACGTAATTCTCATTTGTTTCTCATAAACCAATCTTTAAAGTCACTAGTATACATTCATATACAATACTTGAACTAAATGTCATTATGTCACCAATATACTACATTAGCATAAACATAGCACATGGGCAGATTTCACACCTTTGTAGCACAATTTAATTTGCACATTAAACAATCAATTCAGAAGCTACAAAAATTATCCAAAACACTTCAATGTGTCCAAAAGTTTCTATAAAAATTTTAGAACAAGATCATTCTCTAACTATGTTAACAAAATTAGACAAATTCAAAGGTCAGAATTTCTCAATTTCTAACAACAGAAGTCTAAATTTTTATACCCTATCAAATGATCATATAAAATCACACAAAAATTCAGAGTTGGACTTCAATATGTCGTCAACACCTTGTAAAAATTTCAAAGGAAGAATCAATCATTTGCTATGATAACAAAATTAGCAAAATTTATAGCTTCAACTTGGTCACAGGAACTTATAACCCTCGGTTTCTTATTTTAGAAATTAGTAAAAATTATTTTTAAGACCCAAGAAAAATATTGAAAACACCTCAACATGTTAGTTTTATCATATAAAATTTTCAGAGCAAAAATCCGTCTACAAACCCTCAGAAAAATCATGAAGCATAACTTGTCTGCCTAAAACGGATTCACAACAACATAGCTCAACCATATTTTGAGAAAAGAGTTTTCTAACACCATCTAAACACTCCACCAAATTACACACATCAATATCCATATATTATCAACCAATACAACCAAAAATATCAAATTAATTCAGTAGTTAAAATAGAAAAATGAATTTGAAGCCAAAAAGGTTTAAAATCCCTACTCTTTAGAGCTTTAGAGATCTTGGCTCCAAAGAATGCTCCAAGAATGATTTTTCTCACTTCAAACCCTCCATACAACACCATATCCCTCCCATAAACAATAAAGGAAGATCTCTCAAGGTGGAAAAGGGTGATGGATTCAAATTCTAATCAGTTAGTTTTGTAGGTATTGATGAGTAGAACAAGCTTTGTGAAGAGAGTTTATGGCTTTATCAAGTCTAAGCTAGGAAAATGGAGGTTCAAAGTCAAGTTTGAGTTCTTGAGAAAGATGACAATGGTAGATGCCTCCCTTCTTGACTTGGCCAAAATGTTTTTGTGGCTTAATGGAGAAGGTTTGGTTGTATTTATCTTGTAAAGGAAGTTTGGATATTATATAATGTAATTGGATAATTCTTAAAGAAAAAACGTAAAATGGATGGCTAGGATTTAATCTTGAAATTCAAGATTAAATCTTATCCTTACACTTGTATTGAATAGATATACATTATCTATCTATCATGATTAAACTATCTTTCATGTTAGAAATCGCGTACGAAATATCACCGAATAGGTAAAACAATACCCAGATAATTAGATATTGCTCGAAATTTAATTCCAGGTATAAAATCTCTATTTCTAACTATTTCTAACCTTAACCCTTTCTTTTTCCAAGTCCAGGAATTTGGTCCCGTTCTAAGGTTTTGAATTGTAGGACGGCAGATGGAACTCACAAGGTTACTATTCATGCTCGGCTTGAAATTTTATTTTAACACATACATTGGACTGTTCTCATCATTGCTAAAACTCAGATTTTGAATTATAACTAAGAAAGCTCAAATTAATTTTTTAAATCATTTTTAGGGTATTACACTCTTAATTGCTCTTATACCAAATTGTAACATCCTCTTAATTGCAGTGTTCCACCTAGGTTGTGACACCTTAACTAAGAATGTGCTACTATATTCTATATTTGTGTATCATGAAATACAATTATAGTTATTTAGTTGTAAGATTGTATCCAAATTAATTATTCGGTATTCACCTAAGTAGCAAGTGTAGTACATCGAAATATCAGGAAGAAAGTAATGTAAAGTAAAGTATCATATGATTTTTTGTGACTACTACTACAAACGTCAGTAATTTTATTTATGAACATAAGGGCTCATGGCCATTTCAGGACATACATATAGCGTAAAGCAGATTAGGATACAATACATAAAAGCATCAAGTCCGAGCAAGGGCCACCAACATACATCAAAATACTAAAACATACTCCTGCTAAAGAAAATCCATAAAAAATATGTACGAAAGGTTTTCTTATCAATCCAGTCCAACGCAGTAGGCATGTGTCATACTACTAAAACATAATATAAACATCTGGCAGATCTTACAAGATAGGTATGACTCTATAGAAATCCATTCGCCATCAAAGGAGAGTTAGGTCAGAAGTTGGGTGTCACTAGGGTGGACGTGGTGCGGGACTCCATCAAATGGAAAATTCGGGTCAAACGTGGACTCAAAATCAAACTAGCAAATGAACGATGGAAGAAAATATACACACGTAGCTACGAATGAGTGAGGGTGAAGAAGGAGTCTAAAGGTGTTAGTGCCACTCCACGTATGGCAACTCAAAAAGGAAGACCATCGATGCCATCGCCTAGATTTGAGGTAGACATGGAATACAATAGGGATGAAAATTCTAAAATCCTTAGTAGGTACTCCCATACATATACCTGTCATCATTATTTACCCAACTGCTTTAGTTTAATTGCAAAAATATTTGCATACAAGTAACTAATAACAATTATCTTCATCTATAAAATCTTTATCCGAAGCAAGGCCATTTTATGTGATCATTATTCTTAGACTTAAAATAGTAACTTATCACATAAACATCCTGATCTAAATCAAATATTCAAGCATTATTTCTATAGCACATAAGAAAAAAAAATAACTTAAACAAATTGCTACTTTGACTATTTTGGTGCTTGACTATAGTGGCTTATATCACTCTAGGGTAATAGATTGTTTTTTAGGACTGAGCTCATTCCTATACGTAATCCTTGGATTTTCTCTCCAATTCACACACGGACCTATTTCTAGTCAGGTTCGCTCCCTAACTCAATTCAAGGGTAGTTAGGTTCACTCCCTAACTAACTGAATTTGCTCTCCGACCCAATAAGACATGGTCTCATGCTTGTCTTGCATATATATGAGCAATTGTAATAAGTAGTCACTTTTATATGTGCCTAACATCATCAATAAATTCACATGTCATAACGAGATCAAGTCATAAACATTTTGGCATTTCTTCAACCAACCATACTTGTTGCCAAAATTTTTGTCCTAAGGGAAACTATGGTTAAATTATCAAACATTATTAGAACATTGTAAAACTATTTTTCAGAGGCAATTCACTGTGTTAATGAGGTCATGTAAAAATTTCAAAGCATGAAAAGATTTCTAGCTATATTTATAAAATTTCACAATTTTGGAGGTCCAAACTACAAACTCTCAACCAATAGCCAAAAGTCTCAATGTTTCTATCCTATCAAATGAACCTAGAACTTCATACAAAAAATTAGAGTTGGACCTCAATATGTCTTCAACATCTTGTAAAACTTTCAGCTAATAATTCTATCATTTGCAAGGGTAACAAAATTAGACAAATTTAGTACTACAAACTAGACTGGCTGGACAAAACCCTTGACCTATTTGGTTTTCCATTTTTTAAAAATAGCAAAAGTGATTAAGAAGACCTAAGAAAATTACTAGAAACTCTTCCATATGTCAGCTTCATCATATAAAGATTTCAACTCATGATCATGTCTCTAAATCAGTGAGAAAAATCAAATCAATTCACCTACCTTTGGGATTTTTCATGAATCACATGTTTTAGCAAAGAGTTTCCTAACATCATCAAAACTCTCTACCAAAATTAACACATCAATATTCAGGTTTAATCAATAGAACCAAAAATTTTGTCCTCCATCAATTTAAAAAGTTCAAAGTAAATTTTGAAAGAAAAGCGGATGAATAAAGCCCTACTTGGCTCTTTGAAGCTTGAACTCTTGTTCTTAACTTTCCTCAATGATTCTTCACCAATTTTTTGATCTAACTCTCTCTTTAATCCTCTTATAAAACTGCAACTAATAGCTGACTTGATAATATGAAGAAGTTGGGATTTGTAATAAGGAGTTGATCTTGAGTTTATGAGAGGTAGCACATAGGTTATGCTTTTTGCTATAGGATTTTGGGTGAAGTTTTGTGTTCTTGGCTAAGGTTCTTGTATTTGTTAGAGAAAGAAGATGAAGATGACTGAAAGTTGAGGTTGCTTAATGAGAATTAATAAGAGAAATGTGTAGAAAGTTGTCTTGTAATATATTGATATTTTGGGTAATAAATGAAATTAGGAAAATGGTTTTTCTTCAAGATAATTGCATGCAATTTTGGTGGCTTCTCATTGGTTCCTAGAAAAGACAATGGTGTGGTTTCCTTTAAACCACACACTTGTCATGCTAGGTGTCTTTCTTATGTTATTTCCTTGAGGTATGAGAAACTACACATCATAATTTAACTTACGGATAAAATATTGTACCCATAAAACATATAGTACCCAAAATTTTATTCCAAGTCTAACCTTTTCATTCTTAATCCTTCCCAACCTAAATCTCACATTTTCTTAGTCTCGGTGGAACTTCAGATCATAGAAGGCAAAACGAGGAACTTCTCTGAGATATTATGAGTCGATAGACGTATCGGCTAAGAATAGTCTGTGTAATTTAGAAAAAGGAAAAATGAAGTCTGATGATCATTTATAAGAATGAGCTAAGTCTTGATAAGCACTCTATTACCCATGTGTAGTGTTATCCATCTAGAGTTGGTATAAAACTAAGTTTTCCCTATATTGATGAAAATGAAAAATTCTAAATTGAGTTCTATAAACACAAGAGAAAATGCACGGAATTGAGTTTGTGATCACAAGAGAAAATCCATGACTATTTATTGTTCTTGCATATGATTTTACATAAATTGCTTGTATGAGTGAAGTTACTAGTTTTGTCATGTTTATGTTTGAGAAAGTGTCCTCCTGAAAATTTTATAATATTATCATCCCTATATTTGTATGCATTTTGTATTGTATTCAGATCCTCAAATGTCATCGGTAATAGTTTTCATTGACTCGTCACAATGGGAGTGGCATTATGATCCTATCCTGGATTCTCTTTGTCATGGCTTACTCTAGATCTAGGTGTACGTGTTCTTCAACCGTTCCTTTAGCACTTTTATTTTCCTGCCTCTTTGACCCAGAGTTCCCTTACGATGGTATGTCCCTTCATAGCACACCTGGTTATATTTATACCCTCGCTTGCACCGCAATAACCCCTCAGGGAATGCCCCATCACCGTCTTCATCATCAGACTTTGACCCATCTATCGATTTCGATGCCCCAGAGGTGGTGCAATTATTTCGATGGCAAATGGCTTCCACTTGAGGATTAGGAAACACTCAGGAACTGGACTCTTGTATATAGTTGTAGCCCGATTTAGGACCTTGTGAGCCTACAAACATTTTTGCTAGTTGTTTTTTAGGCCCTTCATGTGCATATGTTCTTTTTGTTAGGTCTTAACTGCAGGTTATACTAGACACTTGATGTATTTTGGATTTGGTTCCTAGGTAGTCTTACTAGCAGGCTGACTTAACTTTCAGTGTGATATATGTGTTTGATGACTTGTACACAATGAATGTATATGTATATATTTGTGAATTATTAATAGTCTGTTTCAATACTTTAGCTTGCGAAATTGGAGTTTAATTTTACTTTCTTTTCATTCTCTCAACTAGTATAAATAGTATTAGCAAGTGACGCTCTTCTAGTTACTTTGTTAACACTCAAGTAATGCACAATAGTTAGGAGGATGTTACATTATTAGACAACTTGAAAAGGCTAGGAACAAAAAACACTTGATTGCATGTTTAGGAAAGTTTGTACAAGAGCACTCAATGAAAAAATCACAACTAGTTTGTTGAGGACTAAATATAAGCTCGATTGAATCAGGATAAAATATCTTATGAGAATATCTTTATCCTAAATCTCTTAACATTTCTTTATACTTCAATTATTTATATAATTGTGTCAGCTTCTAGTTCTCTTTTAATCTATTTTCAAAAAAGTCTTCTTGAGAGAGTTTATTTTATTCATCTAACTCGAACACTTCCACATTCCAAGCTCTTGCTTGAGAACCATTTTTAAGATCTTTCATAACTGAAAAATATATTTTACAGGTGACAACTGAACCCTCCTCCTTATCATTAGATGTGATAAATATTTCCTAAGTACATTTCATATACATCATTATTAAATGCTGTTTTTACTTCCAACCGGATCAAATAGCAAGTGATAGTAGGATGGGTCCAAGTAAATGGAAAATAGGTTTGAGATAAGAGTGGCTAAAGGCTAGCGCAGTAGAAGGTAAATTGTTAAAAAGTACCAAGCTAAGTCTATTTTAACTCCCCAACAATGATAATGTAGTCCCAGGTGGTCCCTTATTTCCAAACAATGGAGGGTAAGATTGGGGAAAAAAATGCCGACAAATAAAGGAAACGGTTCATGGCTACATGGTGAAAATATAATTAAAAAAGAGTTACTACAGGTAAAAACTCCACCAGTGAAATAAGCCAGCACTCAAAACTGATGTATGAAAATTGCAATTGGCCTTGATGCATTCACGTCCTAGGAGTCCTGAGCAGCAGGCATATAATGAAGAACTCGATGAACAGAAAAAGGTGCACTATCAACTTTTCCTGGACAGCCCAGTACCATATCAGCAATCATTTCAGCAGTCCCCAAAGCCTGTAAATTTCTCCATAAATATAAGACTTCTCAATTACCTCCAAATTAAAAGTAAAAGCAATTGCATTTGTTTGATCCAGTGAAAATCATGCTAACCACAGCTTTAGTTTAAATAGACATTGTTATTTAAATTCTGCTTTTATAATTTAAAGATGTGTTTGTGAGTTAGACTTTTGTAGGTAATGGAAGGAAATTGCAGAGTGAAAGTCTGCATTCCCTCCCTTTCTCCCGAAAATCAAATTCACAAATACACTCTTAGAGAACTCACCATTGAAAGCCCTCCCCCTTCATGTCCAGCTGCAAGGTACACATTTGACAAACCAGGCACGGGCCCAATCACTGGCTTCCCATCAGGCACTGCAGTTTAAATGTTACGCAAGTCCAATTTTCGGCAGAAAGTGAGATATTTTGAAAATGTAACCGAAATATACAAAGTTCATGTGCATAAGTTTGCAAAGAGGTGTAGTAACTCACTGTAAGGTCGTAATCCTATTCTGACTTTTCTACTTGCACTTAAATCAGAAAGTGAAAGCAATTTCAATTTGGGAAAGAATTCTCCAACTCGCTTCCATATATAACTGACAGACTCGTCCAATTCTGTGCTGAAACCAACAAATTCACGGCTACTACCTTGATGGATATGATTTCAGTTTGTTACCACAAAATAAGCAAATAATGTCAAAATTCTGATACTGTAAACGAAGCATTTGCATCAATTGCAAAGATTAATCTATTTCATGAAACTAATTTATAACTTGAAAGCTATATGTAAAGCAAATGAAAATACAAATAAGTTCAGCCAAGAGATAAGAATGAAATCCAAACGCATGTCTTAACAATTTAATAATGACAATATGTTATCAAAAACTAATAGTAGCAACACAAATATAACAATAATTACATATATGCAAACGGAACTGTTAGGGCCGGGCCCCGACAATAAGGTGTGGAATTGGCATGTGGAATTGGGAAGGTATGTGGAATTGAGGGTGGTAATAGGGAAGTGGAGGGATGCTCGGGGCACCTCAGATTGTGGAATTGAACTCTTGGGAGAGACCTAGGTCTATCGACTAGCATTATTCTTCTTTCTTTTACGTTGTGAATAATACACAAATACAGAAATTACACATATTCTTCCTACCATTCTTCCAGCTTTTATAATAATCTGATCCGGTACCTTAAAACTGTAGTTTTTAAAACCGGTCCGATGATCAACTCGGTCACAACATTAAAGTCCTGGTTAACCAGATATAATTAAATTAATATATGAAAATACAATTTAATACAACTATATTTATAATATATATTGATAGAAACAAGAAAATATCTATTAATATCTCCATTATATCGGAAATATTTCATGTCATATTTTAGATTGATTTATATTTATTTAGGTTGATTTATCTTTATGATTAGATTTTATCTTTAAATTATGAATAAGATTATCTCATTGTATTATTACACCACATAATATATCAAATATACTTTTATATTATCGAGTCTCTATTCTTTCTCTTTTCTTCCTCCGTAACACCCGAAAATTTCAAAAATTAATTTTAACAATATTTATGGGAATTTGAGTATTTTGACAAACTTAATAATGATGAGGGCCACCCAACAGACGAGTTAATAAAAAAATTCGGGCCAAGCATGAATAGTGATTTCTAAGCCCACAAATGAATAATAACTTTGAAACCGAGGTCAAGGATGTTTGAGGCCAGGGAACTTAGGCAGAGGCCGGGTAGAGTGTAAGGCCTGGGGCCTAGATAAAGATATTTTAATTTTCTCAGACGTTTTACACATTCAATAAAGTTTTGATGTGCGATTTTTAACACCGTAAAGGTGACTTGGTGACCAAATAATCATTACCAATGACATATTGACAAGTGGATGACATGAATTAAAACTTGACAAGCAAGTTTTGATCTTGGCCTTCTATTTATTTTCATTTTACCCGAAGGCAAATATCTCACCCTTTGATGAAATTTCGGTGTGATTTTAACACAAAAAAAGTAATTTGCTCACTAAGTTAAAGTGAGTCACTTATCTTGAGCCAAGTGGATGGTCAAGATTCATTCTTTGACCAACAAATCAACCCTAGTCATTCATATTATTTCTTTTCCAAAAAGAAAGAAAGAAAAACTTGAAACTAGATAAATACTACCACCAAACTTAAGATAAGTATAATACACCAACCTTATCACTCCATCATCCTCATTTCAACCAAGAGGCAAAACACAACCCTCCATTTTTGTTTTCTCTCAATACAATAACCTTGTTTGAAACCTCCAAAACCCTAGCTCAAAATCACCAAAACCTTGAATCTCCTTCACAAAACTTTAACTAATGATCACAATC
The DNA here is from genome assembly GCA_030441495.1 of Dalbergia oliveri. NCBI lineage: Eukaryota > Viridiplantae > Streptophyta > Magnoliopsida > Fabales > Fabaceae > Dalbergia > Dalbergia oliveri. Next base: position 1,044,783 of record JAMLFY010000020.1, read on the forward strand.
TACCAAACCAACCGATTAGAATTTTGAATCATCTCCATTTTCCACCTTGAGATATCATACCCCACTATTGAAGGAATGATTGAGTTGACTGGAAGAGCTAGGAGTGAAGGAAACCATTTTTGGAAGATCCATTTGAGCTAGAAGCCCTAAAGCTTCACAAGTAGGGTTTTTGTATCTCTTTCTTTTCTAGTTCTATTTCTGAAAGTTATTCACTGTTGAACTTGATATTTTTGGTTTTATTGTATGGTTACAAGATATTGATGTATTTGCATGGGTGGAGTAGTTTGATATTGTTAGAAAATCATTTTTATCAAAATGAGTTTCAAACTAGGCTACTGAATCTGGGTATTTCACTAGCAGGTAATTGTGTTATGATTTTTCTTAAGTATTAGTAGATATCTTTTTGAGCTGAAAATTTTATATGGTGTAGCTAACATTCTAAGGTAGTTTCATGATTTTTCTTGAATCCATTTAAAGATTTTTACTATTTTAAAAAATAAAAAACCAAGGTTGTTAAGGTTGCTATCTAACAAATTCTGAAATTCTGAATTTGTCTAATTTTATTACTATATCAAATAATTGAATTTTCCTTTGAAATGTTTATAGGGTGTTGTAGACAACCTGAGGTTTAACCATGAATTTTTACTGAATTTACTAAGCTCATTTGTTATAGTAATAAAATTAGGAATTCTGAACTATTTGGCTGAGATCAGTGGTCACTGACCATAGAATTTATATAATTTTGTTAATATAGCTAGAGAGCTTGTTTTGTGAAATTTTTACAAGACCTTGTAAACACATTTAAGTGTCATGGATAACTTTTGTAGCTTTGATTTCGATTGTTGGATATGCAAACTAAATCTTTCTAGAGAGGTGTGAAATCTAACTAATGTGCTAAAAGTGTAAAAATGCCTTAAATGATGATGTAATGGAGCATTTGACTAAGTGCGATGTGTATGAATGCATGCTATAGACTTTAAAGATTGGTTTATGAGGAATGAATAAGAGTTACTTGTGAATGAATGTCTATATGTGATTAATGCATGCATTTGAAAAAAGAAAAATAAATGATGCATATATATGATAAAAGAATGTATAAACTTCAATTATGCATGTTCTGACATATGGGCAAAACATAAACAAGACTTATGTTGAATGAAAGGGAAGACAACAAGAGGAACTTCCTAGAGATATTATGAGTCGGTAGACATACCAACTAGAATGATCTATGTGAGATTTGAAAGAGGAATGAAATATGATGATCACCTAAAAGAATGAGTTCAGTCCTAATGAGATTACCCATATGTGATAACGTAAAAGAATGAGCTCAATCCTGATAACGTCTATTACTCATATGTGATGTTACCCACTAATACCAATGGGTATGAACTAAGTATTCCCTATGTTGGTAAAAAGAAAAACGCAGGAATTGAGTTCTATGGTCACATGTAAAAGATGAGATCCATTGACATGTCAAGGGCACGTGTAGTTGGGGAAGATGATCCTTGACATGTCAAGGGCACGTAAAGATAAGCTCACTAACAAGTAAAGATGATCATTGCATTTATCATATGCATGATTATATTATATTGAATTATTTGTCTATGATGATTTACTATGAGCTTGAGCATTATGATATTAGTGAGTTAAGTGACTGAATGCTAAAAGAAACCCACTTCAAAATAATGATTTTAAACTTTAAAATGAATCTTTATTATGCAACACATGATCACAATTTTTTTCAATAAACCGAAAGTGGCAGAGACAAATTCGATGATATTGATTACTGTGTATTTGGGACTAAGAATTTCATAATTATTACCCCTATGTTTGTGTGTTTCCTGTTCGTCTCAGATTATTCAGAGAACGACAAAGCTAATTCATGGAAGTGCATGTTTTGTAATAGCTCGATGGCTGAAGACTACTATTAGTTTTCGTTTGGATATACTTATGTTTGTAAATTTTTAATAAGACAGATGTATATTAAGGCTTATATAAGAGCTTTTTCATATATTTGAACATATATTCTCTGACTACTATTTTCTTTTTATATATTTAAGTATATATATGACATAGTTACTGATCGCTCTACTATGCTATAGATAATTAAGCAAGGTCAGCTAATTTATAAGTAACAACTCCCAAGTTTGATGTCATGGCTTAAAGATGATATTGTACTTGGAAGGGTGTTACATCCTCCACCATCTAAAACCCTTAATTTCAACATGGTATAAGCTGTACCATCCACCATAACATGTGTCCATTGTCCCGCTATAGAGATTCCACTATGTTTACTTTTCTTTCTATCCCACCATTATTATGCCTCCAGTCCTTCAATTATGTTTTAGGTTTGACAATGTCCTTGCTTTCTAGAAAATTTCAACATGGCATCAAACCACCACCGTTTCTGCTACAGGCCACTTTTCCAACCAGTTTGCAGGACTTTTCCAGTCTCCTCCTTGTTGTCTAAACCCTTCGCTAGTGTCTTGACCTTCTCTTTGTTGTGTCATCCATTCCATGCCAAAACCACCGTCTACCACCTTTCTCTACCGTTAGCAAGTTCTTTCAGCATTGACTTCAGCTGGGAACCCCATCATCAAGACTCTCTCAATCCCCAAAAGCCACGCATGGAAACATTTAGAAGCCACTGTTGTCGTTCTCCACCACTGTTCATTGTTCTCCGCGGCCGATGGTGACATTTTACGACGGCTTCAGGCGAAAGACCCACCATCAAGGTCGCCTCCTCACGGCACAACCCCATCAGCCGTGTCCTTTCCAGTGACTAACGCGCTCCTAACGCGTCTGTGACACTGTTCATTGCCGCTCTTTCACTACACGTGAGGCGCATCCGACGTCATCTCCAGTCGCCACTTGCATCACCTGACTAGCCAATCTTATTTCCCGGTCTCTGCTTAGTTTCATAACCCGTGCACTTTGTCAACTTCAACTTTTTCATATTTTTGGTTCTACCCGCTTGACCCATGCTTGGGAAAAACCTCCTATTGTGAATCATACCAATAGTGATATTTATAACATCCCAAAAATTATTTAAAAATTAATTTGAATTTTATTAGTCGTAATTTCAAAAATCTAGCTTAACAATGATGAGGATGGCCCAACGGACCTATAAAAAAAAATTTCGTGCCAGGATGAATAGTAACCTCAGGCCCAGCCTCTGACGCAAAACCCTAGATAAAGGAAAATGCAGGACTAAAAGAGAGGGTTGAGGTTAAAATAGTTAAAGAGATTTTAATACCTGAATTTAATTTTACAATGTTTGATTACCTAGGTATGGTATTTCACCCGTTTAATAAAATTTCAATATGCGTTTCTAACATCGAAAGATAGTTTAATTCTCACAATAGGATAATGTTTATCCTTTTAGCCAAGTGTAAGACTAAGAACAAGATTAAATCCTAGTCATTCATTCCTTTTTATTATTACAAAGAATTACACTTTGACTACATAAATGCCTAAACCTAGCCTAGATAAATATAAGGCCAACCAACCTTATCTCCCCATCATCAACAATTCGGCCAAGCTCCCACCCTTTTTAGCCTCCATTTCTTTTCTCTCAAACACTATAACCAAGCTTCAAGCTTCCTAAACCCTAGCCAAAACTTGATAAAACCTCAAGACCTCTCCACAAATCTTGTTTCACTCCTCATTATCCAAACTAACCTATTAGAATTTGAATCTATCAACTTTTCTACTTTGAGAGCTCACTATCTGCTGTTTAGGGAAGAGTTTAATGTTGATTTGGTGGCCTTGAAGTAAGCAAGATCACTTTTGGAACATCCTTGATGCCAAGATCCTTAAAGCCACCAAAGTAGGGCATTTTAAACCTCTTTTGCTTTCAAATTCGTTTTTCTTTTAACTACTGATTTAAATTGATGTTTTTGGTTTTATTGGTTGATAATATATTGATATTGATGTGTTAATTTTGGTGGAGTGTTTGGATGATGTTAGAAGTCATTTTTGTGAAAAGAGATTTTGAGTCATGCTGCTAGATTTTCGATTTTTACATAGGCAGTCAATGAACTTAATTTTCTGGTACTATTGTGGATATTTTCATGAGCTAGAAAAAATATATGTTGAAGCTAACATCCTAAGCTAGTTCCACAAATTTTCTTGAGCTCTGATTTTGACTCCTAAGGCTTTAGAAAAATCAAGAACCGAAAGTGTATCTATGCTGCATGAATTATTGGAACTAAACTGTGACTTTGTCTAATTTTTTTTCCAGCAAATGATTGAATTTTCCTTTGAAATTTTTACAAAGTATTGACAACACCTTGAAGTGTAATGTGATTTCTTTTGAATTGATTCAATCATTTGCTAGGGTTAAAAATTATGAGATTTCGGTTCTAAGGTTAAGTGTTTTTTGAGCATTAAATTTGTCTAATTTTGTTAACATAGTTAAAGAACTCTTTTGCTCTGAAATTTTTATGGAGTCTTATGGACACATTGAAATATCTTAGATAATTTTTATAGCCTCTAAATTGATTGTTTGATGAGCAAATAAATTTGTGCTACAATGGTGTGAAACCTACCCATTGTGCTGGAAATGAAACAATGCTTTGAATTGATGAAATAATGGCATTTTTTGTTCTAGTATGACATGAATACTTTATGTTAAATATTTGGCCATGTGACTTGTGACATATAAATACATGCTAGAGAAAATAAAGAGTGGTTTATGAGGCATGATTGAAATTATATTGTGAATGAATGCCCATATGTGCTTTATGCATGCATTTGAAAAAGGAAAGAGAATGTATAAACTTCAATCGTGCATACTTTGACAAATAACAAAATAGAAACAAGACTTAGGTTGAATGAGGAAAAGGTAAAAGAGGAACTTCCTTAGATATATTATAACGGAAAATAAAAAGAGGAACTTCCCCAAAGATATTTTGAGTCGGTAGCGTAGGAATAGATATGTGTGATTTGGAAATGGAAAAAAAAATGAAGTCTAATGATCACGTATAGGAATAGCTCAATCCTCAGCTTATATTTCCCTGTGGTGTGATCCATTACAAATATCATTTGGTATAAACTATCTATTGTGGAGTTGTCAGGCGGATACCCGTTGGGTATAAACTAAGTCTTTCCTATGTCGATAAAAAGAGAAAATGCATTGATTTGATTTCTATGGCTATAAGTGAAACCAGGTTACTTTGGGATAATTTCACTGCATTTAGCTATGCATAATAATATCATATGTAATCTCTTGATTAGAATTATTTACTATATATTTGAGCTTCATGATATAAGTGCACTAAGTGATTGATTATTAAAAACTACCCACTTTAGAGGGACAATTTTAGAACTTTAAAATGAATCTTTAGTCTATATTGCATGATCACATTTTCTTGATAAATCGAAGTAGGTAGGGTGATGGTGATGACATTATGATGATTGTGTAACTAAAGTCCCTCTAGAATTGTATAATTCTCACCCCTATATGTTTGTGTTACCGTCGTTTCAGATTGATCCAGAGAACTATGGAGGCTACGTGAAGAGCTTGGGATTCCAGGAGATTTGTAGTTAATATTTTTATTTCCTGGACTTAGTTGGAGTTACATGTATGTAAACGTAATAGGAGGCATATATGTATTAAAGCTCATAGAAGAGCTTCCTTTTGTACTTAACTATGTATTCAATAAATGTTGTGTTTCCTTGTTATATATTTATTAATAGAATTACGCTTAGTTATTACACACGTTAATCGAGCTTGCTATAGATAATTAAGAGGTCGCTAATTTATAAGTAACAATTCCTAAACATAAGATCATAACTTAAGGGTGATGATGCACTTGGGAGGATGTTACAATATTTGTCTTTCACTCAGTCATGCCAGTGATATGCTCTTCCAACTTTAATCTCCAATCTTTCAAGGCTTCCATATCCTGTTCTTGTGATCTATTGTTGCATGGATAGAAAATTTCCACTGTCTTCATTGCATCTCTTCCAGCTTTCATCGCTGTGCGGATAGCTATGTGTCTTTTCTTTTCTAGTCAAACAATTATTCAAGAAGTTCAAGCTGATGGTCATTCTAGCTGCGTTCTTGGGTTACCTTTTTCAAACGTATCCAGGATTTGAGTTGCCTTGCTAGTCTTCAATGGAAAGCATATTTTTATTTTAAGGGTTTAATTGTAACAAGTTTAAAGCTTAGTAAGCTTTAGCTTAAAGGGGTGTTAGAAATAAGGAAATATATATTCATATCTCCATTATATCGTATAATATTTCATATCATATCTTAGATTGATATATATTTATTTAGGTTAATTTATCATTATGATTAGATTTTATCTTTAACTGATAAATAGAATATCTCAGTGTATTATTACACCACATAATATATCAAATATACTTTCATATTCTATTCTTTCTTTCTTCCTCCACCATCTAAAACCCTCAATTTCAACATATATAAAAAATTGGAGAATAATGAAGAAATACAAGGTTGGCTTAGTGGTGAAGTAGGCACACAACCATGCTAGTGGTCCTGGTTTCAAACCCATACTTGGAATTTTTGGAGAATTTCAAAATTTCATTGTGCAAGTCCGATTTTTCAGGTGCAGGACCAGTTCACGTGGTTCACTCTAGCCTTCGACTACAAACCCGCTAGTTCACCCCATGTTTGACCAGCGTTGATCGGTTCTTATGCTCGTCCAACCTAAGCTAAGAACGAACCAAACCAGTGTCCAATTCAGGTTTCCAGAAGTCTATTCGGTCTAGTTCTCAAAAATATGCTTACAACTGGTATTAGAGCTTGCAATCCTAGGAACCCTGTTTCGATCATATTAGAGATGGAAAATAGGAGGAAATGGCAGAGTGAGTGTTATTGAAGACGAAGATGATTACCATGTTTGACGAAGATCTTGCTTATTGTTGGTCCATCAAAGTAGCACAAAACTTTTGTTGAGATAGAGAAAGAGAGGAGAAAGACATGTGAGAATCCGTGTGTTATGATATACAAAGACAATGAGTAATAAACACAATAATATTTACAAATATTCCATCTTCCTAAATACATGATTTGATATCCTAACTGATTATTTCAATTCTAACACTCCCCTCAAGCTGGAGCATATAGATTATATGCACCAACCTGGTTACATATATAACATATTCTAGGGCATCTTAAATAATTGGTAAAGACATCTGCTCTGATCATTTGAGTTCATGAAACTCACCAGATAGAATATTCTGATAAAATGGCAATCAACCACAATGTGTTTGGTCCTCTGAGAAACTGGATTAAAGGTGAAATGCAACCTGATTATCACAAACAAGTGTTATTTGCTTGTTCTCTCAAAATTAGTTCCTTAAGAAGTTGCTTCAGCCAAATAAGTTTGCATGTAGTGGATGCCAGGGCATGATACTCCGCTTCGGCATTATTGCAACCACATTTTGTTTCTTACTCTTCCAAGAAATAAGATTGCCTCCAACAAGTATACAATATCCCAGAGTGGAACGCCTATCAGGAACCTGCCAATCAACATCTGAATACCCAACTACCTTAGTTTAACCTTCATCCTCATAGATAAGGCCCTTTCCAAGAGCTCCTTGTCATACTTCAAAATGCAAATCACAACATCCCAATGACCTTCACATGGTGAGTTACGGAACAAACTCACTACACTTAGTGCAAAAGAGGAAGTTTTTTCTTATCGCAAAAGGGTATTTGGCTTTCCAACATCACCTTCACGAAAAGGTGAGGATAGGACCCCCCATTAATGAGGTTTCACCTTATGCTAAGGTTCATGTGAGAGAATAGAAAGAAAGATAATGGCACGAGTAGGGCATGTGGCCAAGGGGGTTGGCAGAGAGTTTTAACTTGCCAACTAGGCAAGGTTAGTGCAAAGAGAGAAATAGGAATTATGTAACGGTAAGTGAGGGTGGTATATAGGAAGGGAGGGATGTTGTGACATAGAGGGGGGAGAGCATCTCAAATTGAGGAATTGTATTCTTGGGGAGAGCTAGGGCTCTCAAATACCCAGCATTATCCTTCTTTCTTTTACTTTGTGAATAATACACAAATACAGAAATTATACATATGCTTACTATTTCTTACTATTCTTCTATTCGCCCTATCAATTCTTCCAGCTTTTCTGGTAATCTGATCCAATACTTGACAGAAACCATGGCCGTCTAATAAAGCACAAATCAAGTTGTAAGAAACCACAACAGAAAATATGAAAACTATGAAGGTATGTGTATTATTCACACTCCTAGATTAGAATCGGTGAGATTCTAGCTTAGGGAAAAAGAGAAAAACCTGTATAAATGTATGCAAACAGAGATAAAAGGGTCCCAGCACTGACTAGCTAAGTCACTCCAAGCCCAAGTCATAATTCTTGCCTAATATCGTGCTACCCCCACACACAGCTGATATAGCATCAGCTAACAAAATCACCCCCTAATGCAATTTTCGTGCCCCCACCTGTTGACTCAGCAAGGTTGTTAGACTGTACTTTCAATTCCCCATAAGCATTGTCTAAAATACCCCTGAACTTTTTCCTTTTATACACTTTTAACCTCTCATGAAGGACATTGTCTCTTACAATGCCCTCCCCTTGAACTATCACCTTGTCCTCAAGGTGCAATCCTAGATGAGAGTCCTGCAGAATCTGGAAAAGGGCCCAAACGAAACATTCCTCCTCGGTCCCAAATTGTGACACAGATAAAGGAATGTACACTTACAGATAAGTAATGTCCTCCTAGGTTCCATGAATCTATTTGCAACCAAGAAACTAACTTAAGAGATAGAATGCCATGATTAAAAGCAATTTCCAAGGCCACCATTGTAATATGGCCCCAAGGACAGGTAGAGGAACAACACACACCTGCCATACATCGGAAGTTTCAAATCACCGTACTGCCACTTAACCCTTGAATAGTACATCCATCTACAACCACACAACTTAGAATCTTCTTGCATCCCTCATAAACACGAAATTATTTCTTAGTTGAGTAGCAATAACTGTTGTAGGCTGGGGCCAAAGGGACATAATTGTATGAGGGGTGACTGCTTGTAGAAACCTCTCTATAAATTGTTTCAACATCATCATTTGGCCTAATGAAAAATGAGATAACACTCAGTCCCAAGGATAGCACAGTCTTGCTGCAAAATTTTTTGGACAAATATCTATGAAGCATCAAAAGCATGGGATGCTGCATTTTTATCCTTCATAAACACAGCAACAAGAGGGACTCCTTTCGTGGAGGAGTTGTAGGCATCTTCCACTTGCTGAGGAACAATCCCTTGGTCAACATCTCTCTTTGCAACAACCAGATGCCAAAACACGAAATTATTTGCTAATGGACTAGCAATAATAATGGTAAGCTGCCGGGGACAAATCCACATAATGGCCTTAGTCATCTCTCCGGCTAAAGACCTCTACTCCGTGTGATGACCCAAAAATTAAAATTTGAACATGTTTTAAAAATAATAGTGATCATGAGACACAAAATAAATGCAAACCTACTTTTCACATGGATTAAGTCGAAATAGTGTTGGTGACACAATGGGTGAAACCCACTCTGTTGTTCTTTTTCCTTTCTTTTTTTCTTCCTTCCTCTTTCTTTTTTCTCTCTCCCTTCTTTTTTTTTTCCTTCCTTTCTCACAACACCATCTCCCCTCTTCTTTCTCTTTCCTTCTTCTTCTCACTCTCTCTTCTTGTCCTCATCAACCACCGCCGAGATGCTGCTAGTGACCTCAGCCCCTCCCCCAACCATAGAGCTATGTGTGTGTGTGTGTGTGTATCTTGTAGTACACTTCTCTCTAGAAAGGGAAACTACAGCAACAACGAGATTTGGGGTGTTACCTCCCTCTTTCCTTCCTCTTGGTAGTGTGGTAAGCTTCAATAACTCTCTTTTGACCCTATTGAGCTTCCAATGCATGGTTATGGAGGATTTGGATGGTTTTGGGAACCCTAGAGTGTAGAAATTGGGGGTTTTGACATATAGAACTCATGTATATTATTTGATGGCATTGTTTGCTCACATGTGTTGTTATCGTCTTGATCCTAGATTTGGAAAGCAAACGGATGCCAAATGGAGATTTTTGTTAGCTTGTGGAGTGTTCTTCAGTTCCTTGGGAATCATTGTTGTGAGTAGATTTAGTATTTATAGTTGATTTCTTATACTATAAATTATTTATGAATTTTATTGAATTGATAGAATACCTGCTATCTCCTGTTAATTGATTTACAAGATTTATGTATTTAGAAAATTTAACTGTTGTTGCTGATTGAAAAAATAAACATGTTTTAGTGACCACATGAAACAAAGAAATTGTTTTATGCAACATTACAAAAAGATTGGTTTCGATATTATGAATACGGATTTTAGAACTAGAAATTGGTTTATGGGTTGGAATGACTAGAACTGATAAAATGAAAAATGACTAGAATTGGAATAGTTCATGGAAATGTTTATATTTAGTCTCCTGTATGAGAATATTTGAAAAAGCTATTGAGTAATGAAAATGATTGGTTCTTTTATAATTGTTTTGGGAATGCCTGAGATAGGAACTATAGCTAACTATAGGTGGCATTAGCCAAGATGTACCTTAACTGATAAGTGTGTTACATGACCATATGAGAATGGTATATGATGGATAAGTGTAGATCAACTTGTTTGTGGTTCCTAATAAAAGGCGGGATCATGAGAGAATGGTGGCCTGAGTGTATGATCCTGATGGAATTTCTTATCCAAGGCTACTTCCCCATATTTATTTACTTTGATTATGAATCTATTTTCCCATGTTATTTTATATAGCTTTCTAATAGTATTTGTTGATTTTGTTATTATCTCGTGGGCTATAGTTGCTTTATCTACTCACTAAATTGTCAAACCCACTTTGTTACCTTCCTCTTTCTCAGATTCAAGTGCCGTCCAAGTTCCAATCCGCCTCCAGCTTAGTAGACTTCAGATCCTCTATTTTGGTAAGCTCACTTTGATCCGTGAACCATGTTGAGGGAAGATTCCCTTGTTCTTAACTGATAGATGTAGCTCTTTTTGTCACAAGTAGGGTTAAGGATGGGTTTACGATTTAAAACTTATCTTGATAGATATTTAGACGTAATGGTTATGTATTATGTTTCCCGCATATGATAGATATTTAGACGTAACGGACATGATAACTCAGTTTCTTTTTATTTCCTGAATTTGGACATCATGGATTGACAAGTTTTATGGTATGTAATGCTTTTGAGTTAGAATGATGTATGCAATGAGAAAAACCTTATTTTGCAACATATAAATACATATAATTATACTACCTAGCTGTGTTAAGGTGTTTGGATATTGTAAGAATGTATTTCTATAAGTTTTGTATTTTGAAAAATGTCCAAAAAATAGGAAAATCTGTCCGATTTTCTTGAGAATGTGTTTCAAGGCTTGCTAAGGAATATGTTCCCCATGTGCCGGTCAACCCAGGTTGAGTCGTGACACTCAGAGCCAACCAAGGAGTTGCAAACCTGTAGACTATCTTCATCTTGATCATTGCCAACAAGCACACTTTTTCTCCTGTTGATGTCATTCGCAACAACCCTCTTAAATTCTGTTAGCATTGGCACCTCTTCAAGCATAACAAGCTCTAATATATCTGGTCTGGGTGCTCCATTGTACTGTTGAAGAGTAAAATTGAAGCCAACTTAGCTGCAAATGCTCTAACATCAATAACATGGATAGCACTATTCGGCAAGACAAATCTGTGACCTTCAGCAGGATATCCAACTCAAGCTTCTCTCCCTTTGCCAGAACTATTTTGTTCTGTACACCAAAAAGCTCCAACCCCAACCAACCAATGGAGTGCAGTCCATTATCACATTTGGATCCCAATTAATCTTCAACATTGTCAAACAACAATAACACACCAACCCTCCTTGCCCTCTCCAGTAATAACAGGTAGATATTTTGATTTAAATTGATTGGAAGAATAGCTAACACATAAGACAGAGTTGGGAACATAAAGAATACCACACTTCACCTTGTATGTTAAAAAGAAGGCCCCCACGTTTGTGTTGGAAAATATCTTCTGTTCCTTCAGGTTCATACTTCTCAGCCTCAAAGTTCACTCCAGAGTGCTCAAGATCATCCTTGTCCACCATTTCAAGAAACAGGTTCCACTCAACCAATGAATTGAGATTAGCATGACTAGAGTAGTTAACATGTAACATAAACTTCTTGATTTCGTGAATCTGCTTGTGATAATGGCCATAGGGATTACCCAACCCTGTCCAAATATTCTTTGACAATGCACCAGAAAGAATGTTTAGAGAACCAACAGTGGAGTGTGATTTCTTTGGCAACTTCGCATGAATCTCCTGTGTGTTCATGTGGTTAGTAGGTAACGGATTAGCCTTGTCCAATAAGGACCCCCAAGGTTACTTTCACACTAGTGAAAATATCATATACAGAAACCCAACATATAATTGATGTAGTGGCTTGTTGAGACTCCAATGCTTCCACCCCCTCATCAAGACCTGTGACTATATATTTGCTCAACGGGCCTATATTTTCGAGAGGTGGCCCGATAGTACCTTGGACTTCCTGTTCCGAAGAAGAATTTATCTAAATACTCCCTTTGAATGATAGACTCAAATCATAATAAAGAGGCTAGACGACACACTTAAGTGACTCTTTGGTGGGGGAATAGGTTGGGCTAGGCTTTGACTTAAATAAATCTGGCATGTATTCCCAAAAAGTAGCCTGAGCCTATTAGGCATAATAGGTTATTTGCATTGCCTGGAGCCTAACCTATCTAGCTAAAAAGACTTCTAAAAAGTCTTAATCTAGCTTATTTATTAAATAGGCTAAGCTAAACTTAGGCCGAATGTAGGTAAGGCCGATGGCACGGTAGAGCAACATGACCTACTTTCACCCTTACGCTTTGGGTACTAAAAGGTCAAAACTCAAAACAAGTACAATAGGCCCCATTTCAATAGCTATTTTAAGTTTGACACCAGTAAAATCAACTTGTTGGGCCTGGCCCATTCAGCCAATGTTGTCAAATGGCAGCCATGGCATGGCGGATTTTGTATGTTGTGGCGGCCATGGCAGCACCATGGATGTTGTGGCGGTCTTATTGGGGCATAAATGGCGGATTTTTGGTCTACGCCGTCCGCCATTGACAACTTTGCATTCAGCCGAAAAATAAACTCAGCCTTGTTTTATCTGCAACCATTAAAACCCCTCTATTGTCAATATATTGGGCTTGCCCCAATAGCTTCTCACCAACATTCTCTTCATTAGAATTCCTATTTTCCCTTTGAATTTGGGTCTGGCCCAATGGGTCAAAAAACTAACTAGAAAACTTGGTGTCCCTAGGTGCTGCCCTCACTTCAGTTTCTGGTACATTCACGAAGCTAACAACGAAGGAAGATGGTGCCTCCACTTCTTTCTTCCACACCTTCAATGGCTCAGGGCTAGCATTCTCGAAGTCAAAGCCCCCTTGCATCCGCAAGCTCCCTTCCGTTTCTGGTTCTCCTATTTAAAGCGAACCTCATCGCCATGCGAATCCATCTGCATTTCGGCTTCAACTTCCACTGATGGAGGTTTGCGACTGTCGCATGCGAGCCTAGGTCAGGTGGTTATGGAGTTTTGGGTGGTTCCGATGGCAGGAGATCGATCAGCATTCTCGAAAGCTCAAGCTTAGTTGCAGCTCATGACTTCTTTGTCTTCCGATGAAGCCAATTTGGTAGCTTGGGTGGTGGCGATGGTGGTGCATGTGGTTTCGACAGCTAAGGTGGCCCCAATAGATCCTAGGTTTCTAAGGGCTTTGTTGGGAGGGTGGGCAACTGACTAATTCCGAATTCGAAACGATTCCATCCCTCGATCCCCATTCTTCTTTTGTTCGACCCGACCTCCTGGCCATCACTCGACCTCCTCTGGTTCCCTTTCACTACCCGACTTCTTCCCATCACCACAATTTCCGTTATTTGTCTCTCTAGTCATGGCGTCATTCATCGCACCGCTCATAACGCTAGTCACCTCAATAAATGCGGTGCTTTTGTCTATCATAATGCAAATTAGGAAGCCTACTTCCCCATGTGCTTGCATCCCAATGACAAGAGGAACCATCTCGCTAACAAGGGAGTTGTATGACTCTCATACTAAGACCAAGAATCGTTCCGCTCTTTGCAAAAGGAAGAATGCTGCGATTGTCGTACCTCAGCCTTTTTGGATCCCCATTCTATCGATCCTCCACATCCATCAGACGAGCCTCTCCATGCTAGGAGATCGCCTCCTCCATCGATCCCGATTGTTGCCTCTCAAAAGTCACATCATGTCATCCATTTTCCTCTCCAAGTCCTCCATTCTAGCTTCCATCATAACATCCATGATGGGTCCACACAGCTCCATGCCATTGTAAGAAACCACTACAGAAAATATAAGATATGTGTATTAAACCCTAAACCCTAACTAGAACAAGTGGGATTCTAGCTTAGGGAAGAAGAGAACAGCCAGTATAACAGTATGCAAACAAAGAGAGAAATTAGCACTAAGCAGCTGAGTCACTCCAAGCCCAAGTCCTAATTCTTGCCTAGCCTCAAGCTACCCCCACACACAGCTGATATAGAATCAGCTAACAAAATCACCCGCCTAATGCAATTTCTGTGCCCCCATTTGCTAACTCAACAAGGTTGTTACACTGGCATTTCAGTCCCCTAAGCATTGTCTAAAATACCCCTGAACTTTTTCCTTTTGTACATTTTTAACCCGCCATGATGCACATGGTCTCTTACACAAGTGATACACACTTGCTCAGAAATTCTTTAAAAGATAAACATTATTCAATATAAATAGTAACTGAAAGCAACATATGCAATCACCAACATATAGATTGGCAATGTAAGCTTCAGCATTGCCATCAGAGATATTTACATAGGCTGTAGAAAGAAGCATACCAATGAGAAGATTCCCTGCTGCATCTAAAGTTGCTGTCATTGAAACAGTTCGTCCAGGATCAGATGATTCTAAACCAGAAATGGTTGGATGATCAACATAACCTGCCTCCATCAGGCCATGATTCAACTGAAGCAAATTGAAATCCTTAACTGCAAGTAGATGCCCCTTCACAAAAAAAAAAAGGAATGTATAAATGAAATATAGTAGTCACTCAAACAACAAAGAACTAGATTGTCTTAAATAATTTTGTGCATGTTAAAGGAATTTTATTCAAGATATGGAAAGTATCATATTTTAATGAGCATGAGCAACCAAACATTTTTTGTAGGCACAAGCTTGTATTTCGGGAGACTAAGGTGCCCTTTCTGCTTGTCACAATGGCTAAGTGTCAAAGTCATTTACTCAGTATCGCGAAACTGCTGACATAATAAAACTCAATATGGAAATAAATAAACCAGAGGCCCAAAATGCAAAACCATCTCTGCAAATAATATTAAATTCTTTAATAATTTTAAAGAGAAAATTCATTATAATGAAACATGATGCATAATCCTGTTGCAACCTATGTTGTCTTGTGCCAAAAATAGCTGTAAACAATTTTGAAGTCAAAGTGGTCAGCGCAGAGGAAGACAACTCTTGAAGCAAATTTTGGAAAAGATAGGCAATACTTCTTCTATGTCAACAGCAGAAAAAATAAATAAATAAATAAAATAAAGTCTACAAACTTAAAAAGTATACATGTAATAGAAGAAATAAACCACAGAATCTAATAGCAGACAAAATGAGGATAAGCAAATAAGGTTGTGAGATCAAGATCCTATGTAGGACCCGAAAGTAAACGTGTATATGGGGAGATGGTAACCTGGATCAAAGTTACATAAAATATAATGTTGTATTTAAATATATACATAAACATATTAAATAAAACAAATAAATAAAATAATCTTGAAATAAAAAATAATATTTAATTAAAGTCCAATGTATCATGCATAAGGATACAACTGATTTTGGTCCTTTAGGAAAATTACTACCATGTATCTAAGCACACCTACACCTTTCTTGGTAGACCTTGTTTTAACAAGAGATACTGCGAGCCAGAGATAAATGGTTTCTCTATCTTATTGCCCTTAACTGTCACTGTAACCACCCACAAACCAAAAAGTATGGCTAAGGAAATTGTATAAATTGTTCTAACACCATTTCAATTTACACAGCATTAGGGCATGATAAAAGATAGTACTAAGAAAAACCATGAAGGAATTCTACATGTAGACACATACCTTTCTGGGCCTAACAGGAACATGTAACTCCATTCCCCATTTTCTAAACAAACCCTCTATCAAACAACCAGTCCAACAACCAGCTGCAACTATAATTGCCTTTTTGCTGTATAATGTATGATTGAAAGTTTCAACAGCTTTAACTTCTCCATTACTATATGACCTGAGCCAAATACGAAACGTGGCATTTACTCCACAATATTTGCTTTCCTACCATCTTATTTTCCATGCCACAGTTACTGCAAAAGAAAGAAAAAGAAAATTAAACCTGATAAAACGTTTCACTGGCTCATCATAAAATTCTGCATATCTTCCTTTGAGGAAAAACTCCTGTTAGCCTACACATCAACAATAAATTCATGACCGTAAGTATGTACATACCATCATTGTGGCAAGTATTTAGTTGAAAAGAAAAATGTATATATTGATTATTACTTACAAGTTGAAAGCTAAAGATATCCCAAGAAAAGTTAAACAAGAATAAAGAACCTTTTCAATATATGCAACAGTAAGATGAGCATCCAATTGCCTGTCATCTGGTAGAAATGCACCTGCACTGTCTTTTCCCACCAACAGATCAGGTTCCTTCTTAGACAGATCACTGCTACACAGGTAGTCTGCTTTCAACCCAGCTTCACTAAGCTGTTTCACCCTCCTTTTTAGCATGTCTGACTCAGCACGAGTTCGACCAACTAATATGCTCCCTACCATATCAAACGGCAAGTCATATCATAGTGTTAATCACAGGAGATGAGAGGCATAATACTTTCATGACTATAAATATCCATGCCTCATGCATAAAGTGCATGACACTTTATTGAAGATTGAAAAGTTCAAACATACAATAACAGCTTTGGGATAATTAATAGCAACCGATGAGCATCTACATGATATTGTAATAAGTTGACATTAGTTGAGCCTAGAACATGTCAATCCTTAAGCCTAGGGATGCCAGGGAGGTGTCTAAGGAACCAAAAACATGATATCAGGGACATGCTACAGCGCGTGGAGCAGAGGCTAGCATTGGGGAGGGTGGGTCAACATGCTATAGCACACTCCTCACACCATTATGCACTACACCGCGGTCGACAGAGCCCAAAAATCTGGTCATGCTGAGCATGCTCCAAGTGCACTACAACATGCCCATAGGTGAAATATATACCAAGAAAGGGTCTCAGAACCCCAGTTTCAGGGTTTCACTCTCTCTCTACACCTCTCTCTCCCACATCTCTTAGAAACCCTCAATCCTTCCACCATATTTTACCACCTTCAACCTTATAATCATCATACCAACCAAATTCCACTCCTCCCTCATACCAAATCTCTCCATTTCATCTTCCCAAAACATATCTTTCTCACTCTAGCCATATTTTGGATTAGGGCTTGAAGAAGGGTTTTAGGTAACAGCCACTGCTCTCAAATCCTCTACACTCATCTAGGTAAGGTTATCATCACCCATTGTTGCTCCATTTTCAAATATGAGGTTCAATCTGAGGATTGTTGAGAAATAGAGAAGAGAAAGACATATGGGAATCCATATGTCTCAACTACACAACGGAGAATGAAATATACAAACACTATGTAATAAATATAGGAGATATACAAATATATGATTTCCCAAATTACAAATATTTTGACTCTAAATACATATGTTTACAGATTCTAACACTTCCCCTCAAGCTAAGGCATATAGATCATATGCACCTAGCTTGTTACATAGGTAGCTTATTCTAGGACCTCTCAATGATTTGGTGAGCACATCGGCCAATTGATCATTTGAATTGACAAAGCTTGCGGTGATGGCTCCATATAGAATTTTCTCTGATGAAATGACAATCAACTTTAATATGTTTGGTCCTCTCAAGAAAGATTGAATTCGAGGCAATATGTAAAGCAGCTTATTATCACAAACAAGTGCATTCTGTTTGATCTCCCGAATCAAAGCTCCTTAAGGAGTGGCCAATGACGCATGGCATCCATAGAGAGAAACAAACGAAGAAGTCATCTTGGCTAGAGGGAGAAAGTATCAACATAATCTAAACCAAATATCTAGATGGCAACAAGACGAGACTTATGACAATCAACCTGACCATCAGGGCCCACCTTAATCGTAAAAATATACCGAAAACCGGCCACTAAATTCACCAGTGAGAGACACCAGTTCCCAGTACCATTGTCCTGAAGTGCACACATCTCATCAACCATAGCTTGTCTCCACCCAAGATGGGATAAGGCCTCACCTGAGTCTAAGGAACTAACACAGAAGACAAAGAAGAAAGACAAGCATAATACATAGAAGATAATCGATGATAACTCAAAGCAATATAGTGAAGACAGGTTACGAGTGGAGCGGATACCTTTACAAAAAGGGTGATGGGAAGATCAGGCTTAGGTGGCAAGACTAGAGGCGGCGAAGGAATGGGCATTGAAGAAAAGTCCACATTAACCAAAAGGACGTAGAGGAAGTAACAATGTCTGGGGGCGGCGGTGGCAGGTGCGATGGGTGATGGAGGTGGAGAGGCTCAAACAAGGCATGGTGGCGACGATGATAAACTTGAAAGGGACAAGGTAGAGGGTTGGGGACAAGCTGTGGGGCAAGCATCGGGAAGCGCAGGACCTTAGATGCAGGAAAAGTGGTAAGATTAGGAGGCTCAAAGAAGGAAACAATGTCAAAAAAGGAAACATCAATGGAGACAAGGTAATGGTGCAGAGTAGGAAAAACACCTATAACCCTTCTGAGACCGAGTGTAACCAAGAAAAACACACTTAAGTGACTGTAGAAAGTTTGTCAAGACAGGTGTGAAGTCATGCACAGAACAAGTGGAACCAAAAACATGTGGGAGAGGGAATGTAGGGGCTCATGGGGAAACAACTGAATGAGGAACCTAGTTACCCAAAATAGATGAGGGCATTCGATTAATTAAATAACACAATTAAAACAACATCCCCCCAAAAACGAAAAGGTACATGACTATGAAGAAGAGTACATGTTGTTTCAACAAGATGACATTTCTTGTGCTCAGCAACCATTTTGTTAAGGTGTATGAGCACAGGACATCTGGTAAAGTATGCCATGAGAAACCAAAAATCTTAAATTTATGAGATAAATATTCTTTTGCATTCTCACTACGAAAATGCGAGTAGTAACACCAAACTGAGTTTTTATTTCTTGATAAAAATTTTTAAAAATGGAAAACAACTTAGACCTACTTGTCATTAAGAATAACCAAGTACAACGAGAAAAATCATCAATAAAAATAACAAAACAACGAAACCCTAAACTATACACTGTCCTACTAAGATCCCAAATATCCAAATGAACCAAGGAAAAAGGAGACGTAGCTCGACCACTAACTATCAAGAAAATGACTTCGTGTGTGTTTCCCAAGTTAACACGATTCACAAGGCAAAGTAGATAGTTTGTATAGGCTAAGCACCATGCATTGTAGGTTGGCAAGGCTAGTATGACCCAACGAGCATGAAGAGTGAGAGGGTCTGTGGCATGGGAGCAAACACATGAGGGAGGGCAAAGCCAATAGGTGCCATGGGACTCATCTGTGCCAATCATACGAGCTCAGATCCAACATATAAACAGATCTTCAGCGATTGAAATGATACATTTAAGAGCTTTAATTGAGCAAGCAATAGAGAGAAGGTTAAATGGAGAACTCGAAACATAAAGGACAGGAGTAAAATGACAAGGAAGGTAAGGGATGGGCAATACCTACCCCATGAGACTATGTATGAGAACCAATTGCTAATGTGATAGTGGGCAAATATCCAAAAGTGAGAAGTTTGAAAAATAAAGCTTTATTACTAGAGATATGATTAGTGGCAGCTGAATCAAGAACCCAAAGACCCAATGAGGCCGACTAAGAGAGATAAGCAAAAGAATTACCAATGTGCGCAACAAGGGAGTGGAACAAGTTCTAACATTGCTCAAACCACTTCAAAAAATCAGCATAGTCCGCCGAAGATGGCTTGAGGCGGGGCAAGTTCAAGGCAACGGGAGCTGGTCTGAGCAACATTAATAGTGCGACGCAAGCAACCAATCAAGATATAACATTTATCAATGGTGAGGCTGATCTTCTGGCAAAGATCACAATTCGGAGGTTTCCAGAACGACCACGATTGTTACTTTGCGAGACAAGGGCAGAATTATCAACCAAGGGAAGAATTGAAATTTCCAAAGCACGACGTCGACGGAGAGCTCGGATCATGACACCAAAGTCAGATCCAAAAGTGAACAACGCGCGAGCACAGTGATGGAAGCGACAACAGGAAAGAGCCCAACACACCACCACATGCGGCGGGAGCAGTGGCTGGTGGCTAGGCGTGGAACATGGGAGATGTGCGTGTAGGCGCATGTGACGGCTGCTACCCACGCGTCAACGGGGTGGCCGCGAGGAGGAGGCGGTGCTACGGTGGGGTTGGCGGTCGAGATCGTCTGAAAACTCGCGAGTGGTGAACGATGGTTTTGGGCAATGGAATTGATGACACAACAGAGGAGAAGCCAAAACGGAAATTTGGCCAGAAAATTTTTCACTAGACAATAGTAGGTCCTCCTAACGACACAGATTAGGGTTGCCTTCTCTCTAGGCCTAATACCATGTTGAGAAACAAAGAAAGAGAGACATGTGGGAATATGTGTGTCTCAACTACACAACAGAGACTGGAACATATAGACACTATGTAATAAATATAGGAGATATACAAATATACGATTTCCCTACTTACATATATTATTACCCTAAATATAGATATTTACAAATTCTAATAGGCATAATGGTTGCTCAAGATAGCCTAGGGTGTGTATTTTTGGGGTTTTCATGCCCTCAAGCAATAGACTGTTAATCTTCGCTCATAAATATTGTTAATTGTCTCATTTATGATGCTAGATACTCCCAACAAGCATTAGATCAGCTTGAACCCCATGGAACTCACATCTCCACTCAAGGCTTAAGTCCTGGGAGTAGACAGTGCTTATAATGCCTTAGGACAAAGTTTCAATGCAAGAACAATGGCTTCACTAGTACTTGAAGATTTCTATTTTTTGTTCGGATTATTGAGGTTTATTTCCCAGATTTTGGTTATCACATATTTGTTCAAATTCTGGCTATGCATTTTGTTCAGCTTTCATGGTTTGATAATAGTTCAGCCTTCATTTGGCATGTTTTGGTACTTTTGTTGAAGATTTGTTGGTTTAGCCTTAAATAGGCTTTCATTTGCTATTAGCTTTTGTCTTTTGTTTTGAGATGGTTAAGCTTTCATTGATGATGTTCCCATGTTCGGATTGTTGATGACTTGGTATTTCTTCTGAACGAGCACAGTGGAGACGTCGAATTAGAACTAGGCACCACCTGTTGCTTGATGCATTTGGAGTTTGTTTCGAGTGTCGTGGAGACGTTGAATTGGAACTAGGTACCACCGCCGTTGTTGATTGTTGTTCCCAAGTTAGGATTTCTTCACATATGGAGCTCAATGAGGAGCGACTTTTGATCGATGTTATGCCAGTGAGCCGACTCAATTCATAATTAGATTTCGATCATTTCTTATTTGTTGATGTATTCTCTAATTTCTTTTTTCAATGTAGTTTGCTAATGTATTTTCTCATTTTATTTGTATTGCACTTCCATCCCAAGCTGGAGATACGAGAGCACATATCCACCAACTCCCCTGGGGCTTGGGGGGGGTGTTGTAGTTTGTTAAGAGTGTGTGATTGACACTGGAAGTTAGTTAGAGTAGCTAACATTTAGTTAGGAATTAGTAAATAGGTGGCTACCCTTATGAGTCTATATAAGGCTCACATCACATGTATACATCACTTTTCTCATCTCTTCCTAAAATCTTCCATTCAGGACTCTCTCAATTATTTATATCTATTATGTGTTACCATGGATTCTAACAATTAGGAAATAAGTTAGAGTGGTCTGTGGGTGTCTCCCACTATATAATTGGATCAAGGTATAGAACTCTAAGACTAGTCATTTTGTAACAAACTCTGATTTAGAGCAGAGGGGCTCTAATTCTCCCTCACTAGTACATACAATCTCTTCCCCAATTTTTAGGGTTCTTGAATACATTGTTCAGGAATCCCAATTGAATATACAGATTCATTCATTTCCTTTCTTTTTCCCTATTGTTCTAATCCAATCCTAGCACTGGTATCAAAGCTCTTTCAGCATGGCATGGGGATGTCTAGGCACGCCAAAATATATAATTTTACTCAAACTATGTCATTTTCAAGGTTTTTTTTATTTTGTTAAATATTCAACCCTAACTCCTCGATTCCCAAATTTTATTTCAAGACTCTCTTCCAAAGACCAAAACAAATTCGCCAACTAAACTAAGTAATCTCCCCTCCACTATTAGAGTTAGATTGTAACTATGTTTAAATGATTGTGTACTTGCTTTGGACAATGTTTTAAGTATTGTAGTTTTTTTATTTTGAAATGTAATATTGAACAATTTAGACTTGTTTTATGTAGAAGTTTGTCTGTTTTCTTATTTATTAGTTGAAATTTTAGTTTTAATCATATAAAATTCTTTAAATTTTAATATTTTTATACATATATATTGTCATACCTGTGACCAAGGAATCAATTTATCTGGTTGATCAGGATCATGGCAAGGATTTCTGCACCAGTAAGCCACATGACCAAGTTACAGTTTTCCAGAGAGTTATTGAGAATTATTGGAGAGAGCAGCAAGTATTATCTTTTTCCAGGGAGATCTTATTCTGTAAGCAATGGGATCCAGGGTGGAAATCCTTACAAGATGCATAAGAGTGACTCCCAACTCCAGCTACTAGCCTTATCTTAATGAAAACCAGGAATTGCAAGTTAAACCTGTGGAAGCATTGGCAAGACCTCCTAGAGTTCGAAAACTCTTGGGAGTTAGTGGCTAGCATGCAACAATTTTTTTATTTTTACCTTGAAGACAAGGTGAATTTTGAGAGAGGTATTGTTAGGGACCCGGATCCACTAGAGCTCCTAGACCCAAAATGACCACTGTGAATGATAGGGAAAGAAGAGGTGGGTTGGGCCCATTCAACAGCAACAAAATAACTAACTAGCTGAGCTGCCATGACAGGAGAGAGAAATGAGATTTGGGGAGATACACAAACATACATTTACAGCATCTTTTCTATTGTCTTCTTCTATTATATTTCTTTCATTTCTTCTGTGTGATACTAGCTGCTATCATAGGCACACCATTTTAGTTCCTCCAAAAATAGCCAGATGACCTTCTGGGTTGATCAGGGAATAGCCTTGATCATGCTCCCAGTAACCATTTCATGGGCTGCAGCATGGAGTGATCCATGCACGCTATCAAACAAAGACAAGACAGTAGACATCTAAACACTTCCTACAAAAATAAATATATTTGTGTTTTCAGTATGTAGAATGGGGTTCTACATAACATGATTAAGCAATTCTATGTAACAATGGAAGTTTGTAACTGTAAAGCAACCACATACTGCATACTGCTCATCCTGCACATATAGCTGCCCTTGCACCTTTCAAATGCACTTATGGCTCACAGTTAAAAGATGCAACTTTCAAGCAGCTTCAAATTAAGTCAGACATTTGATTGGCTCCCTTCAAAACAGCATAGCAAACAAAGAGAAAATGTATAGAAGGACGCAGCTATTATATTATACCTGTTGTTTTCCAACCCAGCTCAACCATCGGATTCACACCTTGCTCTTGTAGGCTTTCAGCTAGAAAATTCCAAAGTTGATGGCTTCTCCATGTTAGATCCCATATACCACTCCCAGGTGTTTTGTGCGCCATCCAAAGATATCCCTGCCCTATAACCAGCTCAAATTCCAAAACAAAGGAGGAGAGACCCAATAGTTAAGAGACCAATAGAAATCAACAATGTAAACGCCAAAATGTAAATCCGTTAAGCTGTTGAGTGAACACTGTACTCCCATATTTAGCTCCAACCGAATATTTGACCAAACAAAGTATAAACGCTCAGTGGAGAACAAATATGACAATGAAAAGAGAAGAAAACAATTAAAGCACAGATTTCAAGGAAAAATAGTTTTCCAAAGAAGAGAAAATTGTCAAAACACATTCAATCAAGCTACACACACTCATAAATTCAAGTAACATACTAAAATGAGAACCGCAACCATTCAAGATCCTACGCAGGAAAAAAGTAGATCGGTATCACTGAAATCTCCAAAAATGATTTACCTGCACCAGTGGCACCAGAACAAGGGACACCCTTATCAACTATGGCGACTGATAGATCCGAACCCGTCAGAAATTGACGGGCAATGGTCAACCCGATGATGCCAGCGCCAACTATCACAACATCAAACTCTTGAGACGAGGGAGAAGCAGAAAAAGAAGAGATAAGATTGGGGCCAGAGAACCGACCCAGCTGGTTTCTATAGGTGGGCATTTTCAAGGAAAGATATTGCGGGAACAGTGGAGAGCCGAACAAGAACGACTGAGAGGAAAAATTAGAATGGTGAGTGGGGGTGAAAGACGGAGTGATGTTGTGCCTGTGACCACCGGCGCTAGGCAAGAAGGTCGAGTGTGAAGCCATAGGTAGTGCTCTACAGCGAAGTGGCGGAACTTGCAAACTTTTTTCTTTGCGTCCTCCTCGTTGAAAAAGAGAAAACAAATAACGAAAGGCTATTCAGCAGAAACTCGCACCAGGTTTTTGAACAGAGTGCCTTGTGATGTAACATCCACCAAATTCACAACTAAAATAAATATAGTTTAATCCTAATTAGTGATCTAGATGAAAAGAATAAAACCAATAGAATCTAGACAAATAATATAAAACATAATAAATATTATTAGAATATTCAAGTGTATCTAGAAAAAAATATAAAAAATTATAAAAATGTCATCACTTAATTGAAATTATGAAAATCTCTTGCTATAAAAGAAATTACCAAACTAACCCTGCCTTATTAATAAATGACAAAGATACCCTTATTCTATAATTGGAATTATAAGAATACCACTGTCATGTCTAATTAAAAAAATATCCTTGTCTTAGTTATAGAAATTACTACAATGTCAATTACAATAATGCTATTTGCACAAATCCCTAGAATTGTATTTAAACAAGAATGAATCAAGTCATTAAATTAAGATGATAATGCAATCATTTAATCACATACATCATGCACATTCTTAACCACATACATTCACATAAATAATTCCATGCTAAAAGTTAAAAACACCTATTAAAGCATAAGGTTACATGATGTAAATCTATGATGCATACATGTATTAAAGGTTAGAAAATTTCCACTAATCATGCATGCCCAACAATAACATTTTTGCATAAAACATGGAATTTTCTGAGCAACATGTTTGCATAAATCATGCTCCAAGCATTAGTTCTCTAAGTGCTTCATTCTTTTTCTTCCACTATAAATACTCTTCAAACTCTCTTCATTCATTCCATTTCCAAGTCACAAAGAGACCTCACCATGCTTTGTAAGAGCTACATCACTAACTCTTGTAAAATACATATGCTATTACTAGTCTCCAAGCCTTAGAAACTCTAAATGTTCTTTCTCTCTTATTTTTTCTCTACCATTTCTTCTTATGTTCTTCTCTCCAAAGACTTCTCTTCACTTTCCAAACTTCATCAAACACTTAAATTATAAACCCAAACTTTTACTAGTCTTTACAAGAGTTACAATCTTTAACTCTAGTGAAAAATATTTTTTTGAGCACTCAAGTTCTAGAGCCAAGATACAAGGATGGTCATCTACTCCAAAGAATCTTGTTCAAGCTCAAGAAAGAAGAAATGACTCTTTTAGACTCTACATAAGAGGTAGGAGTTTTTTCTTTACTTGTTTAAGCATTGTTGGTTTCTAACATTGTCCATGGTTAGAATGCCTCAAGCTTGTGTTATTGACAAGAGTTTTAAATAGTTGTTTGTGAAATATATTTTTACGAATCATTGCATGCACTTTCTGTTAAAAATATTTTTATGATGTTTTCATATATGGCTTAAAAATATGGTAGACGGTCCTTGTGTTGAGAAAGTAACATCAAACATGAAAATGATAGATGCTGGATTTTTAGCTATTTCTAACAGTAGCTACTTTGAAATATGAAACTCATAGAATATGAAACTTTTGGAAATAAAACTATTTTTGCTATAAACTAGACTTAATAAGAACACTCGTAAAAAAGAATCACCTAAAATAGAGTTCTTTAGCTCAAGATATAAATTTTTAAAGTGAGCCTAAGACTGAAATTCTAAGTCTGACCTTGCAGTAGTAAAATAGGTGTAACTCACTCTTGAAAAATGCAAATGGATTAATTTCAACTCTGTTAGAAAGTTAACACATTTAGGAACACACCTATGTATGCTATGCATAAAACTTTGTACTACATAACTACTTAATGAGAAATAAATATGCGGGTCAGGATGCTGAAGACTGGAAAGGGGTACCTTTGCAAGGATACTATGCATAACCATAAATGTATTTTTAATGAAATTACCCTTAATGGAAAGCTTGATAAGTTAAGAATTTGGAACTATATAAGAGACTGAGATAATAAGTATAAGAAAGTTACAAATTTTCTTATAAAAGACATTAAATAGAAGATTCAAGTATTGTAAAGAGATTTTAAGAATCTAAGTTGCAATAATCTTCAAACATAGGGGAGCCTAAAAATATATAATTAAAGAACCTCTAATAATATTTTGAAATGAAATAAGGGAATGCTAAAGAGTACAAAGAAAGACATTCATAA
Organism: Dalbergia oliveri; assembly: GCA_030441495.1. Lineage (NCBI taxonomy): Eukaryota > Viridiplantae > Streptophyta > Magnoliopsida > Fabales > Fabaceae > Dalbergia > Dalbergia oliveri. The sequence goes on from JAMLFY010000020.1 coordinate 1,071,733, forward strand.
TATATACATACCAATCAAGACATCCATGACCCCTTAGGAACACTAGGACTCGAACTTGATAACTTGGGTTGCTTAATACAAATCGTTTATGAGAAATATTTATGAAATTATTTGTTGATTACTATGAGATATACATGACATGTCCACTATTTTGGCATGAAGTAATATAAGTAATATGAATATATAGTGATGAGATATGAAATGATTGACTGTGCCATGATTTATTAATGATTACATGATGATGTGCATACATTCATGTTTCAAATGAAATAATAAATTATCAAACTCACTGCTTAATCCTCAAAAGGGGATTAAGGTATTGGTGATTTCACTCAATGAGAATAAAAGTAAAGCATGTAAAAGTAGCAATGATAGTCTGGAAAAATGGACTTGAGCTAAGCTTACGACTTAACCCCTAAACCATTGAGATCACGGCAACGGAAAAAAAAAACCATAAGATTGTGGTGACAGCCACAATATGAGCTCATCACCCTTTTAGGGTGGTCTAAGACATTGATGCATTTATCCGTGAGTAATTCAAAAATATACTAATGGGAACCAGAAGGTGTGATACCCAAGATAATATAAATGTTGAGGATAAGTAATCATGAAATGCATACATCTCCTAAATTATTATTTCCCATTAGTGAGTTTATATGATATATTTGGATGCATGATTGATGAATGACTGAATATATATTTCTATTAATGTTATAAGAATAGTTAAAAGCAACTCACTTTAAATTACATTTATAAAAATTTAGTAATTGAACCATTTATATGTCCATATTTTTTATAATAAACCCGAGGTGACTGGGACAACCATAACACGTTAAGTGCAAGTAGGAACTCCTCCTAGAAATCTTGTATTTCTCACTCCTATGTTTCTTTCCATTGTCGTCACTAGAGACGGAAGTCCAATGAAGCAGAGCTTAGAAGGAGGCAATCACGTGAAGATTTTGGACCTTCTAAGAATTAGCACTCCAAGTTTAGTTATGTTGTAGATGCGAAAACATGCCTGTAACATCCCTCCTGCTTTATGGATTGACTTTCCCACAAACCAACACGGGTCTTTCAATGCGTTTTGTCCTCACTCACATGCTTCATGGGAAAACTTCCAGAGGTCACCCATTCCAAAATTACCCAAAGTCAAGCACGCTCGCTGTTAAGTTCTTCGTGATGAGCTACCGAAAAGAAATATGTATCTTTGTGGCATAGGTAGTTCCAATCAATTCATATAAGTCCTCCTTAATTGTATAGTTCCATACCTATACAACTTAGATCCCTTTCATTCGGGTGTGTAACGTTCATTCATGTACCCCTCGCTTGGAAGCAAGAGCCGCTCTTTGTCCGTGCCTTCTCACACCGATGATCACTCCCTGCCTCGTCCGGGCGTTACATGCCCACCAGCTTCCGCTTGGTTCATCCTCGAACCACACCATATTGAGAGGTGCAGGCTCTGATACCATTTGTAACATCCCATCCTGCTTTATGGATTGACTGTCCCACAAACCAATATAGGTCTTTTTAGCGCCCTTTGTCCTCACTCACACGCTTCCTGGGAACTTCCAAGAGGTCACTCATCCCAAAATTGCCCCAAGTCAAGCACGCTCCTTGGAATTCTTTCATGATGGGCTCCGAAGAAAGATGCATCTTTGTGGCATAGGTAATACCAATCAATTCATATAAGCCCTTCTTAACCGTATAGTCCCATACCTATACAGACTTAGGATCCTCTCATTCAGGTGTGTAATCGGTTCATTCATGTGCCTCTCTGCTTTGGAGGTAGGAGCCGCTCCTTGTTCGTGCTTTCCGCAGCGATCAACCTGCCTCGTCCGGGCATTACATGTAATGTAACACCCGAAAATTATTTAAAAATTAATTTGAACTTTATTAGACATAATTTCAAAAATCTAACAGTTTCAATAATGATGACGACGATCTAACGGATTTGAAAAAATGTGAATAGTAACTTGCGGGCTTGCGCCTGTAAAACAAAACCCTACATAAGAAACGAGAAATGCCAGGACTGAGAAATTATAGGATTAAGATTAGGAATAGTTAGGAATGAAAATTTTATACCTATAATTAATTTTAGGCAATGTTTGATTACACGGGTATGGTGTTTTCTCGTTAATCAAAATTTCAGTGTGCGATTTCTAACATTTAAAGATAGTTTAATATTTACAAAAGAATAATGTTTATCCTTTCTACCCAAGTGTAAGATTAAGATTTAATCTTGGAAAGCAAGATTAAATCCTAGTTATTCATATCTTTTATTGTTAGAAAGAATTAGATTTTATATTACATTATTCATACAACCTCATCTAAGTTCATTTAAAAGCTACCAAACTTATTCTTGAAGTCATCATTCTCAGCCAACAAAGGAAGCATACAACAAACTCCATTTTTGTTTCTCAAATGTTCAAGTTTTGATTTCAAACCTCCATAATCCTTGCCCAAAGTTGCCAAAACCATAAACTTCCTTTACCAAACTTGTTCTATTCATCATAACCTACAAATCTAACCGATTGAAATTTCAATTCACCATCAATCCTTACCTTGGTACCTCACTTCCTCACTGCCTAAGGAAGGTTTGGGGCTGGAATTGTTGGCCTTGAAGTGAAGGAAATCAATCTTGGAGCACCTTGGAGCCAAGGATCCACTATCTTCCAAGAGTAGGGTTTTCTTTGCCCTTTTTCTTCAAATTATTCTAATGAGTTATGATTGAGTTAGGTCCAAAATTTTTTATTGTATTGGTTGATAATACATGGATAATGATGTGTTAATTTTGGTGGTGTGTTTGGATGATGATAAAAATCAATTTTGTCAAAAAGATATTGAGTGATACTTGCTGGATTTTGGGGTTTCTTCAGCAGTGTATGATCACAATTTTTGGGCACGTTGTAAGCATCTTCATGAGTTGAAAAAAATATATGTTCGAGCTAACATCTTGGGCTAGTCCCATGAATTTTCTTGGATTCTGATTTCGAGTTAAGCCTTTAAAAAAATCAATAATCGAAATTGTATAGATGCTGCCTAAAATGCTGGAATAGAAGCTGTAAATTTATCTAATTTTATTACCATAGCAAATGATTGATTTATCCTTTGAAATTTTTATAGAGTGTTGAAAACATCTTGAAGTATAACTATGATTTTTCTTTTGAGTTGATTCAATCATTTGCTAGGGTTAAAAATTATGAGAGTTCGGTTCTAAGCTGAGTGTAAGTGGCCTTTGACCACTAAATTTGTAAACTTTTTTACCATAGCTAGAGAATGATTCTTACTTTGAAATTTTTATGGAGCCTTGTGGACATATTGAAGTATCTTATGAAATTTTATAGCCTTTAAATTGATTGTTTGATTGGTGAAATAAATCATGCTCCATAAGTCTAAATTCTACCAAATGCTCTTTATCCTGGAAATGAATTAAACTCTTGATTTAGAAGTAAAATGATTTTTGGTTCAAGTATGATGTACATGAATGCATGCTAGTAATATTAAAGATTGGTTTATGAGAAATAAATGAGAATCACTTGTGATTGATTATATATATAAGCTTTAAGCATGCGTTGGTAAAAAGAAACGTGATAAATGAATGATATATATATGTTTGAAACATTATGAAATTTAAAAACTATGCTAATGCATATAGTAATGTGAGCTTGAGGATGATGTATGTACTAAGTGAAGAATGAAGACCTTTTAGTATGAAAAGGGCACGAAAAGTCCCCTTTAAACTATAAAGGGCACGGGAAAATCCCCTGAATGTGTAAAGAGCATTAGAGGTTCCCTTTAGTCTGAAAAGGGCACAAAAGGTCCACTTCAATGTCCAAGGGCACGTAAATTGAGAATGAATTATTATGATGTTGAGTAATATGACATATGTATACTAAGTGATTGAGGAATTAAAATAAACCCACTTTGGAAGAATGATTTTTGAACTTTAAAATGAACCTTTGACATATGTTGCATGTTCACAATTTTATTAATAAACCAAAGTGGTTGAGACAATAACGATGACATGAGTTTCCTTATATGTTTTGGGGATACCCTACTAGAATTTTAGAATTCTACCCCTATGTGTTTGTTCTCATGTTGTCTCCAGGTTAATTCCAGAGAATGAAGCCCCTACAAAACTGAATTGGAATTTCTTAGTTTAATAGTGAAAACTCGTATATATTTACTTAGATATGTACATGTTTCTGTAAATATAGTAAAGAACGATGTGTACTAAAGCTCATAGAAGAACTTCCTTTGTACTTGACTTGTACTAAATAAATACTTTGTTTCCTTGCTATATATTTTGATAGAATCACAAGTTAGTGACTACACAATTAAAGATTCTTGCTATAAATAATTCAGAAAGGTCCGTAAATTTTGAAGTAACAACTCTCGAGTACATTGCCATGACTTCAGGATGAAGTTGTACTTGGGAAGATGTTACAATACCTATAGTAGTAGAATTTATATTGTATTTATTAAGAACTTATCACTATGGTATATGTCTTGGTATTATTTATGTATTAAGTAGTTGGATTTTAGCTTATGTAATGGTAATTTTACATTTAGTCCTTTATTTCGTTGTATTGAATTAAGTAGTAATTTTGAGTACCATCTATGTAAGCGCTATGTATTTCAATTCTCGCTAGGGCTTAAGCTTTGAAAAGTAATTTAAAAGAAAAAAAGTTATCTACTATTTTTCTAAGTTAATTTTAGAAGAAAATGAACGCAAGGCATAAGTGACATCTAATAGAATCCAAATGCGAACTTAAACATAGTTGGGACCTTTTAGGGTGTTACATGTTGTCGTCGCGGGCAGAAAAAAATGTTTGTTAAAAATTGGAGTCGCCACCAAGTTTATTTAAATTGGGAAAACATGGAAAAACCCGCTTTATTAAAAATTGGTCTCTAAACCAGATTAAGCTTGGAGTTATGCATAGGGAAGGGTAAGATTTTAGTCTTCGCACCCCTAATACAACCGTTTAACCTACCTTAATTGATTTGTGCAAATTATTAATAACCTTTCAAAACATTCATTTTTATATTTTTATTTACAACAAAACTTTAAAAAATAAATTGAGGAACACCAAGCTGTCACAACTCAAGTGTTAAAATATGTGTTAAACGACACGGTTAAATTAACATTTTTATTCAAAACACAATATTCCACAAATAAGTAACAAATTTAAACTAAATATATAAGACAATGAAAATCTCTTATGAATTATAAATATTTACAAATAAGATAAAAAATTATTTTGATAATTTTTTACGAAATAATAAACTATAAAAGAGATCGTACTTTTTAAAGAAATTTACAACATCAAGGTCCAAAGTATCAGTTTAATCAAGGTCAGGCCAAATTAACTTTTTTATTTGAAATAAAATATCCCTTAAAGAAATGATTATTTAAATAAAATATCTCAAAGCAACAAAAATTTACAAATAAGACAAATTATGAAAATTTAATTTTACTTGACAGGGATTGTTTCCAGTAAGCTGCAATAGGGAATTCAAAAGTCACGTAGTTCGATTGAAATATTTATATTTTTTTTATTATTTTAATTTTGAAAAGGAATTATGAATATATTCACAAGTAAAATATTGGAATATAGAATTAACAAGATATGGTTTAGTTAGTTTTTTTTTTTAAAAAAATATTTATCGATTAATTGACTCAAATCCTTTTTTATAAAACGGATACTAAAATTTATTTTGAACTAAACTATATAAAAATATTTTTTTTTAGATATTTTAGACCTAAGTAACCCAAACCCAAACAAGCCTAAAAGCTAAAACAAATAGATACTAACGAACAAATAAATCCGAATCTAAATGAAGGAACCTAAAATCCAATCCATCAAAAACGAAAATAAAATAACACTACTCTAAAATAAAATAAATAAAATTAAAATTTATTTATTTAACGCCAATAATTTTTCCTAACTTAATTTAATTTCACTAACCTAAATCTACCCTTTTTCCACTCTCACTCACATACACACACTCACTCCCTCACACACACGCTCACACACTCACGACTCTCTAGCCTTCACACGCACACTCTCACTAAGTTCTCACACACCTACACTAACACAACACAAATATCACAAATAAAAAAAAAGGATCTAAAGAAGAAATAAAGAAGCTAAGAAGAGAAGGGGATAAGACCTGAAGATGAGAGGTAGATCAAGGGGAAGAGGTGCGGCTAAGGCGGGTGGCGTGAGGCTGGGCGCGATTTGTCGCTGGAAGGGGAAGGCGGGGCGAAGTCGGTGATATAGAGGGACACGGATGCGTAGCTTGGGGCGGCGCGGCTCGGTGACGGCTTCGACTCGGCGCGAATGGTCCGTGATTTCGAGGCGCAGGGGCTGGAGGTGTGCGGTTCAGAGTAGAAGCGGGAAGGCTACAGTGGTGGTCCGCGCGGGAAGGGGGATGACCTCCGCGACTGGCTTGAGCCTGGCGCCGTCACCTCGGAGCGGTGGTGAAGCTGAAACACGGAGGTGCTATGGTGGCACAATGGGGAAGAGGATGCATAGAGGAGGAGGAAGTCCGATAGTGGGAGTGAAGAGGAGCTTGTGAGGATGATGATGACGTGGGCCGCGGTGGGGGGGAGGTGCGGCCTACCCCTTCCTTTTTTTGTCGAAAAAGTTTTTAGATGATGATACACGCTTCCTGGATTTACCTTCTTTTCTTTTAGATGATGATACCTCTGCGAGTTTTCTTCGTCTCAAATCCACACTCGAGCCCACGAGCCTTCTCCTTGTCACCCATTGAAGCTCACTCCACCGTCACGCCTAGCATAAGCCGTAGAGCTACTCAAAAGCTGCAAGCTTCATGTGAAATTTCATTAGGTTTTTACTTTTTATTTTCTTTTTACATCATCTTCAACCTCTATCTTTGTGATACCCTTTGATTCTTGATTGGCTTTTAAATATGGGTTTCATTTTTGGGGTTTAGTTTATGGAGCTATTGGAACTATGATAACTAGTAACTTTGAGTTTTATTTTATGGTTGTCCTGAAGGTGTTTGTTGTTATGTTTCTATGAGAATCAGACTTGTAATGCAATGTTCTATTGTTATTGTGCTGAATTTGTGAGAGAAAATGAGAATTTTTTTCATCATGAGATGTCTCATGGCTCTTTCTTTCATCCGTATGTTGTTCTTTTATCTAAATGGATTGATTTGCTTGCTATATCCACCTTGTTGTCTTCCTAGCCTTTTAATTTGCCTGTTGGAACTCAATTTTATGGCTAATATGTTAAATTCATGATAATAATAATTTATTTTAACTTCTTTTTCTTAGAGGAAATAAAAGAGACTATGATTATGCAACAAAGTTTTAGAGTGTTCAAGAATAATTAACCAATTTTTACTTGGGTGTTAGATTTAAATCATGTCTTTTTTCCTTTATTGGTTATTTCTTTTGATGTCTTTATTTTTAAACTTTTGACAATGATGTATTTAATTTGAGGTAATTGCATCTTATAAATTATAGTGATAAGTACTATGTAAATATTTTTTGGTTTTTGCTTAATTGAGTTTGAGCCTTGAATATAAGTGTTTATTTATAGTTTTTGGCACAAATATCCAATGCCTTCACAATCATTGTTCTTGGTTTTTTTTTTTTTCAAAATGCACTTTAGTTTTTTCATATACTGTGGTTAAACACGTTTATTATGCATATTTCCAAAAGAATTATACTAAGTTTGCAAGTAACAATCTGGTCTTGACTATGTAAATGTTGAAATTATAATTTCTCCTCATTCATAAATTCATTCTTTATCTAATACTTTCTTTTGGTCCTAAACTATTTATTTCAAGGAATCCCAAATTGGATTATAAATTCCTTGGACATGTGACTATCATGACGTGACTACATAAAATAGGGATCACCTTCGGCAATTGAGTTGGCATATTAGTTAGAGTGCCTTGTGAAAGGTGCGCTATAACAAGAAACTTATCAGCGTTTTCTCAATATCTTATAAGCCAAAGTGTCCTACGTACCAGCATTCCTCTTATGCAAATTTGGGTTAATCACTCGTAATTTCTTCAAAACGAAGAGTAAATTCAAGCTCTTAAACTAATAGTAGAATCAACAGTTTACCAATTTGTTAAAGTTATCTAAATTCATACAAGTTCAATAGAAAGGGAGTTTATATACTCCTAATTTTCAATTAAAACTAAAACATACACCAACAGTCCTTACTTCTTATGACATGCAAATTTCTCTTTTCTATCCCACGGCCTTTTTGAACCATTCTTTTCTTAATTGATATAAAATAAAACATCGATATCTTATCAAATTATGAAAAACCAACATTTCTTGAAAGGGCTAAGTTTGGTGTTGAATTGTCTCCTTCTACAAGTTCAATTATAGTCGTCAATAAGGGAGTTTCAGAATCATCCATCATTCTCATCCTTTTTGAATGATCTGCATGTAAATTAGTAGAATTTTATAAAAAAAAATAGAGCTATTGACTTTAAAAGACATATAAAACCTCATTAAAATATATTGGATTGAAAATAATTAAAAAGTTGAAAGAAGTACAGTTAAATATACTTAAAAATTTATTAAGCTTAGTGAAAAGAAGTTATGGCATATGAGAGCTTGTTATTAGCTCCTGACAATAGATTTCAAGGTGACTTCTAATTACTCTAGCTCTAATGCCATGTGAATTTGTCATTTCAATTACATTGCTTATGATTTTACTTTTACTTACCAAGAAAAAGCCATGTAAATTTGCATTTTGGGCATTTAACATCTAAAAATTACCTATAGTTTTCATCCAGAAAGTTCAAATAACTTAAGGGAGTATCAAACTTAGGACAAGACTTCCAAGCATTTTTTTATGATGAAAAAAAATTACCAAATCAAACGGATAACACGATTTTTTTTTAATAACTATTGTAACCTCAAGCTTTCAAAATGGAGACGAGAGTAGTTCATAATAAATCATAGTAGTAACCATTACAATCAATTATAATAACTAGAATCAATAAAATCATTAAACCAATATAACCCTTTAAGTGCTCCTAATTTATAGTAACATAATGAAATCAATCATGATGTAACATTTAATTAAGCTTCACTAATACCAAATAATCATCATAGAATAAAACTGTTGCGCTGCATACATGCTAAAAGGCACACCTTCCTTTTATTCTATCACCTGCTATAAGGCTTTCCAAACCAAGGTTTGCACCAAATTCTACAGATTCCTCACCTTCGAACTCGCAACCAAAAGTTTATCCCATCACGAATACTTGATATGCACCTATGTAGAACCATTTCCTAGATAACACCAGTGAACTATTAGGAGGAACTCAACAGATTTATCCCCTAATTAATTTAGCAGGTCGCAACAGGTTTATGCTGAACCATGAGCACAAAAGCAGACATCCAAGTTGGCCCTTTTGGCATTGCATCAAATTTTCAAAACCACCTAATGAAAGACATAATACTCCTCCATGTTAGACTCCTCCATGTAATATGCTATATTACTCTAGAAAAGGAGAAGCACCAAACATAGCATACATCAAGAGTTCTATAGAAGTGCTAAAATACCAATAGCACCAAGTCACCAAAATATAAACCAATAGGAAATGATTGATACCTAAATAACTTATAACAACCATACAAAACAACCTATCATGAAGAGATAAACACCATAAGAATAGAATCTATAGAAAAACTTAAGAATCCCATACTAATTTAAACCAAAATAAAACCATTGATGAATAGCACATATTGCAAGGTGCAACTGCAAGTACACCTTAGGGAAGCTAGGATGAGAGAGCTCAAAAATTCACATGCACATGATTGTTCATGTGACTACCTATTCCAAAAATTTCTTTAGAATGACATTAACTCACCCTAGTATCCAACTCCCCTGTAGAACACATCCAATATCATAGTGGCAAGGCATGGTTCATTCATACTTGCAATTAAGGGCATGTAAGGCATAACTTATTTGGAACCAAACTTAGAGAATGAGCAAAACTACATTTAAGAGGGAATCCTATCATTGTACAACACAAAAAAAAACCTAAAAAAAAAACCTAACTTAAAACCTAAACTTGTTAAGTAAGGGCTCAAGAATCACTTTATGACATCTAAATGCTCCCCAATTGAAAATCCTATTATAGATGAAACATTAAAAAAATACTTTTAATAAACAATAATTACACTTTGTGACCAACCAATAAAAATCCACCTTATAAGATTAACATAACCCACCTAACCTCATAATTCTCTTCTCATATTTCGGCAGGAAAAGAAGATAAGAGGAATCCATTTTTCTCTTCACAAAAAGCTTAAAACCTTGGATTTCAACCTCAAAAATCCTAAGCCTAACCTTGTTGAAACCAAAATTCCCCTTAACCAAACTTGTTCTACATTTCAACTTCTACAAATATAACCGATTAGAATCTCCAAACTTCACTCTATTACCTCACCTATCACTGATTAGAGGAGGTTTTGAGTGGGTTTTGAGCTTTGGAGCAAAGAACTTCCATCTTGGAGCAAACTAGAAACTATAACACACTAGCTTCCAAGGGTAGGGTTTTTGTTGCCTTTTCTTGTTGAATTTTTCTGATTTGTTTTGGCTGGCTCTAGATTCAAAATTCTGGTTGTATTGATGGATATTATGTTGATATTGATGTGTTAATTTTGGTAGTAGGTGTGGATGATGATAAAAATCACTTTATTCAAAAAGATGTTGAGTGATACTTGCTGGATTTTCGGATTCTTGCGCAGTGCATGATCACGATTTTTGGGCAAGTTATAGTCATTTTCATGAGCTGAAAAATTTATATGTTCAATTGAACATCTTGGAATAGTCCCATGAATTTTCTTGGGCTCTGATTTTGAGTCAAACTGCTTTAAAAAAATCAGTAACCGAAATTGTAGAGATGCTGCCTGAACTATTGAACTGAAGTATGAATTTGTATAATTTTATTAACATATCAAATGATTGAATTATCTTTTGAAATTTTTATAGGAAGTGGATGACACATGGAACTATTACTGTGAATTTTATTGTGAGTTAGTTCAATCATTTTATAGGGTTAAAAATTGTGAGAACCCTGGCTTGATCTATGAATTAGTGGCCTCTAACCACTAAATTTGTACAATTTCTTGACGGGGTTTGAGAGGTCCAGTTGAGTTGAAATTTTTACAGGGCCTTCTAGACACATTGAAGTTTCATGAAAAATTTTTGTGGCCATGAACCAACCATTAGATAGGTACATTAAAATTTGTTACTGAAATGATAAATCTGCCATGTGCTGAAAAGGTGAAAAAGCCTTAAATTAATGATGACATAGTATATAGTTCAAGTATTGTATATAAATGCATACTAATTGTTTTAAAGGTTTGTTCACAAGGCATGAATGAGACTCCAATGTAATTGAATGCCTACATGTGCAGTAAGCATGCCTTTGAAAAAGAGAAAATAACATGATGCAATTATATGAGAAAGAGAATATGTAAATTTCACTTGTGCATGTTTTAACATATGGGAAACAACAAGGCTTATACAAGTTAATTAGGGAAAGCTAGAGTAAGGACTTCTAGGAATTTTATGAGTCGATGGATGTATCGGCTAGGAATAAAGTGTGTGATTCAGAAATGAAAAAAAATAAAGTGAATAATCACGAGTAGAATGAGCTCATGCCCTAGCAGTCTATTATCCTCTATGGTATTATCTAAGGGCGATCCCCGTGATGTGATATTAGGCCTTCCCTATGTTAATAAAAGAGAAATGCAGAATGAGATTCTATAGTTCCAAATAGTGAATATTTCATCAGTAGTTTATTAATTGCACATAATGTACATACTTTAGTGGTGGTGCTTATTGGTCTTACATGAGTATTCGCATATGAATGCATTTAATGTCGATTTTGCATCGTATATGAGGGATTATCTCCTGAGAATTTTATAATATTCTCATGTGCATATATGTTGTATTGCATTCATGACATCGTGATTCTCTTCCTTGACTCGCCCAAGTGCAGTGGCACTATGATCTGGACTTGGACTCCCCGTATGTTGTGGCCTATTCCAAGTCCGGGCCTATATTCTTCAGCCATTCGTTAGAACTTCTGTATTTACCCAGAGTTCAACTTTGATTTTTTGTATGATGGTGTGCCTCTACACATGGCATACCCAAATGTTTTTGTACACCAGCACCACCTGCCCCCTCCGCAATGACCCATCGTCATCATCCTCTTTAAGCTAGACCTATGCAAAGCCCGGCCAGGATAGGCGAGACTCATGCAAATGGCCAACGGTTTCTTGTAGGAAAATGCGAAATTCTTAGAGGCTTTTGGCGTGTACATAGTAGTAGTGTAGTGTTAGAACTTTACGGCCTCTAATTGATGTACTATTAAATGTTAAGGCCTGTATCTATATGTAATTTTTGTCGGGCTGGAAATTTGCAGGCTAGGTAAAGGATAGGGGACTAGTCTTTTTTTTCTTGACTAGTTTAGGGTTGTCGTTGGCTTTACTTATGATGTGTATATATTCTAAACCTTATGTTCATATATGTGTGTAACACCCTAACTTTCACCTCACACTCGAGTTGTATTTGGCTAGTTATTAGACGTTACGCCTTTTGTTTCAGAACTTGACTTATCTTTATTTAAATACGGGTAATAAAATATGACTAAATTTTTCTTTTTAAATTTAAGATTTAAAATGCGAGGCGCGTGCGCATACATAACGATTAATACACACATGATATAGCCAACATATACACATTATCATAGCATGTAGAAACAAGTCATGGAATAGTCACAACATGATTTATATTAACATATCATAGTCACATCATAACAAATACCCTTCGAACATGAGGACATCTCAAGATACTAAACATAACAAAAGATGACGTACACGAACCCAACGCTAGACATTACTATAACTTTACTAGACTAATCTTCGCGTTTCCGCTGACCTCTGTGATGGGTAGCGTGGTTCCTAAACTTGCGCCTCACAAAGGATCACGAACATGATAGCTCGCACCTCTCTGGAGACGACACGGAAGAAAGGAAAAAGGGATGAGAAATCTTTATAAGATTCTCAGATAGGCCTCCAGACTCTAACACAAGTGTCATCGTCGCCGCCCAGCCACTTTGGTCTTATTATGAAAGGGTGTCCATGCATAAGATTCAATTTTACATTTCTCAAGTTCTTTTATCCGAAGTGGGTGTCTTTTAACATGGGTCTTAATGACATGAATGCAACATATATTCTATGTATGCATGGCAATACTTGAGCATGACAAAACACATAGATAACACATATTACTTAATCAAAGCATCAATGAAACTTCAACGAAACATATGCATGTGTATCTTTTACTTTATCATAATTGAACTTGTGAGTTCCTTTCATAACTATTCATTTAATCATTTTTCTCATTTTCCACCCTCGTCATAGCCACCAAAATCCATCCAACATGCCGCCCAGAAATTTATCCCAGCCACCAATCTCCTAATCACCTATCGCCTAGGAATGAGCTCATCCTAACTAGCCGTCGCTAGTTATACGGGAAAAATATAGGGGGAATCATATCTCTTTCTTGGATCACCCTACAACCCTTAACTTGGGAAGTCATAATGGGATCATTTCCTCATTAACATATCTCTTTCTTTCTTAGAAACGCATCCACAGTTAAGACCAGTGACTTGTCCGTTTCGGTATGGCTCAATGTCCATACCCACGGGTTTACTTTCTCCTACACAATGGAAATGCGTCTCGGCATATAATCTTTACATTAACATATCTCTTTTCTTTCTTGGAAACGCATCAACTGGTTAGAGGGATGACTTGTCCGCTCGAATGGCTCAACGTCCATACCCCACGGGTTTACTTTCTCCTCATAGCAGGAGAAATGCGTCTGGCATATAACCTTTACATTAACATATCTCTTTTCTTGGATCACCCTACAACCCTTAACTTGGGGAAGTCATAATGGGATCATTTCCTCATTAACATATTTTGTATGGATGCAACATGAGCGTACAATGATAATACATCATATAACATATCATTTATGCAACATGAGCATGGAATCATCTTAAAACATACCATATACTTTTCTCATATGCAACGTTTAACATTTCAAGTAACATTCATCACGTCATATACATTTCAAGTAAATAATCAAGTAAGACTTCAATACACATAGGCATCCACATCATAATTTCATTTCATCATATCATGTACATTCCCATTAAGTAATCATGTAACAAGGCAACATCACATAAGCATCCATATCATAGATTCATCCCATTAAAATCAAAACACTCATTTCTGGCACATTTAGGTCCTGGTCATCGATTAAGGTCTGGTAATTGATTACCAAGACAAACTTGTTATTGGAAAGAGAACATATGGTAATCGATACATGAACTGGTAATCAATTAATGAGTCTGAACTAACCTTAGGTACGAGAACACCCTTGATAATCGATTACATCTCTTGGTAATCGATTACTATAACCCAGAATCTCATAAATTGCTTCCTGGTAATCGATTACATAGCCTAGTAATCGATTACCAGAATTTCGAAAAACTAAACTTTCTAACACATTTTCAAGTATCCTTCCTTTCCAAAAACACTTTATCACACCTTTCTAAAAACTCTTTGAAATCATTATCATATTTCCACAATTTAAAACCAACATTGTAACATAACTAAGAAATAAATCTCAACACGCATAAAAACAAACATAAAGGAAACTACTTCATATTCTTTATTTTATTGCTCATAGGCTTCAATCTAGCGCGGATTCTAAACGGCCGAACCAACTTTAAGGTTGGCAAGGGTAAGCTTTGAGCTTTTTGAAAACATGTGATTAAGTTCTTCAAACGACTTTTAGTGATCTACTTCACATTTATATCAAACTTTTTATAATCAAAAGGAAATGGAAATGAAACTATTAAGGGAAAAGGAAACAAGAGAAACTTTGAACAAGGAAAGGAAAGGAAACTGAAATCATTTATAGTCCAAGACCAAGTTTTCAAGCTTTAGAGGTTTCATTGTGATGAACTCAAAGTCATCATCTAGAACTCTCATCATCAAGCTATCATGAAACATCATCAATGGCCTTGAAGGCCGAACATGTAAGGAAAAGAAAGAACTTGAAAGAAAACTCCCTACCTAGTGGTGAAGAGGAAAGCTTGGTTCTTGAAGCAAGTTGAGAAGAACAACTTCTTCCTTGATGCTTGATGATTTTCGGCCAAGGCAAAGAGGCAAAGAAGATGAGGTGTTTTCTTTGTGAGCTTGAAGAGGTGAAGAAAAGGAAAGGAACTCTTGAGTCTTGAGAGAAAGAGAAAGAACTCAAGATTCTTTGAAGCTAATCTTGGCAAATGAACAAAAATGCAACCAAGCTCACCAAGCATGGTATTTATAGAGGGTGTAATGCCCAGAATTTCTCTGTTAGAGTACAAATACCGAAATGCCCTAAGGTCATTTTAATTTAAAAAGGGCAGTTGCCGGCAACCCTCAGAATGGGTCAACTCGATGTTTGAAGGGGATTATGTTGTTAAGAATGATATTAAGGAGAGAACCTCGTTTTCTAAACTTTCGGCTCAAAATGACCAAAATACCCTGTATGTACACAGGATAAAAGGTGCCATTTGAGACCGAAACTTTCCAGGAAGTTTAGAATGATGTTTATGAGCAATGTTTGATGTTTAGTCGGACCAGAAAAGTCAGGGAGTTTAGCGCAAAATTACCATTTTGCCCATAGAACGTGTCCATAAGCCTAATGACAAGTTAAGCAAACCTAAGCAATATTAGGCTCTAATCGAAGATTAATTTATTTCGATAATTAATCTAGAGTCAAAATAATTTATTAAGGTTAATTAGAACCTAAGATTGCTTAGATAAACTCTAATTGTATTCTTTAAATTCAAGATTCCTAGTCATGGAATCTTGAATAGTGTTTTTCTCTCCAATTCCTTAAATTAAGGAATTGAGCCATACCTCATTTGACCAAAAGAATTATTTTAAATTACTAATCTAATAAGATTACCCTCCTAATCAAGTCTTGAACCACCTCAATTAACCATTTTCTCACCTAAACACTTGCTTACAAACTCCTAATCAAAAGCCTAATCATAGAAACACTTAAACACATCCTTAAACCACAATTACATGAACAAAAATCCCTTCCCCTTGGCTGATGTGTTGACCGAAAATCCCCCCTAAAAATGATGCCACATGTTGATTTTTGATGCACTCCAAGCCCATGCCTTAGGCCATACCTTGCCCATGCTTCCAACCATGCTTGCCATGCCTAAGCCCATGCTTTTGTAAGAGATATTTTCCTCCTCCCTTGACCTTGAAAAGCCATCAGCCATTCCCTCCCCAAATCAGCCAACATGTCTCATTTTTTCTATAAATACCAAGCCTTTGAAGACTTGGTTGCTCTTTGGATCATTTGCCAACTTTAAGCATTCCTACACTTTCTCTCATTTCCTCTCAAATTCCCTCAACTTGGCTGATTTCTTCCTCAAGAACTCCAAGAGGATTTCCTTCTCCTTCCATCAAGAAAACAAAGCTTTCTTACATCTCTTCAAGACTTCTAAGGTAGGGGTTAAGTTTTGATGATTTTTTGTTTGTGTTCTTCAAGAAAGTTCTAGTTTTTCTCTTGGTTTCAAACTCCTTTTCCTTCCCCTTCTTTTTCGGCCAAGAGGCCTTTTTAAAAAGAATGTGAGCTTGATGATGAGGTTTCAAGATAATGACTTGTTGTTGTCATGTGAGAAACCTCTAAAGCTTGAAACAACTTGGTCTTGGACCATACATGCTTGGATTTCCTTTCTTTTCTTGGCTTAAGTTTCGGTTTTCCTCTTCCTCTTTCCCTTAAGGATTTCAGTTTCTTCTTTGGATTTGAACAAAGTTTGTAAAATATGTTTAGTAGATCACTAAAGTTTTGTTAAGAAAGTTAATCTCATGATTTCAAAGAGCTCTAAGCTTACCCTTGCCAACCTTAAAGTTGGTCGGCGTTCTAGAATCCGCTAGATTGAAGCCTATGAGCAATAAAATAAAGAATATGACTTAGTTCTTGTAGTCTTGTTTAGACAAAGTGATGCACTTTGGGTCCATTTCCTTAAGCTTGATGATGAGTTCAAACCTTAAGATTTCTCTTGAAGTCTAGGTGCTAAGAACTCTAAAGCTTGCCTTATGATACATAATGGGTTGAGGTTTATGTTCCTCTAAAAGTCTTGCAAGAGCTCTAGCTAAGATAAAAACAAGATGCATTCATGTTTAAATTTATGTCTTGCATCTCATGTTTATTTTGATGCTATCACTAATTTCACAAGAGTAAATGAATGAACTTGCATTACCATATTTAAATTCCAAGCTTGCATTTCATGTTTATATTTCAAGTCATCACTTAATCCTTAAAGATAATAATGAAGTTGCATCTCATATTTATTTTATGCTTTCACTTTATTTTCTAATGAAGAGTAAAATAAAGTGCATAGCATGTTTAAGATTATGTTATCACCAAATGTTCTAGAGCTCAAAGACTTGCCCTAAGTATCCTAAAAAGGAAACTCCATTAAAAAAGAAATGGATGAGTTTTGGTATGACTCAATAATGGTTTGATTTTGTAAAATACATGAATAATTTCAAGGAAATGTTGGAAAAGTATTATGAGGTCTAGGATGTTTAAAATGGTTTGGAATGTGTCAAAATCATGTTTTCTCAAATTCCGGAACTGGTAATCGTTACCACCCATGTAATCAATTACCAGGAGGTTTGAAGGACTTTTGGTAATCGATTACCAAAGCGTGTAATGATTACCATGGCTTTTTCATGCCCAAACCTCTCTAGAAACCATGTAATCGATTACCCTATGTTCTTTATTTTAGAAACGGTTTAACCCCTAGTAATCGATTACCATTATATGTAATCGTTAGGTTGTTTTGAAACCCAGAATGAATTGAGCTCCTGGTAATCGATTACTAGAAACATGTAATCGATTACCAGAACACCTTTTGTTTCCAGAAACATCCCAAGAGAAAACTAGTAACTTATATGCATTTCAACCCAAGAGATTATGTGATCTTATGGGTTCATGATGGTTCTATGTTTGGCTACTGTTTTAATGAATGTTTCTAAGTTGTTAGTGTGTAAAATTATGTTGAGTAAAGCAAGGATCGAATTTAGAGAAGCTAGTAAAGAATAAGTAACTTAAAAGGATTTGAGATGAGAATTCTAGAATACCTTAATACAAAGATGCAAATATTTCTAGCATAATTAATTCAAGGATAAATGATTCATAATTAGTAAGACATGTACAAGATCCCTTCATAAATGATTAGGTGCTAATTTATAAGTTTAAGATGATGATAAGAGATCTAAAGTGGTTTATAACTTAGAGAACATGCCTAGGAATCCCTCATAATCGATCTAAGAATTATGATGGAACCTTAGGCGAAGATGGATCTTAAAGGGTCACGAATGGAGATTCTAGAGTCCCTTAAGCAAATGATATATTTCTACCCTTTTATGTTAAGTGCTGATTGGAATTTTGGTAACTCAAATCTTAAAGAAAAGTTTAAGTGCCAACCCCTTGAGGGTAATAATGATGCAACTACAAGTTTGAAGCCCGTAAGGGTCAAAGCATAAGTACTATGAGATAGGTGGACGGAGAGTATGATTATGATGATGAATCTCGTGTACACTTATGATGATGTGATTATGTTAAGTTCCTTGAGCATGAAACTTTATGTGCATAATGTGATTTGGTGATATGATGAAATGTTGTGTTTGAGATGCATAATGTTTCAAAGATATGAATGAAATTGAGAATATGCTCATGTGAACTAGAAAGTTTTGAATGAGAAAGTTCCATGAAAATGATGCATGTGACTGAGATCATGTGGCATGACTCAAATTTGAAATTCAAAATAGGTGTTATGCCCGAAATTTCCTGTCAAATTTGAGGGACAAAAAGAAAGTTTTTGAGAAATGAAGTTTTTAAAGTTATATGCAGAGACACATTTCTCATCCTCAGATGAGAAAGTAACCGTTTGAGGGGTATGGACAAGACTGAAGGATCGTCACAGCCCGATTTTTCCTGTAATTTTTACTATCATTAGGAAATTACCACGATTATCGTAGGTAAATATTATATAAAATCTTAGACCAAACAATCCTTAATAAAGGAATATAACGTTAGAAGAGAAGTTAGGACAATTCGTGCCAGTATTGCAAACCCCAATTTTCTGTACGTGTAAAATGACCAAAATGCCCTTGAGGTTATTTTACTCAGGAAATGAGGATCGTGGGCCCCACCCATCCTCAAGGGGATGTTTTGATGTTAATAAGGGATTGTTTGTGTTATGTGTGTTAATAGAGAAAAAGAATCCTAATTTTAGACTTGACGCAGTGAAATAACCAAACGCCTTAGAGTATTTTAACATTCAATTCGTGCCAACTGAACCTAACCTCACTAAAATGTGTTAAAAGGTGTTTTTAAGCCATGATTAACCATTGGTTAAGCTGGGTGGTCTCGGCAATTTTTAAGTAAAATGGGTTTCCCGTATTTTATCAGTTTTACAAATTTTGAGATTTTTGATTCGTCTAACGAAACCTAAGCAATATTAGGCTCAAATTAAAGTTTATTAAATTCTAATTATTAATCTAGAGTCAAAATTATTTATTTAAATTGACTAGAACCTAAAATTGCTTTAAACACTCAAATTGCTTACTAATCACCTAAGCCCTTAACCGTAATTCTCTAAATTGCATGAATACCTTGCCTACACCTAAATAATACATGGAACACACAAAACCCTCTTCCATGAGGCTGTAATGCACGAAATTATTCAGCCATAATCATTAGAATTATTGCAAGATGCACTAAAACATAATGCCAAAAATCACCATAAAACAAGGCTTTGAAACATGATTCCATGTTTTAAGCCACCAAACAAGATGATTTTTCCTTCCTTGTCTCCTCCTCAAATTTAATCAGATTTTCCTCCTCCTCTTGTCCATTCATGAGCTTGAATTCTTCTATAAATAGGCATGCTTAGAAGTCATTAGGGACTTGCTCAAAAATTTCACAACTTCAAGTTTTTCCTAAGCTCAAAACTCTTCTTTTTCTTCCCTTGGCTGAAATTCTTCTTCAACCTTTCAAGAATATTTTCTTTCATTTCACTCCAAGAAACCAAGTTCTCTTCCTTTCCTTCAAATCAGATTAGGTAGGGAGTTGTTTTTAAGTTTATTTCTATGTTTTGCTAAGTGTTGTTCTTGGTTCAAAATGATGATTTCATGGATTTTCTCTAGTTTTTCCATTTGGTTTTCTTCTTCTTTCTTTTTAACCAATTCAGCCATATGGCCTAGGTGGGACTAAGATGATGGCTTGATGATGAGGACCTTGAAGGTGGGTTGTGAATCCATCACAAGTTAGGCCTCTAAAGCTTGAAAGTTCCACTTGATGTAAAAATTTAAAGAATGATGTTTTTATGATGATTTTATGATCTTGAGTTTAGAATTTGAAAGATGTATTTCTCACTTTGTCTTGTTAAGATATATATATTGAATTTGTATTTCTATAAAGTCTTGAAGGAGCTCTAGTAAGAAATCAAATGAACTTGCATCCATATTTAAGTTTATGCCTTGCATAATCATGTTTACTTTCTATGTCATCACTAAAATTTCAAGAATGAATAAATGGACTTGCATACTCATGTTTAAATTTCCAAGTTTGCATTTCATGTTTATATTTCATGTTGTCACTTAATCTCTAAAGATAATAAAGAAGTTGCATCTCATATTTATTTTATGTTCTCACTTTATTTTATAATGGCTAAAAGAATCAACGCATGACATGTTTATTTTTATGTCATCACCTAAAGATCCTAGAGCTCAAAGACTTACCCAAGTATCACAAGCAAAGAAATAAGATTATTGGAGTTAAAGAATTGATTCTTTAAGAAGTCTTGAGATTGGAGCTTAAAAGATGTAATAATAATTCTTCTTCCTTAGTTTCAGGTCCAATGCGGTTGCGCTCAAACTTTCTTTGAGTTCTCTCTCTTCCCACTGGTCTTGTGCGGACTCCCGCCGCTCATTTCTTGCATCATGTTTATATTTCAAGCTCTTGCATCATGTTTAATTTTCAAGTCATCACCTTAAATCTTAAAGATAAAGAGATTTGCATATCATGTTTATAATTCCATTATCACCTTATAATGACAAGATTAAAATGAGGTTGCATAGCATGTTTATGATTCTAAGATATCACATAAATCTCTTAAGCTCAAGACTTGCTCCTTTTATCTTAATGAGAATTTTAATTATGAAGATTCTTTCAAAAAGAATTATTTTCTAAAAGAGTTTTAAAGCTTTGCAAGGATTCTAGGGAAACTAATATTTTATGTTCACTTAAAATGTGATTTTATACAATTATATGAGGTTCATGATTCGGCTTATTGATAATTAGTACCAATAAATGATGATGATTTAATATGTTTGAAGTTGTGATAGTTATGGTTTATTGCTAAAGGAATGATTCTATGCATGGTAGAGATAAAACTAGCTTCCTAGAAAGGGGTAAAAGCAAGATTTCTAGAACTTTAGAGAATGAAATTTATGCATCCTATCAAGAACCTTTAGTGACCTTAAGAACCAGATATTATTATCTTTAGATAAGGGACAATGATTCATAATTTGTTTAGTAATTAATTTAGCATCATAGGGGAAGTAAAGGGTTAAAACGTAACTTCTAGCACATGTAAAACCTTAAGAACAACTTACTATCTATGCTCCCCATATAGTCTAATAATGTTCTTAAGGCTTATAATTGATGGTCATAAAACCCTTAGATGCATAAGTAATTAGTTTGATAATTAAGTTACCCAATTTTAGAGTTCGGTTATTTAAGGGAGCTTTACTGAAAATTTTTAGATGACATCTTTTGATGCTTTGGAATGTCAGTTATATGATGATGTAATGTCTACTGAGAATTTGATATTATTGCATGATTTCATGGCTTGCATGTTATAATTGCTATTGCAAACAATGAGAATGTTCATGCATCTTTGATGATACGATAACATGCTAAGACTTAATGGTGACTTAAACTCATGAGGAAATGATCCTTTGGACCCATCAGACTATAGGTGGTGAAAAGGTGATCTTGAGAAATAATCCTTGAGCCCATCAGACTCAAGGTGGTAAAAAGGTGATTCTTGCCCCCTAGCGTTCTCTTAAAAGGGTAGAGTCGGGATTTTAACTTATCAAAAGGGATAGTATATGCATGACGACTAGTGAGGTATGAGCTCATAACCTA